>BMAC01000343.1:304131-343662 GCA_014905375.1 Phtheirospermum japonicum
TTCGAACTCCACCGTTTTTGGCGTCGCTGCTACCCCGCCGTCACTCTCCATACTGCAGCAACCATCCGGGCCGAAGGTTAGTTTGGCTCCCACCGGCCAGCCCGTTGCAGACCCGCCGTCACATTCAACACAGCATCCGCTGCCGRCGCACTCCACAAAATAAACACCCATGGCGTTTCATCCCCGACCACTCTCCACACCACAGCAGACGCCCAGGCTGACGGCTAGTTCGAACTCCACCGTATTTGGCGTCGCTGCTACCCCGCCGTCACTCTCCATACTGTAGCAGCCATCCGGGCCGAAGGTTAGTTTGGCTCCCACCGTCCAGCCCGTTGCGGTTTCTCTCTCACCGTAGCCCACCGGCCAACCGCACCTCGAATCTCTCGCCTGTACAACTCTACGCCCAGCAGCATTTTTTGGCCACCTCCATGGGCCCATTCCTGGCACCTCAACAACCGCACGCCCATCAGCTTTTTCCGGCCACCTCCTTCTCCCAGGCAGGAAAAAAAATTCCTAAAAATCCTCCTTCTCCCAGGCAGGAATTAATGCCTCAATGATTTGGCCGGAAGCCTTCTTCGTTTTCTTAGGTTTAGGAATGTCAGGAATTAGGTTTAGGATTAGGGAAATGAAATTGGGTTTTTGGGCTCCCAAGTCTTCTTCCCTTTTTTTTTTTGTTTTTTTACTTTATTTTATTATCTTTGTTTTAATAAATACCCACATGGCATTATTAATTTTTATAATTAAAATGAAAATTATGTCAGCAAATATGTGGCATGTTGGCCGGTCAAAATCCCCAAAAATCGGGTCTAAATCAGATTTTCGGCCAAATTTCGAATTTTAGGTCAAAAATGGACTAAATATGCGATTTCTTTTAAATTAGTGGACTAAAATCGCCACCCGTGTATTTGGTGGACTAAGATCCCCAACTACACTAAGTTAGTGGATTAATTCTGCATTTTGGCCGTTTAACTAATCCAACTCTATTTTCAGTTGATTTTGTAGTAAAGTCGTGTGATTTTGATTTCAAAATTAACGAGATAGTGGTTAAGTGGATTGGGATCATGTGTCTTAGATTAAGGGGGAGTGGGTGTTTGTTTTTTGAAGGAAAGAAAATATTTTTGGGCTTAAAATCCGTTGTTGGGTAAATAAGGGTTGTTTCTTTTTATTTTTCTTACCTTTCTCTCTCCTAGGAAACAGTCACTTTTTGGCGTGCATAAATACTCAGATTTCTTACCGTTTGCCCCACTTTTGCAATTAAACTCTCTAACTCTCCAATACTTCACCGTCTGGTGTTTGTTCTTGTGCTTTATTGAAAATTACAGGATATCGAACTCTTCTTCTTCTTCTTCATCAAGTGTTCCTGAGTCACGACAGGCGTGCTCCGTTCTGACGAGCAGGTCACTATGAATTTACCAAAATTCGGTGGACTGGACATTCGTGAAGAGGTCGGTGGTGGTATTCCACAGAACCCATCACCGATTATAACATTTGCTACCACTTCGCCGCTACTCGATGTTCAGGACATTGTTCCTGCTCCGACACCTATCGATGCTGTTCCCGAAGTACAGGTGTTTCCAAGACAACAAGTAAACGAGATAGACGCTGATAATTCACCCAATTTGCCGTTCATTGCTGCCACCTTTGGCCGAGTTGGAAATCCAACACTGAAAAGATCGAGGAGGTTGCGCAACATACCTCCGGGCATAATTCCGGCGGCTGTTCCAAAGAGCCAAGCAGGCCCACGTCGTCGTGTGCCACTTGAGCAAATTAATTTGGCAGAGGAGGTCACAGCCATGACTGAATCTGATGATGAAGATTTTATGCCCCCCGCACCTGTTACCGCTCTGGCACCATCTTCCACTCCAAGACTGTCAATGTCGGCGACACCTTGCCAGAAGCAAACTGTCAAGTTAGCTGACAAGAAAAATCCCCCGACGGCAATCAAAGTTTTGCCCGGTTCTATTGAAACTGAGTATTCTTCTCCCTCGTATGAGATACTTGACTTCTTCACTGGAGAGGTTCAGAGTTCCTCCAGATATGTTGCTGATGATCCTCCTTCGACTCCAACTAGTGCGGCTCAACCGATGTCTGAGCCTGAACTCTTCGACTACTCTCCCGACTCCAATGATGCATTCCCTCTTGGCAGTTACCTGGCTGCCATAAAACGGGAAAAGCAAAAGAACAAAGTTTCTCCAGGTGTGTCTCCGATTCACTCTCCATGTGATCCTCCTCCGCACACCAATGTTGGTTCTGATGTTGTGTCACTGTAACCAACATCCCCTACTAATGACCATGCTTCTTCTTCTAGCTCCGGTTTTGATGGTTCTGTTGCCCCTGTCGGTGCATCCCCCTCATCTGAGCCTTTATCCAATGATCTTGATTAGGATGAGGTCCTTGTCGTTGAAATCGAGGACATGGTGGTTGTGTCACGAAAATTTATGACTTTGGAGGCAGAGGAGTTGTTTGATGGGTATCATTCTCGTGGTTTGATTGCTGAGCGCCGAGTCACGATTGAGCTTTTTGAGAAGCAGAACCTGATTGCTTTCTTCAAGCATCGAGGTATGTATTCAACATTTACAACTTCTATGCCTTTTGTGCATGATGTCATTGTTGAATTCTATGAAAATTTATTGCCCTCTGTTGTGAACCCCAAGTCTGTGAACTATGGGAAGGTGTATGTGCGTGGGAAGGTGTATTCTTTTACTCTTCACTTGGTGAATGAACTGTTTGGGACTGAGTCTTATCACGGTGACTCCATTGTGGATGACATTAATGAGGTCATCGAGTTTTTATCTGGTGGGCTAACAAAAAAGTGGCGTGAGCAATTGCCCTGCACGCGTCTTTCCTCTCTCTATTCGATTCTGCATAAGGTCGGTGTTTTCAATTGGGTCCCTACCAAGAATGCGACGGTGTTCACTCGTGCTCAGACTGTCTTTTTGTAAAAACTTGATCGCGGTATAAAGTTCAACTTCGACCAGCATGTCTTTGAGGCCATTACTAGGTTTGTGACGACCAAGGCTGCGTCTTCTCTATGTTTTCCTTCGCTTATCTACAGCTTTTCGGAGAACCAAGGTTTCCATCCTGCTGACGATGACGTGCTCACTGGGGAGCTGATTGGGTTTCTTTGCGTGGTCGGAACCTGTCTGAGGCCCACGTGGTTTATCTCCCTTAGCAAGCGCCTCCTCGTGCTGGTGGTGGTTCTGGTGATGGTTTTGGAGTTCCCAACACCAATTCCAACATGGGCATCTTCTCGACTCCAGGTTTTTGGGCCCATATTGCTTTGCTCGATACTCAGATTGCCTAGCTGTAGGCACTTAGGGGTTCATTTGTGGAGGCCCTTTTGGTTTCCGAATAAAAAGGGGGAGATGGCGTCAATGACGACGACGCTGGCGAGGATGAAGCAAGTGATGCTGCTTTTACCGAGGCATTGGCAAGCCTAGCCAGAGAAAAGAGGAGGAAGATGATCCGTTCCAAAAGGAAGAAAATGAAGAAGCTGCTGAAAAAGAGGAAGGCTCGGGGTGAAGGAACTTCGACATCCCCTCGTCATTCGAAGAGGGTGCGCAGTCAATAAGTTTCTCATTTTCTGTTTTGATCTGTGGTTTATAAACAATGTTTGTTTCAATATTTTTTTTGATGTTAGTTTGGTTTTGATAAACAATGGTCACTTGTTTAGGGGGAGTTTTCTAACTCAGAGGGAGTCTTAGCGTTTTTGTTTGAATGTTTTGTTGCGTCATAGTATTTTGTCCAGGAAGGAAAAAGGGGGAGATTGTTGATAATTATTCTTGGCACTTTTAGTTGTTTGCCTTTCTTGGGCACAAAATAAATTAGGACTTTAGATTTTGTTTCCTAGATTGTGTCTAGGACTTTATTTAGTTTACTATATTATGTTTAGGATTTATTTTACTTGTTTACCAAGTTTATGACTTTAGGATTATCTATTTAAGACAAGAGAGGACAAGACTTGAGGACAAACTTTTGACGCACGGGATTTACAAAGGAGCAGGTCTACGCAAACAACAAGGAACAACACAAGCAAGCTACTTACTTGAAGCCATTGTCTGAGACCAAGAAGGTCTTCGAAGTTGCGTGCCAATGGAGAAGATCATCCTTCACGGTGACAAGTATTTTAATATCACATGTTTGATACTATAGCTTTCATATATTACTTCATATCTTTTTGTATTGATCTTGAACAAATAAAATAATATAGTTTTCGGGTTTGTACATCCAAATTCACAAGTACCTTTACTTTTGAACTGAATTTAAATTGCTGTGTTTATCATTTATATTTCCGCTGCTTATTTTTATTAAAACTCTAGTTGACGTTAGTTTTCCTGATTGTAACATCGAAAGCAACATCAGTTACTGATAATTATTTTCAAAATCATAGACCTACAAATTAACAAATAGCCGTCCAAGAATAATAAAGCTTCCAATAAATAAAACAAAAGAACTATCATACATGAATCTTAGTGGCAGTCTTGGGATCTATAAAATTCTTTATAGTACTGCATAGTAGCCTAAAACCTGGACCAACACTAATGATAACATTTGATGGAGTGTCTGCAATTAAGTGACAACCCATAAATTAACTGCCAATATCATTACAAAATCTTGCCTCCACTGAATCATATCAGCCCACATGAGCTTTGTATTTTCAATATCAAATTTCCTTGCTTTCAAAAACCTACACGTACATTTCTCGAAAATAATAAAGAGCGATAAAGAGTTGTTGAATCAAAACATAAGGAAAAACCAACATATTTAACAATAGAATATCAAGACTCTTAAATTTGATGTAACAAACAAAAACCAAAAGTTTAAGTGATTATTTGCATTTTGGGCCTGTTAGATATTCTTTACATTAGCTATTTATATATTTTCTTAATTTATTTAAATATGTTACATTGTTATTTATACAATAAATACAAATGAAATTATTTTCATATAGTCGGTTAGAGTAGCAATTGAACCAACTTGAGGTCTTCAATCGCGAACAGATAGCAAGATAGGTCTGGTCATAAAACTAGTTTTGCAAAAGATTGATTTTAGAAATATTAATTCTCAAAAAACAACAACTATATATTAGATTTTTCAGACAAAAGTAACAAATAATAAATGTGATTAATTTAATTGACATAATAATTATTCCAAGTATATATACAGATAAACTACAACAAGGCTACATACTTCTCAACTTTGGAAATTATGAAGTACTTTTATCTGATAGTATATACTCCTAAAAAACAATTCAAAACATAATTTTAGTCAAATTTCCACCATAGGCAGGTATGAGAAGACTAGCAAGGTGACCCCATTCAAATTGAATGAGAACCTTTTCCTCTTCTCAACACCAATATTATTCTTTTCAAATTGAATCTCCATTAGTCAATAATAGACAACATCCGTATTAAACATCAATTAACTCAATCGAGAAATTGAATTTACAAGTTAGTATATAGACTACTTCATCGCAAACTCTAAATGGATAAACACATAAACCTAACAAAATCACAGCTAGAAAATCGTAAGTATTGATGAAAAGTATTGGGAAATTGAAAAAAAACTCGCTTACAAGGCCTAGCAAAATGATCCAAGGGTCCCGACATCGCCGATCTCAATCACCGGAGACTAATTCTTGATGATCAAAGCACTGGTCAATCTATATCTCAATCAACACAACTCTATGTTCACTGTAAAAACAAAACAATAATTTATTTTAGTGAAATTATCAAGATTGTGGTAAATAAAAATCAATAATTCTATTTCAGGTTTCAAATTCAATACTCAGTAGCTTCTTTAAAATGAAGCATAAACTCCAAAGGCATAGGGAAAAATCTAGGGATTTATTGGAAAAAAAAGGATATGGTTGAATGTAAAGAAAAAAAGATAAAAATAAATACAAATTTGTATCGCCTGCTAGATCGATCAAATTTAACCTCATGAGTACAAGAAATCCAATCTCTCTTGCTTCCTGAAAAACAAAATAATTATTCAATTGTACAAATTTGGTACAGAAGTCATAAACCCTAATTTGGTAACAAAGACCCCAAAATCCAACCCAAAAGAGAAAAGTAACTCACTTGGTTTTTGAGAAAATCGAGAATGTGGACGGAGCTGGCGTGTGTGTCGAGAGAGATTATGCGTTTGATGATGGTGATACACGAAGCGGCATCACTTTGGAGGATCGATGGCACGCTGCCGCCCATCTCTTGGTACTTGACCTGCGGCTCTTCCTCTTCCTCCTCCTCCGGCTCCGAATTCTCCTATTCTGATTCTTCTTCTCTTTCATCATCGCCTTCCATTCCATTCTCCGAAGGCTTCGGCGACATTGTCGAAAATCTTTTTACAAGTATTGATGATTTTGTATATAGAGAGAAAGATCTGTCGGGTTTTAATCTGAGTAATCCATTCACTTTACGAAGCTGACACAACGGATAGCCGTACGGTGGCGATGGAAGCGATGGTGGTGGTTGGAATAGTCTTGAGCGAAGTGTGGGGGAAATAAAGGGTATAGAGTGTTGACGAAATGTGAGCCCCTGCGACGGAATAATTGGGGGTTTTTTGCATTCCAAAACGTCTTTAGGAAAGGCGTTCTAAATAATATGATATACTAGAACACCTTTTTTCAAAAGATGTTCTAAATAATACGATATAGAAGAACGCCTTTTTTAAAGACGTTCGAGATATTGAATTTACCAGAACATATTTTTTAAAGGCGTTCTGGTATATCGGATATACCAGAACGTATTTTACAAAGACGTTCTAGATATCGAATATACCAGAACGTCTTTAAAAAAGGCATTCTAGTATGTGACTCTTTTATTATGAAAATGCCACTGGCTGATATTCTTGAACGGATCCTTCTGAGACGTTCTAGAATGTCTGTTCTAGAATAGTTTTTTTTGTAATATTGGTTTTATAATAATAAGAAAGAAAAGGGATAGAGAATTGGAAAACGTCGCTATCGAAGAACTCCGCAATGGTTGCTGCTCACAATCCGCTGCTCGTGTCTGCCTTCTATCTTCTATATGCTCATTTTCTATTCAAATATCTCACATATATGGCGTTGTCTTTTTAATCCTCTCGTGATCTGCGTTTTGTTTTATAATCTGCTCTAACACCTATGTTGTCTATGTTCTTTCCACGTATCTCCTTATAACGCCTCTGTTCGGTTACAAATGAATATATATATGTAGTTTGTGAGTATATGGCCTCCGAATCGGATGTTTAGGCAGCTGAAGTAATTTATTCATAACTAGGAAATGAGAATGTTATCGCTGTTTTGGTTAAGTAAAATCAAGAAATTAAAAGAAACTCCAGTAGTTGGTTAAGGGGATGAAGATTATGGAATTAATTTCTTACTTTGCATTTAAAAAAAAGTCTCAACTCATATTTTTCTTTAGACGTGTTTTTACTTATTAATTCATTTGTCGTAGGTTTATGGTGTATGATTGGATATATTTGATAAGTCGTTTGTTGATTGGAGGTGAATTGCTTTTGGAGTAGTGAACTGAAATTAAATGGGCATTTTTTGTCAGTCCTTTTCCTTCTGTAAGTTTTATAGTTTAGAATTGGTTCTTCTATTTGAATGGGACTGCATATATTATCACTCTTAAGTGTCATCTCTCATCACATATAACTCTCAAATATCATCACATATAATAGTCATATATCATCACATATAACTGTCATCTATTATCAAATTAAACCCTAAAAGGAAAAACCTAAAACCTAAATTACTGTCATCTATTATCACATGTAACTGAAATATATCATCGCATATATAATTGTAAAATATCATCGCATTTCACTAACAAATATCATCACATATTAAACATGAAAAATAAAAACTAAAACTTAAACTGGAAAAACTAAACCTTAAAAAGTAAAACAAAATCCTAAACTCTAAATTACTGTCATTTATCATCACATATAGTTGTAATATATCATCGCATGTAATTAAAATATATCATCGCATATTACTCTCAATTAAAATCAAATATAGATGACATATATCATCACATATAATAGACATTTATCATCACATATACGTGTCATATATCATCACACATATAGTGTAACTTAATACAATAATGCGATAATTATAATTATAGTAATAAGCTCATATGTACAAACACTTCAACTTACCAGCTTTTAGATTTCCATTGCAAACACTATTTATTCATGTTTCAAAAGTTTACATATACTCACAAACCCAAACTCAAATTCAAACTTCATCAACGCAATGCTTCCAAGAAACGAAATGAATGAAAATCCCCAATGTGATCAAGCTCGTCGACATTAGCAGATGCAAATCCCCATATTTGGACACAATATCTCCCATGACATCACCCACATGCTTGATTCGATCAACAGAACTCTACAACAAGTTCAGATCTTGAGCCCTGACTACAGTTGTTGGAATTACCTGCCTGTCTTCGCTGCTAGCTAGATCTCCTAGACGTCAGACCAGGACAAGGTTTCTATATCGGCACATCCTGCATGAAGGCGGATTTTAAATCTCCATTATCCCGCAATAAATATATAAAAACATGTAACTTCCGAATTGTTCCCTTAAGAAGAAATAAAATTTAATTATTCTTAACCAAATACAACGAGCACCACACTATTCTCTAAAATGTAAGGATTTTTTTTAATATTCTTTTTCAAATGAATTACAGAAATACAAAACAAGATTATACCCTTGAGACTAAGGTTTATCCCTCGATCCTTTATCAGTTGAATAATAGCAGTTTCAAGGCAACTTAAGTAGCTTGTGTTGATGTAACAATAATTGTAAGTAAATTGGTAAGTAGTAGTAGAAAGTAGAACATAACAAATTACACAAAGAAATCTAACCATCAATTTCCGTTAAGAGCCAAATCACATTATTGTTTGTTTATCAAAGTAATCTTGCCACATAATACTTGTTGTAATCATTTAAACTTGCTGCTAGTTCAAAATTGGTTTAAGAACATTGGTGCTTCCTCATTCAAGTAATTATAAGGCAGTATTCTGAATCAGTTTGTTCATTTTTATTTTAAAATTCGAACTATTACCATGAATTGATATAGATTAAATCATATAATAGAAGTGTTTGAATCACAATTTGCACCATTAAATTATTTCCAGGATCAATGAAACAAATTGAAAAAATCTGAAAAACAAAATTAAAGACTCAAAACAAGAATATTATAATCACACAAAAATAATGAAAACACGAACCCTAAAAACAAATATTAAGAGCTCACCCCAGAAATCTTGTCCATTGAAAAAAGATCGTAATTAAATCAAGAACAAAGTAATTGAAGTAATCGGGGAAGAGTTGATGTCATTACACAAGAATCAGAAAATTCAAGTAGCTCGCACCACAACATAGAGATCGTCTCCATCGCGTTGGAAATACATATGTGCTGGCGGTTGCGTCGCGGCGGAAAGAGAGAAGGCTAATCAACAAAGAAGATATGTGAGAGAGAGAGAAAGAGAGAGAGAGAGAGCTAGGCCGTTCTAATTTGGATGAAAGAGTCTATTTAATAAATTGCAGGATGCACCTGGATCCATCTAATTTGAAGGATGCACCTGGGTCCATCTAATAAATTACCACTTTTTAATGGAGATCGATTAATAATATAGATCTTTGTTATCTTTTATATTTAAATTATATTTTAGGATATATTTAAATATCTTATTATTATTTTCTGAGGATCTTATTATATCTTATTTTAGGAAGAGATTTGTGCTATTAAGATTTATTTCTTATTCACCAAGTTTATATTCTAGTGTAAATAGATAGTTTATGGTTTTTCATTTCCATCTCTGATTTCTTTTAAATGTTGTTTTAGATGTTAAATTTGTTTCAGATTTATTGACGTTTTAGAATTTTTTTACCCATGCTTTCCAATTTTATCCCTACTCATTAGAAAAGTTAAAAAATATTATGGTAATAAGATAATCATGAGTAAAGAGAGAAGAGGGTTTAACTATGAATATTATTAATTGATGAAGGTTGCATTAGTCAAATTTATATGTTCCTTAATTTTTAACATAAACTCTAAAATGACACTTAATAAATAAAGAATGGACGAGATGGTTGATTATTGAATTAAATTGAAGTGATACACATACTTGTAATAATACTTCGGCAAAATTCGTT
Source organism: Phtheirospermum japonicum (assembly GCA_014905375.1). Taxonomy (NCBI): domain Eukaryota; kingdom Viridiplantae; phylum Streptophyta; class Magnoliopsida; order Lamiales; family Orobanchaceae; genus Phtheirospermum; species Phtheirospermum japonicum. The sequence continues at coordinate 314,288 of BMAC01000343.1, forward strand.
TACAAATCAACGCGAGTATTTTGTGTTCTTGTTATCCATAACTTATGCTCGCGTCAGTTTATATCTAGAGACTATTTATGTTCTCCGATTATGGATTTGAGGCGGCAATCAATTTACGATGCATTCCAACAAACTTATGAGATGACATTGCTCAGATTCGTCAGTAGATCAACTTGTTGGCAAAAGGAAGGACAACCTTTTGTATGGAGCAATATGAGTTAATGAAAGTTTTGGTTGGACTATTGCATGGCGGTCATGGATGAAGAGTCCGTGAAGGTGCCAATCTTCATTCTCTTATCGTATCTTCTGTGATCATGGAATTATAGTCGATACTCCATTCGGTAGGTTCGATACTCTCGTTATCAAAGATCGTGATCTTGGACCATCAATATTTGTTGTGATGGTGTGGATACTTTTTCAGCGATTCTCGAGGGCTACTATAGTGCACCAAATATTTAATGAAGAAGCTAATAATTATAGCGGAACACTGATATTTGATGATGGTTTTGGTATGGACGTTGACACTAAGATAATTGGGCCTTTGGACAAAGTATTTAAGAATGTGAAGCAGCTCAAGTGTAATACAAAATCTTATCTTAAGTCAGATTGCCCCGACGTAGATCCTCAAATGCTTAAGTCAATGACCTTGTGATTTATAAAACAAGAATTGTGTATGAAAGTAGGAGTAAAAAAAATTAGTTAGAACTGAGGCTGGTGTCCTCTTTATATAGGCAAGAGACGTTAAATCATAAATCTTTCCCTCATTACATCCCGTCTGGGCCCATTAACCATATTTACTTTATTATAGACTTTGAACCAACTTGATTTATACCCTAAGCTTATCGAAGCCCAAAGACACCCTTTGAGAAGTGTTTTGCATGTAATTGTTGTGTTTTTCCTCAAATTTTTAATTAGAATTTTATGTTGATTTTAGTAGTTTTTAATCGAATTTTGTTAGTTTTTTCGTTTATTTTCTCGTTTTATTGTTTTTCCTGTTTCTTGATTAATTTTATATTTAATTTGGTTAAATGGTCCGGTTAGCTTGAGATTTGTGGTAAATCATGGTTTTTTATGTTTTAAATTCACATTTTATAGGTGAAGGCATTGAGGCCCGAAAATCGAACCGAGTCAGCCCGAACAGAGCGCTCCCGCGCGCAGCTGCCGAGACCTGCCGGCAGCTGCCAGGCGCTGCCGAGCGATCCTGCCGACACTGGCCGAGAGCTACTGAGAGCGGCAGGCCACGCCCGCACATGCCTGCCGAGGACTTGCGCACGCCAGCTGTCGAGAACGCCGAGCGTAGTTGATCGACTCCCCAGCAGTCGAATCGACTATCGATTGACTACCGAGGGCTGGCTCGACTGCGCTTCAGATAGTGGCCATCCCACGCCCGTCCTGCCGAGGGCAGTCGATCGATTGACGAGCAGTCGATCGACTGCGCGCATGCTTGCCGAGTCCCGCGCGCAGCTGCGCACACCTGCCGAGCGCTTGTCGGCCACACCCGCAAGCTCCTGCCGAGACCTTCCGAAAGCGACCGAGACCCGCCGACAGCGACCGAGCCAACCCACCCAGTGCCGAGCCATCTCGGCCCATGTCGAGCCACCTTGCAATTTTGCCGAGCTAATCGAGCCCAACTCGACCCAAATGGTCTATTTTGACCATTTTAGGTCAAATTTGGTCAATATATGGAAATCCAAGCTCATATGACATAATTGACCCATTTACCCCTAATTAACTTGTATAAATAGAACCTCTCTTTCATTTTGTAAGGGACCTCTCATTTTATCCCAACCCAAGCATGGGTTTGGGGATTAAAAACCCTCTCTGTTGTTTTTAAGATCTAATTTCTCTCTCTTAGGTTTTAGATTCAATTTCAAACTTTGATGTAATTTTTTTCTAGATTTAGATTACTTTCATGCTTGGCCTTGGGTTTGTAAGCCTAAGAAGAATCCAAATACTCCTTTGGATTGTTACTTTTGATGCAATTTAATTCAAGCTTGCTACTCTTTCCTTTAATTCAAGTAAGTTTCATTTCAATTTCATGTTTTATGCTTTAATTCCATGCTTTGTTCTTCATTTCTATGCTTGTTCTTCATGTTATGCTTTTAGCCTTAGCACCTTGAATTCATGATGAAACATATGAATTGGCTATGGAATCTAGATGAGTGACACATCTAGATCATAGATCGGCTCCTTGATCGTCTTGATTTTGAGTTTTTCACATGCTTTATTTTGAATTTATTTTCATGCATAGTTTTAGGTTAAATCTTAGATCTAGGTTTTGTTGCTTGTTATTTTCCTTAAAGTTTTGAACTTTCTAGTTAATTCCCATTGATCTTTATATCCATGCTTTCAATTTTTGCTAATTTGCATTATTTAGGATTTTATGCATAGTTGTACCTTGTGCTTGCATGCTTGTACTTGGTGAAACTTTTCATTTTCTTGCTTATTTTCATTATTGCTTTGCATTTTCAATTAAGGCATACGACCGAGGCATCCTACCAACTTGCACTTTCATTTTTAGGATAGTTTAGATAGTTTATTTGCTTTATTTTCATTTTTCTTTTACTTTTCAAGCTTGAAACACATTGAAACCTTCAATTGAATCGATTTCCGATAATACCGAGCCATGAACCCGTTGATTCATTTCAACACCATTAAAACTCTTCAAACAAAATGGCGCCATTGCGACTCGGCTTGGTTAAGGCTTTCGATTTGATTGTTGTTTCTTTGTGTTTTTAGCTTGCTTTGTTATTTGACGTTTCTTGTGTAGTATGTTAGGTTCTTATAGCTATGGTGGATATATTCCCGACATGGGAGGGCATGGTGCAAACCATGTCGGGATTGTAACGATGTATAATGGAGTTGGCAACGTGGAAGGGCATGGTGCAAACCACATTGCCAATGGTGGATATGGATATGGGCAACCCGGCATGGGAGGGCATGGTGCAAACCATGTCGGGTTTGATAGTTTCTCGGGCATGAATGGTTATGGAGCACCAAATTCCTATCCGAACGTGCAAGCTCCCTATTCCTATCCGAACGAGCAAGCCCCAACTTCCGGCTCGAATGGCTATGGTGCTCCACAAAATTATCCGAGTATGCCGAGCCCGAATCCCGACCTATACGACGGTTCTCTCACTTCTAATTTCGATTATGCCTCATTTGATGCCACCTATGGCACTCATGATTCCGATCCGTATGCGTACTTCGGAGGTTCAAGCTCCAATGATCAAACCGCCCCTCCCGCCTTTGATATTCCGGTGCATGCTCCTATTCCACCCCCCGATCCGACTCTCTTGGCCATTTTAAAAGAATTAAATTCGTTGACCACTAAGTGTGGTGCTCTTGAGTCTACGTGTGGTGCTCTTAGAGCTAAGTGTGGTGCTCTTAATGCTAAGTGTGACGCTCTTGATGCTACAATGGATCAAGTTGCGAGCGATATTGATATGCTTAAACGAGCTCATGCAGATTCCTTACTCATGGACATGCTTCAAGAGTTAGTCGAAGAAGCGTATATGGAGGCCAAGACTAATGAGGAGGTGGTTGGCCCGACCATCGATATTGAGGGATGTAGAGAGGATGAGCCCATTGCTCTAAATGATGAGGCCGTTGTGCCTCTATGTGACCCCGRTTTGTGTGTCAATGACTCTCGGTGTGTYGTTRAGGGCAASGAYGACTTTTTAGAGGGGGAGGTGGAGGTTATTGGTGATAAGATTGTTAAGAAGCTTGAAGATTCGCTTGGGGTGGAGATTTTTGATGATGGGATTGGAAAGCTTGATGATTATCTTGAGGAGGAAGAGGTGAGCAAGCCAATTATCATCTTTGAAAACTTGTATCGAGAGAAAGAAGAGAGGTTGGTTGACGCACTTAAAATTATTAAGAGGGATATTGGTTGGAGACCGGGAGCTAGCCCCCATATGGAGAGTAAAAATCGGGGTTTGGAGGTGGTTATTGGAGGGCTTGATGTTCGTAATTTCTAAAAGTGAGTGGGTGAAACTCATTGACTTGGTGCCCAAGACGAGCGGCTTGTTAGCTCTTGAGGATGAACAAGGAGAATTGTTAGCCATGAGGGTTACGACGAGATGGAGGATGTTGATTGATTTTAAGAAGTTTAATGCGGCTACCAAGAGGGATCATTTCCCTCCCTCATTTGTCGATCAAAGGTTGAAAAAGCCATCCGGCCATTACTCCTATCGTTTCTTTGATGAGTCGTTGGGGCACTTCAAAACCACAATCCCACCCGAGGACCTACCCGAGGCAAGTGTCGAGTGCCCACTTGGAACGTTCACTTTTTGGCGGATCTTATATGAGCTATGCAATGCGCCAAGGATGTTCCAAGAAATGGATCCTCCCGACAAGGAGGAGATTGTATTGGTGGACCCTCCCGTGATATTCCCACCTTGATCAAAAAGGGAGTACGTCAAGCTAGTGACGTAAAACAAGCGCTTCTTGGGAGGCAACCCAAGTTCTTTCCATTTCTTTCTTTCTTTCTTTTATTGAAAAATCCAAAAACATTCAAAAATTCAAAAATCCAAAAATATTTGAAAAATTGAAAAATAAAAAAAAGATATTTAGTTGAGTTCATGTACATATTTCCTTGTTTTTTTTAATTTCGTGTGATTTTCTTTTCTAGGTTTTTGTTTTTCAACGACGACCATGGGATGATTGGTAAAAGTGGTAGTGTTCATGAAGCCGGGAGATACTAGCCATACTTGATGTTCACTCGGATTGCCTAGATACTTAGGTGGACCCCAACGAGCTTGACCTAAACTCGCTCGGTTGAGGAAGTTTCTATTCACCCTCCTTTTACTTGTTTTTCATTAAAATGCTGGTAATGCATGGTTTAAGTGTGGGGTGGGTAGGTGATTAGGGTCCCGGTTTTATCAAGCATGTTTTGTTGTTCTTAAATTGAGCCTTGGCAAAGTGACGCATTCTTGGCGAAGTGACGCTTACTATTTGCGCTTTTATATGGTTGAGTTGATTTTTGTGTCTTTTGTGTGTTTATTACATGTTTAAGCAACTCCACGTGCTTGGAAGTTTGAATAGTTTACTTGTCGGGTTTTCGCATGTGTATGGCTTCTTGTGTGAAGGGTTGAATTTTTGTGCTTCGTCCAAAAAAACTGCCTATATATAATCAATATTTTGTCGTGAAAAGATTGCAAAGCTCTAAAAGCTCTTTTGATTTTGCTCCCAAATTCGGTGCAAACAACTGAGTAGCCTTGTGTGATTTATCGGCTTGCTTGCATTTTTATGGAAATTGCATTGAGGAGGTTTAACTTTGCTCGTACATGATTGATTTTAAAAATGAGCTCAAGGCACATATAACGTCCTTGTTCCGGCCATATTCATATATGTAAGCTACTTAAACATTCTAAATGAGCCCCCTTGAGTCTTTATCTCGTTTCTTGTTAGTCGAGCTCGATTTTAGCTCTTGTATCTTCACGAGTTGGTGAAGTGGGAGAGTTTATTATTAGTTGACAAGAAATGTGAGGGAAATCGATTGTGGGTTTCGGGTTTCTTATAAAAAAAAAGAGAATAATAATACTCCAACACAAATCACGAAAAGTGATAAAAGCGTGCATTCATGTGTAAAACCTAATTCAAAAAGAGCTAAGTTTAGTGAAAAGAAGCAAATTCAAAGGCTTCTAAGTGTTGTGAAATAAAAGTCGGGAAAGTGAGTGTACGAAAGGGTTTTGAATGAAAAGTTTGGTAAATTGGGAAGGGTGAAGCGACCATAAGCTTCGGGTTTTAGAAATGAGGATTTTGTATGTTATTGATCGCGTTTGATCGTGTGTTAGCCACTATATCCAAAAATTACATACCTTACCAAAGAGCCAACATTACAACCCATACTAAAGACCTCTTTCGATTCTTACTTGGTCATGTACTATGAGCAATTTTGAGCGTCCGATTTGTGAAATCTTGACAAGTGCATGTATTGACCGACTTGAGCGTACACACGTCGCATATTAAACACTTGAGCGAATTGAGCGAACACCCTCAAAATTCCATTTGTGAGGAAGTCATCGATTTGGCTTGCAATTAAGAAAGAGTAATACGAGCAATGCTTGATGATAGCGAGTTTATGTTGATATTTCCATCTTATTAATAAGGATAAGCACAAGGATTTTTCTCTTTACACAATGTTCATTGCGTGTACACTCTCGATTCTTTTCGTTATTTGAGGATGAACAAACCGATAAGTGTGGGGCAATTGTTTTGCATGTAATTGTTGTGTTTTTCCTCGTATTTTTAATTAGGGTTTTATGTTGATTTTAGTAGTTTTTAATCGAGTTTCGTTAGGTTTTTCGTTTGTTTCCTCATTTTATTGTTTTTCGTGTTTCTTGATTAATTTTATATTTAATTTGGTTAAATGGTCCAGTTAGCTTGACGTTTGTGGTAAATCATGGATTTTATGTTTTAAATTCACATTTTATAGGTGAAGGCATCGAGGCCCGAAAATCGAACCGAGTCGGCCCGAATTGAGCGCTCCCACGCGCAGTTGCCGAGACCTGCCGACAGCTGCCGGGCGCTGCCGAGCGATCCTGCCGACGCTGGGCGAGAGCTGCCGAGCGCGTCCGGCCATGCCCGCACACGCTCGCACATGCCTGCCGAGCCTGCCGAGGACCTGCACGCGCCAGCTGCCGAGAACGCCGAGCGCAGTTGATCGACTGCCGAGGGCTGGATCGACTACGCTTCAGAGAGTGGCCATCCACGCCCGTCCTGCCGAGGGCAGTCGATCGACTGCGGCGCATGCCTTGCCAAGTCCCGCGCGCAGCTGCGCACACCTGCCGAGCGCCTGCCGGCCACAGCCGCAAGCTCCTGCCGAGACCTGCCGAAAGCGACCGAGACCCGCCGACAGCGACCGAGCCAACCCCCCTAGCGCCGAGCCATCTCGGCCCATGTCGAGCCACCTTGCAATTTTGCCGAGCCAATCGATCCCAACTCGACCCAAATGGTCTATTTAGACCATTTTGGGTCAAATTTGGTCAATATATGGAAATCCAAGCTCATATGACATAATTGACCCATTTACCCCTAATTAACTTGTATAAATAGAACCTCTCTTTCATTTTGTAAGGGACCTCTCATTTTCTCCCAACCCCAAGCATGGGTTTGGGGATTAAAAACCTTCTCTGTAGTTTTTAAGATCTAATTTCTCTCTCTTAGGTTTTAGATTCAATTTCAAGCTTTGATGTAATTTCTTTTCTAGATTTAGATTACTTTCATGCTTGGCCTTGGGTTTGTAAGCCTAAGAAGAATCCAAATACTCCTTTGGATTGTTACTTTTGATGCAATTTAATTCAAGCTTGCTACTCTTTCCTTTAATTCAAGTAAGTTTCATTTCAATTTCACGTTTTATGCTTTAATTCCATGATTTGTTCTTCATTTCCATGCTTGTTCTTCATGTTATGCTTTTAGCCTTAGCACCTTGAATTCATGATGAAACATATGAATTGGCTATGGAATCTAAATGAGTGACACATCTAGATCATAGATCGGCTCTTGGATCGTCTTGATTTTGAGTTTTTCACATGCTTTATTTTGAATTTATTTTCATGCATAGTTTTAGGTTAAATCTTAGATCTAGGTTTTGTTGCTTGTTATTTTCCTTAAAGTTTTGAACTTTCTTGTTAATTTCCATTGCTCTTTATAACCTTGCTTTCAATTTTTGCTAATTTGCATTATTTATGATTTTATGCATAGTTGTACCTTGTGCTTGCATGCTTGTACTTGGTGAAACTTTGCATTTTCTTGCTTATTTTCATTATTGCTTTGCATTTTCAATGAAGGCATACAACTGAGGCATTCTATCAACTTGCATTTTCATTCTTAGGATAGTTTAGATAGTTTAATTGCTTTATTTTCATTTTACTTTTATTTTCCAAGCTTGAAACACATTGAAACCTTCAATTGAATCGTCTTCCAATAATACCGAGCCATGAACCCGTTGATTTATTTCAACACCACTAAAACTCTTCAAATAAGAAGGTCACTCCTTTACTTTGCTGACCCAATTTCTCTTCGAGCGACGTGCATGACAACTTGAATATTTGATATCGTATCACCTAATTTTCTTTATTCTATCTAATTGAGGTGGAAAATCAGATATAATATAAATCCAAGTTTCAAGGACCATCCGCATGTTAGAGATTTTTGGGATGAACCGCTGCCGCCAAAAACACTTCAAATGTTGCCCATTAAATGCAACTTACTGTTATGTCGGGGAGGATAGATGTCAACCCACTATCTATTTTGACATAAAATAATCCCGGTGGACCATTGAAATGAAAGGGCCACATTTACCATAACAATATAAAATTGACGTACTTTTTCCCCATTTACCTTTTACTCTTCTGCAAAATTTCACCCCAAATCAAAATATTACAGTATTCACAGCATCCATCATTAATAACCTTTTAAGCTTTCAACTGAATCAACCACCTCTTGTTCATTAACAAATTAGCTCAGCAGCATCACCAGATCTGCATACCATGAGCAAGTCCCCATATTTTCGCTTATTTCTATCAAATTTCCTTTTTAATTATGCGCGACTTTATATACATGTCTATTTTCTTTTCCTTTCTTTTTCCAACAACTTTTAACATCTTTTCATTCCTGAAATCCTGGCTCTGAAAATCGTAGCATCAACTCACCCTTATATCTATTCCACAACTCCGACCCACTTTCTGAAACTGAATCGATTAAAAACCCTTTAAATAGGAAGAATATTAGAAAAAAATTATCCCACCTAGATCCAACCTAATAGATGAGCCCGCAAGCGAGCCAAGTTGGACCGAGCTAGAAAATCAAACTTTACTACTAGCTCAAGCACTACAAAAAAGGTCAATGCTGACGGATTTTACTGACGGGCAGAAAAACCGTCTGCAAAAAATGACGGACGCTGATGGGTTAATTTTGCTGACGGCTTGTTGACGGGTAATTGCCATCAATGAGTATCCCGTCAGCTACCCATCAACAAGACGTCACTATTTTGATTAGTCGACGAGTTTACTGACGGGCTGCTTTGCTAATGGGTAGCAGCCCGTCAACACAATTAAAAAAAATAATGCTGACAAGTACTAGCCCATTAGACAAATATAGAAAATAAAAAAAATATTGACGGGTATCGTGACCGTCAGCATTTATATTTTAAAACCACAGATCTATTTCCTCAGAAACAGAAAGACGAACAAAAAAAAAAATCTCCCCCCCCCCCCCCCCTTCCTGACGCTGCTCTGCTGCCTAATGCCGCCTTCGCCTCCAACGCTGCCCGACTCCAGCCTCCACCCACGATGCCGCCCAACGCCGCCTCACCATTCCTCATAGCCCCAGCCTCGATGGTCGCCCGCCTTCCCCCGTCACCAGTCACCATCAAAATCCGCCGCCGTTCGTCGTCGTTTCTCAATGTTTAGTTTTTCTTAGATTATTTATTATTTTTTATGTATTAATTTATGTTTGTTTTATTTAATTATAATTATTGATTTAATTATTTTTTATTTTAGGGATTATTTTATATTTAGGGTTAATTTTAGGGATAAATATACAATTAGGGTTGATTTTAGTGATTAATGTATATTTAGGGTTGATTTTAGGGATAAATATATAATTAGAGTTTAATTTAGGGATAATTATATAATTAGGATTTTATTTAGGGTATAATTTAGGGATTATTGTATTTTTAGGGTTCATTTTAATGATAAATATATAATTAAGGTTTAATTTGGGATAATTATATTATTAGGTTTTAATCTAGGAATAAATATATAATTAAGGTTCGACTATGCAATTAGGATTCGATTATGCAATTAGAGTTTGTTAGTGTTCATTAAGGGTTTACTTATGCAATTATTTCTCTAAAGTTTATGTGGTTGTTTTTAAATGTCGTGTTGATCGGTTATGTTAATTTAATGTATATTATGGTTTAATTGTGATTGATTGATGTTGTGTTTGGTTTGGGAAGATGTCGGTGATGACGTGGTGTACGGCGCCAATCGGGAGATTTCGTCCCCTCCAATAATGGTTTTTAATTTTTTTTCAAAATGTTATGGTGTTTTTAAAAAAATCTAAAAAGTTCATGGTGGGGGTTTTGAAATACCGTGGTGATTGACAAGTTGTGTTTAATTAATATTTATGTTTTGATATACATATTGTGATTGGTGACATTATTATATTTTAAGTTTAACTACTGATTATATTATAATGTGTAAAAAAAAACTAAACAACTGGACCTTCATAAAAAGTCCGGATTTGTACACTTCAGCTAACTTATCAGATTCTAGTTATTTTTTCTGTTTCAACTCATCGATAATTTTATTAGCTTCAGTCAATTACTCAATCGTCTTAACAACATCCGATTTTCTCGTGATTCAAATCCTCGATCTCTAAGCCCATTGTTACAATCATCGTGCCTTATTTTTGGCGCTTGATCATTTACCCGAGCATTGAACGAATAGTTAATCTTATTATTAATTAGAGATTCATAAACATGAAAAATTAAATTTAATAACAAATATAGCATTTGGCACACAATTGAAAATCTGATCATAAAAATTTCATGAATTTCTCCCTGAAGTTTTTTTGGTGTTGAAAAGTTGGGGTGATGTGGAAACATGCGTATATTGGTTTTTTGTTGGACTTGTTATGATTAGTAGTGGTTGCTATTCCTAGTTCTCTAGGTTTCTTTATATAATTATTTCTTATGATTACACTTCAGCCTTGTTAGAGTTCTGATGAGTTAGTTGAAGTGTAATAATAAGATATGATTATATAAGAAACTTAGAGAACTAGGAACAACAACCACTACTAATCATAACAAGTCCAACAAAAGAACCAATATACTCATGTTTCCATATCACCCCAGCTTTTCAACACAAAATATTCAGCAAAAATTCATGAAATTGTTATGATCAGATTTTCAATCGTGTGTCAAATGCTAGATTTGTTATTAAATTTGATTTTCATGTTTATGAATCTCTAATTAATAATGAGATTAACTATCCATTCGATGCTTAGGTAACTGATCAAATGCCAAAAATAGGTCACGATATGATTGTAACAATGATCTTAGAGATTGAGGACTTGACTCACGAGGAAATTAAATGATGTTAAGATGATCGAGGAACTGGCAGAGCCTAATAAAATTATCGATGAGTTGAAACTGAAAAAATAACTAGAGTTTGATAAGTAAGGTGAAGTGTACAAAGTCGGGCTTGAGAATCCAGTAAACGACGTGCACAAGCTCAGTGCTCACAAAATTATTATTATATTTATTCGACAAATTAAATTATTAGTAAACGACGTGCGGAAGCTGTCGGTAAAATTAAATTATTATTATTATTTATTTATTTAACTAATTACCGACAGGCTGAAAGTCCGCCGGTAAATTAAAAAAAAATAAAAATTGGAAACCCGACAACAACTTACAGAGGAGAGGTCTCGCACTGCGATTGGTCATGCACGTTAGCTCATAAGTAGCCCTTTACCTTAATCTACAGATTCTAAAACTTGCAGCGTATATTAGCACAACAAAAGCTGCTGTGTTTTTTGCACATCACCCCATATAAAACTCTTCCTAAAATTAAACTAAAACTTATTTGAAACACGTGGAGCATGTCCATTGGCCACATATGTATTGACAAAGACACTTTTACTTTTACCCCCCATACACAAATTACATTTTCTATTTAGGGGCCTTCCTGCATACTTGGTTCAATTGTGCTTAAATTCTAATATTTTTTAGATGATAGGCAGAGGTCGTGGGCATTCTTCTCTAGAACCATCTTCATGCCGTGCTTCTCTTGGTTCATCATCATCGTCTCATCGTCAGATAGACGATGAAGACGATGATATTATGGACTTATCGGGAGCGACCAGAGGAGGATACAAAAAATTTCTTTTGGTGGGGCACTAAGTCACCAATGTAAACAACGCAATAATATATAATATAAAGATTTTTTTTTTGTTAAAATTATAATAAAGAAATCACATTACACAACAAGTACAAAATCTAAAATATAATTAAATAAAAAATTATAAAAATTGTTCTCGTTGAGTTTTTATATTTTGTAATAAACTTACGAAAGTATCAATATTCACATTTAAAAATGAATCATTATCTAGATATATAACCAAATAATTGTTTAAAAAATAATAAATCAACACTTGAAAACTCACATGGATAGAACTCAACAAAGCGAATTATTTTTATGTAAATGAAATTAAAAATAATCATTGGCGGGAACACAAGCAAGACATACAAATTAGTAATCTTTGCTTACCTCACAAAACCGATTTTCAAGTTTTTGCAATTGTAAATCAATATCTCTTAAAAGACTTGAACTCGAAAATGATGAAAAAATTTCAATTGTAGCATGCCACCACAAAGTTTTAGTTTTCATGGGATAATAAAACCACAACATTAGATGATAAAATAAAATAATCTCCCACAAATCAAGTTAGTCGCAACCTGTAGTTTTGTAGAATTATGACTTAGAAAATTGATGTTAGGTTTCGTGACAGACGTCACCAAACTTAACATCAACTAAATCTCCGAAACAACAGCGGAAAATATAAATGCAGTAAATTAATTTCAGTTCATAAGCAAACGTGCTTACGAACTTGGGTGTATAAACCCGAAAATTATATTACTTTTCAACTGTTCAAACCTAATTACAAAATACAAAAGTAATATACGAAAATCAAATTGTATCGAACTCTTGATACACAAAATACTCGTCGCTTCTTCTTTAGATGAATTCCTCCATCGGTTACGCAACGTGGAAATCCTTCTAATCCAGCAACAAAGCTCTGAGTAGTTCTTTTTGTGTTCTGCTTCAAAGATCTTCTCGTTGTCACACGTATCCTTGCGTCTTGGTCCTTATATAACTAAAACATGACTCCTAGTCTTGTTAAACAAGTTAAATAAATATTTAGTAAACTAAATAAACTCCTAGACTCCAACTAAGAAAGAAATCTAGAGTCCTAAAATACTTTGTGTCCTAAGAAAGGCAAACTACATACAAGGAAAATTATCGTTGAAAATAATATTCCCAATAATCTCCCCCTTTTGCCTTTGTGGACAAAACTGCCATGACACAACCAAAATGTTCAATACAGAAAAAAAAATTAACTCCCCCTAAATAAGAAATAAATAAGAAGAAATAAACAAAATGTTCCACAAACATTTAAAAACCAAATGAAACTAAGGAAAGTGCAAAAGGAACTCAAACACCACGAGCCTTCTTCGCTCGTCGAGAGGACGAAGATGTTCCTTCACCACCGGCATCTTTTTCGTTTGCATCAAGAACTTGGTTCTGGATCGTACCTTCTTCCTTCTATTTTCACTGGCCAAGCTTGCCAACACAGTGGCAGCCTCTCCTTCAGCGGGATCAGTCGCACAATCACCAACTCCAGCAACAGCAGCAAAATCAGCACTATCCTCATCCACACTCGCAGCAACATCCTCATCATCCACGTCATGCCTATCTCCCCCTTTTTGTTCAGAAATCAAAAGGGCCTCAAATAGGGAGCCCCGTAATGCCTGGAGCTGAGCACACTGGCTGTCAAGCTGAGCAACTTGGCTGCCAAGTAAGGTAACCTGAGCACGAATAACTGGGGCCATCAACTGCACTATGTTGGCACTGGTGATAGGACTCGCAGAGGTGTCACCACGGGCAACATCAACTCGAACAGGCGCAGTCCAGGGAAAATCAACAACACGGGCCCCAGAGAGGTGCTAGCTCCTCAGGGTAAACCACTCCGCCTCATCAGTAAGGGAGTTATCCTCAGAAGGCGTGAATACTTGGTTCTCCAATAAGGCTGTAGATAAAAGAGGGAAAACAAAGTGATGAGGAAGACTTAGAGGAGGCAAACCTTGTTATCATATCAAACACTAGCTGGCCGAAGTTGAACTTAATCCCCTTTCCAACTTTAAAAAGAAACTGAGCCTGTGGTCTGGTCAACACAGTCGAGTTCTTCGAGGGCACCCAGTTGAAGATTGACACTTTATGAAGAACTGAGTAAAGTGAGGGCATCCTTGTGCTGGGCAGTTGTTCACGCCACGTGTCAGCAACCTTCCAAACAAGAAACTAATAACCTTGTCCATGTCGTCAACAGTGGAGTCCCCATGATAGGCCTCAGTCCTATAAGCCTCATTGATCAAATCAGGCGTGAAGTAATAAATCTTTCCAAGCACATAAACCTTCCCAAAATTTGAGGAAGTCGGCACAACAACAGTGGAGAGGAGGTTGACATAGAATTCCAGAACAACATCCCTAACAAATGGCATTGTAGTAGATACCATCAAATACAGACCCCTGTGTTCAAAGAAGGCAATCATATTTTGATGCTTGAACAGTTCGACAAGGACTCGCCTCTCGTCAATCATGCCGCGGGTCTTGTAGTCGGAGAAAAGAGCTTCAGCCTGCGAGGAGAGAAAATTGTCAGAGAAAGGAACTATATCCTCTATCTCAACCTTAATGGGGACTGGAACAGTGTCAAGATCATCATTCTCAGTAGATGGAGGGCTAGTTGCTCGAGAAGGAGAAACAATCCCAGCACTAAAACAGGAGCTGGAGGGAGATGCAGTAGCCGGTATGTGTGATGTTGGCTTTGGTGACATTTCACAAGTCCCAACATCAATTGTATGGTCATCTTCAGCCATTGGAACCTTGGATTGCTGCTTCTTTTTATTGGCAGCCTTCATAGAACTCAGCAGGTGCGCAAGAGGGATTTCATCCGCATCATCTAGAGATCGTTCAAGAGAAACGTCAGGTTCAGGAGAAGTCGGAGGAGTAGATGTGACTGGGGGATCGGGAGTAGCAGGTTTGGATGAACTCGATACTTAGCCGGTGAAAAAATCCACTATCTCAATAGGCGGACTTGAATACGCAGTCTCCGTCAATCCAGGAGATACCGTAATAGATGCCAGAGGGTTCTTCTTGTCCGTGAGTTTCAAAGTTTGCTTTCGACGGAGAGGAGACTTTTTGACCACGTGGGGAGCACTAGAGGTGGCCGGAGCAGTAACGGTTGTCAGAGGCACAAACTCATCGTCATCAGAATCAGTTGCAACGGTAACATCTTCGGTGAGATTCATGTGCTCAATCGGCACATTGCGACGTGGCCCAGCTTGGCTTTTAGGGACCGCCGGAGGGACAACTCCCGGAGGGATATTTCGCAGCCGCCGTGACCGATTCAAGGTGGGGTCACCGGTGCGCCCAAAGACCTCATCAATAAACGGTAGGTCAGGAGGATTGTCGACATCAATCTCGTTGCAGGCTAGCCTGGAAACACCTGGGCTGAAGGGAGGGCGGCAATCGGGGCTGCAGCCAGAGTTATGGTCTGAGAACCTGTCGGAGTGGAACTCCTGGGTTCTGAGAAGATTGGTGATGGGTTCCGAGTGAAGGCAACACCTAATTCCTCGCGAATATCTAGCCCGCCAGCTCTCGGCAAAATCAGATCCACCTATTCGCTAGAGTGTGCAACTCCTACCGGTAGTTCAGGAACCCTAGACGCAGAGGGTGAATTCGACATCCTGCAAATCTCAACAATACACAAGAAAGAGAGCAAAAATTTCGGGGAAAAATTGAGAGGAGTTTGAGTGAGAAAGGGTTTTTAATTTGCAAGAGAGAGAGAGAGAGAGAGAATCAGCGTGGGCCAAAACGGTAAGAATCTGCCCTATAAATACAAAAAGAAAAAAGAAATATTACCGTTGTCATAAGGGGGAGAGAGGAGAGAGAGAGGAGAGAGAGAGAGAGAAGAGAGAGAGAGAGAGAGAGAGAGAAGGCTGCAGGTAAATATGAAAGAAAATCTTTACAAATTCTACCCTATTTTTTAAAAAAATTTTTAAAGCCCAGCCAAATAAAAACACTTTCCAAACAAATTATCCACTCCCCCTTAATCTAGGATTCAATATATCGACCAAAACCGCCCATGATTCCCACTATCCAAACCACGTAAAAACAAAGGGAAAACCGAATTTTAGCTGAAAATTGAACCATCATCAAGGAAGTATATAAAAAGCGTACAAAGTGAAAAATTAAAATTCATATCAATCTCATATTACCTGCCCATCACATCCGATCACAACGCCACTAAAACAATCAAATAACTACATCCTCAGAAAGATCAAGAGACGTCAGAATAAGAAGCGAAAACGAGAAACAGAACACTCAACAATACAGGAAAATTCAAAAAATATGTATGTCTTAAATTATGACCTAGTTAAAAAATTTCACATAAAGATTTTTAGAGACTTTGATCAATGTTTCTTTTCATGACTGATGACATTAGACCCAACATTGAAATGGTGAAGTCAATGAAACCAAACCCCTTAACCTAAGTTAATGACAACGTCAAAATCGCCCAATAAGGTGAAACTTAAAGATCAGACCTTTAGTCTTGATTTGCATCATCCTTTTAAGAAGAGAATTATTATATCTTCAGCAATTGCTGTTAACACCTTTTGTTAACCTGGGAGAAAACCTATTTCTGCGGGAGAGTTCCACAATCACCTAAACGAAGAGGTTAGTCTTTTTGTAATCACTCTTATTACAACACATGAACTTATTTCTCTTTAAATCAGACTCAATGCATTCGTATTATGTATATAAAAAAATAAAAATGCATGCAAAATATACAGATGTTATGACTGATGACATCTTTGGGCGTCATAACATCAAATCCAACATGGACTAGACAATGCACATTCCGAGATCTCTTATCAAACGAGAAAAGGTCTCTAAATCTAATGCTTTTGTGAATATGTCAGCAAGTTGAATGTCCGTCCCTACATGTTCAAGACTTATTATCTTTCTCTCAACCAAGTCTCGGATGAAGTGATACCTGATGTCAATGTGTTTTATACGAGAGTGCTGAACTGGATTTTTTGAGATGTTAATTGTGCTCGTATTATCACAGAGTACGGTCAAAATACTATCATGGAGACCGTAGTCTTCAATCATCTAGTTTATTTAAAGAAGTTGCATACACGCACTTCCAGCTGTAATGTATTCAACTTCGGCGTAGACAAGGAAATACAATTTTTTTTCTTACTATACCAAGAGATTAGATTATTCCCCATAAAGAAACAAACCCCTGTAGTACTTTTCCTATCAACTACATCCCTAGCCCAATCCGAGTCATTATAACCTACCAATTCAGTGCATGTTTCTTTAGTGTACCATAACCCTAAATAGCTAGATCCAGCCACATATCAAATTATTCTTTTCACGGCTTTTAGATGTTAATGAGGCATAAATAGGTCAGACCCAGATTGGGGTAGACCTGGATCTAGATGACTAAAGAGCTGAGCAGTAAGACCTGGATCCTAACCCAGGGGTTGTCCTGAGGTTAGTAAGAGCTGAGCAGCGTCATCCCAGCCCAGGAGTTTCTCTGAGCTGATAGAAGACCTCCTGTGAGATAAACCTTGGCAATATAAAGTCAGGCTTGCCAACAGAAGGGAGACAAGGAATATCCTGGGTCTATAAGGGAGCCCACGTGAGGTAACCTTGAAATATGGCGACCAGGCAGGCTTCCCAGTAAAAAGGAGAGAAGGACTAGGGGAGATATGGCCTCCTGACCTCCCCGCGTTGGTAGGCTTGCCAGTGAAAAGGAGATCAGGACCATGGGAGATCTGGCCTCCTGACCTCCCCGCGTAGGTAGGCTTGCCAGTGAAAAGGAGAGCACGACCAGGGGAGACCTGCCCTCCTGACCTCCCCGCGCAAGTAGGCTTACCAATAAGAAGGAGAGCAAGACCAGGGGAGACCTGCTCTCTTTACCCCCGCTGGGGGACAAGTGGGACCACTTGTCAGAGTTTTTTATTTCAACGGCCCTTGATTCGCGGCCTTTGTTTATGAGATCCCGGAAAGGGTCCCCACTGGGAAAAAACAATAAATACCTCATCCCCAAGGCTCAGAGAAGTATGTCATTTTTGTGCATTCCTTCTTTGTTTCCTGGAAAATACCTCATATGCTTTCTGACTTAAGCATCGGAGAGGTTTCCACCGGAAAACCTCTGGTGGTCCTTTCTAACGTGTGTTTGTGTTCAGGTCTGGAAGGTATACCAGTTTCAGGTTGTGTCATATTTTGGGGTGAAACAGATGTGAATCCTTAGGTTTTCCTGATATCTCACACAAAGACACACATACATGATGTCGGACCTGCTCGCAGTTAAATATAGGAGACTCCCAAGCATACTTCTATAAAGGGTGTTGTCAACACCAGATCCAACATCATCCCTTGACATTTTCTTGTCTTTACCCAGAGATGTTTTCTTAGGCTTCTCACACTCTAAACCCAAATTTTAAACCAAATTATTTGCATATTTGGTTTGTGAGAGAAAAATTCCATCATCAAGCTGTTTGATTTGTAAACCTAGAAAATACAAAAGGTCACCTTGCATACTCATCTCGAACGTGTCAGACATTCGAGCAACGAAACCCTTTACCATTTGTTCGTTAGTTGGTCAAAAAATAATATTATCTACATAAATTTGGACAATAAGAATGTGTTTATGGGATTTGAGCAGGAACAAGGTCTTGTCAACTTCTCCTTGTCTAAAATTTAAAAATAATAGAAGTTGAGTCAACCTTTCATACCAAGCTCTCGGAGCTTGTTTTAAACCATATAAAGCTTTCTTTAATTTAAAAACAAAATTAGGCTTGTGAAGATACACAAACCCTTTGGGTTGCTCAACATACACTTCCTCACTCAAAACACAATTCAAAAACGCACTCTTGATGTCCATTTGATGTAGGGAAATTTTTAAGTGACATGCAACTACAAGAAGTAATCTTACCGATTCTATACGCGCAACCGGTACAAATGTCTCATCAAAGTCGATACCCTCAATTTGAGTGTATCCTTGTGCCACCAACCTTGCTTTGTTTCGAACAATGTTCCTAGCTTCATCCGTCTTGTTTTTGAAAATCCACTTCGTTCCAGTGACATGTGTATTTTCAGGATGGGGAAACAGGTCCCAAAAATCATTCTTTGCAAACTGGTCCAGCTCCTCTTGCTTCGCCTTAATCAAGAGTTCATTCTTCAATGCATCCTCTACTCGTTTTGGCTATGTCTCAACAAGAAACAGGGTTTCTCGAATTTGAGAACAATTAGTGGATAAACAGACAAATCTTACCATTTCCTTGATGTTTCTTTGTCTCTTCCTCGTACTCCTCTCATCAAGATCACCAATAATTTGACTGGTTGGATGATTCTTTTGAATTCTTGAGGGAATATCTCTTTGATAAAGATCAATTTGATTTTCAGGATCCTCATCCTCTGATTCTGAATAAGAATTAGGAGCCACCGAGGAATGAGTTGAAACTAGAGTCAGCTCTCCAGTTTTGTTGTTGCCAGTCTCTTCCTGAGTCGGTGTTGGGTTCGATGACATGTCAACAGACCCGTCACCACCTAAAACAACAACTTATGTACCTGCATTAACATCTAAACCATCCACATAATATTGAGGACTCTGATCATACACCAGATCATTGTCCTCATCAAGTTTTACTCCACTAATTGTATCATCAAACTTCACATTGACTGACTCCATCATGCAGCATGTCCTAAGGTTAAATACTCGATGTTTATGTTAAGAGTAACACAACCAATACAAAATAAAAATATTAAAAAGAGCAGCAACCAGATATCAGAAAATGGGTAGGAAAAAGTGCTTGACTTTTATTCCTTAATTTCAGGTCGGATCGGTCTTGACCGGATCCTTTTACAGGGTAGAAATCTTGTTACAAGACTTTCTCTCTCTAACTCTCTATGTATTTCTCTCTCTAGAAGATTGGGGATCCCCCTTCTCTCTCTTGGAGATGCTATTTATAGTTTTCCTTTTAAACCCTAATTGGACACGTGCCATCCTCTTAGTGGGCACCGACTTACTTGGCTAGTAAGTCAGTCACCAAACCCTAACCCTAGTTAGACACCTGGAACTCCCTCATTGGTTGTGCATCACTACCACAGTCAGAGTGTGAAGGCTTGATCATATCTCTTCCGCCGTCTCGAAGCCGACCTTGAACCGCCTTGGCATCGAGCCGATCTTTACTCATGGTCGATAAGTTTTGGTCGAACTGTCATTACCCTTCGAATAT
The DNA here is from genome assembly GCA_014905375.1 of Phtheirospermum japonicum. NCBI lineage: Eukaryota > Viridiplantae > Streptophyta > Magnoliopsida > Lamiales > Orobanchaceae > Phtheirospermum > Phtheirospermum japonicum. The sequence continues at coordinate 334,389 of BMAC01000343.1, forward strand.
ATTCTGTGATGGAGACAGGGAATGAATATATCCGACATTCCTGAAGAGCACCAAGTCAAACCAGATGATCCATGCGCGACACATCTTGTTGAGCCGATAGACCTCTAGGTCGGCTGCTTGACAACCCGCGGCACCAAGTCGACCCGGATCGTCATGCCCATCTCAGCTCTGCTCATCAATCTCTGACACATGGTCGGCCGGGGTGATGTTCCAGGGATCAACGCTGCCCGGAAGTGCGGATACCTGCTCGGCGTCAAACATACCTGCTCGGCCTCGGGTCAGCTCGACATGGCTCGGCGAGGTATGTGCCAGGTCAGCCGGGGCGGTGCGCCGGGGTGTGGCGCTACTCGAAAGTGCGGACACCTACTCGGAGAGGTATGTTCCAGGTCGGCAGGGGGGCACGCCGGGGCATGGCGCTGCTCGCAAGCGCAGGCACCTGCTCGGTAAAGTATGTGCCAGCTCGGCAGGGGCGATGCGAGGGGCATAGCACTGCTCGGAAGCGTGTACACCTGCTCAGCGTAACACGTATATGCTTGACCTCGGGTCAGCTCGACATGGCTTGGCGAGGTATGTGCCAGGTCGGTTGGGGCGGCGCGCGAGCGCACTCCCTTGTGTTGGGGCATGCTCGGACGGGAGCCAGCTCGGCCTTGGAAACTTTGGTCGGCGAGAGCGCGCGGGTGTGCGCCCTTGAGCCGAAGCACGCTCGGCCGAGAATCCATATCGGCAGGTAACGTGCGGGTTCACGCCCTTGTGCTGGGACGTGTTCGCTAATCGGGTCAAGCAAGGTGTGCCCTGCTCGACCGCTCCTCCGAGACGCGTGTGCTCGGCATGTCAGCTTGGTGGGGCGTGCCACGTTAAGTTGGTCTCGCATCTTGATCAGTCAATGTGCAATGACCCGTGAACCTAAGTTGGTCCAGGTTGACTCTTTATATAACGAGTGGTAACGTGTCCGAATCGGGTAGCTCCTTGCGTATCCTCGGCCTGAAATTAGCTACACATAATCTTCATTCTATACGTGGTGGTTCAATCTAGGCCGACTATCAACAAGCCCTTGAGTGCGGAGTCGGCTATTCATTTGGCGGGTTCGGACTCACCAATTTTTAGTGGTGCGTCGACCTTTCATTGTATATTCGGTGCTCTGCCCTGTCCGTCATGTTCACTGCTGTCTGCTTGTTCGTACGCAGTACGGAATGTCAGGGAGTTGTACAACATGACAAGAGCTCTCGTCTTTTTCCTCCTTGTCCTTTCCCCTTCATTGATTGTGTGGGACTCTTATCCTCTTCCACGTTGAAATGTGTGTTTTCCGTCCTCTTCTTCTTCAATAATGTTGGTGTGATTGAATTCCCTTCTTTATAAATAGGCAACAACTCACTTCTTCCTCATTCACTCTTCATTTCTCAAGTTTTATTGATTTTCCCTTTGCCTTTGAATTTTTCTAAAATCGAAAGCCCCTTGTCTTCTCTCTTCCTTTTGTTTTGTGTTCGGCCTCTTTGCTTGCTCACGTCTCAAGTCGGTCTTCTCATTCTTTCTGAGGTAAAAAACTTTCTTCTTTATACTTTATTTGAATGTCTTATAGTCCGAGATATTCTCCGGGCGATCTTGGAGAGGTGTGTTACGAGGATGATGGGAATTATAGTAGTGTCCGACCGATTGAACAGGGGGTTATGACTCCTGTTTTGGTGTGAATGAGTATGGGAGCTTTGGAATGGGTACTGTGTTCGACGGGGCCAGTTTGGTTCGGGGGCCCACTTCGGCGTCGCTTGTGAGTTTTGTCCGAGGGTGGAACTTGGCTCGGGTAGTACTTATGGCCATTTTGACTTCCCAGGCACCACTGGTAAACATGGTGTGAACTGGCTCGAGGGTTTGCGTCCGGACAAGACTGGGGTCCCAGGCAGCTCGGCTGGTCTTTTCAAGGACACCAAAAAATCTACGGGGCCTCAGGCCAAGGCCAACGACTCCGATGATTCTGACGGCCCAGATCCCCCAAGGGTGGGGAGACGTTCTATAACCACGAGGCTCCCTCCTGTTCCATCGATGGCTCGGCCCAACGAACTTGCTCATCCCCATCATTGGGAGAGGCCGGCTCCGTTGGGAAGAGAAGAGTTGCGGTTGAAGATTGCAGTGCAAAGTAATTCTTTAACTGAGAGGCACCTGGAGGAATATCGCAATACGTATCTCGTGCCTGGCGACGTTCATTTATTTCTACTCTACCCAGGCGAGCAGATACACCGTGCGCTCCCTTCTTGCACGGCTCTGTTCCTTGACAGCTTGAAGTTCAGTATTTCACTCCCGCTCTCACCTTACGTTACGCATTTGATTAGGAAGTGAGGTATTCCTCTAGCCCAAATCCATCCTCTGTCTTTGGCTCGTATTTTGGGTGTCGTGATTCTGTTTACTGAAAATGGTTGGCCTCGTCCTACTTTCGACGAGCTCAACTGGTTGTATCAGTGGAAACCTTTGGGTGATCTTGGGTCAGGCTGGTTTTATGCATCAGTTCGGGATGGCGTGTTCAAAGATCTAGTTGAGGGTCTTTTGGAGACCCTCCACACATGGAAGCCGTATTGGTTCTACGTGGGTGGTGATTGGCCTATGCGGAGATCCAATGGGCGTTCCTGCACTCCGCCGCTTGCTCTTATTTCTGATCTTGGTCGGCATATGTCTTCTTTTCTCGTCATTTTTCTTCTATTCTAATGCCTCATCATTTTATTTTTCTTACAGATATTCGAAAAACTGAGCCAAATGTCAAGTTCCTTGAACGTTTATATACCATTCTGAGTTCGGATCCAGAGTCACGACTGTGTGGAGATATTTTTGAACCTGACAGGTGTTATAGAGCAGGTCTACGAGTCCTTTACCCTGATAGAGGCTTTGGTCGAGTCCTTCCTGGTATGCTTAGTGATGTTTATTGGGTGTTGGGTTCGGCTTTTCATGACTGGTCGGCTCGACACCCCTTTTTTTTGTCGACCTTACGAGGTCGGCTTTCTAATCGTGGTATGTGATTTCGCAGTGTTCTACCCTTTTTTCGATCGGAGTAGAGCGATGGATGCGATGGCAGAAGCCCGAAAGTACATGGAGAGGTTGAAGAAAAAGGGCGACCAAGTGTGGCACGAGTAAATGTAAGAAGTCAGCCCCTTCTGTTGATGCGGTGCCCAAGCCTGAAGCTGGGCCGGTTGCATCCTTCGGTGGTGGCGAGGGGAGCTCTCGTGGTGGGGGAGTAGGTTTTCACAGGCGTCGTCCTGAGGTCAACGTTGATCTCGACCCCGAGCCCGAGGTATTTGTGAGCTCCTGTCCCCAGCCTCATGCCATTGATCCGGTCTATCCAATGGCGTATGCGCCATACCGTGGCAAGGGGTTTTCACATGGCTTTGTCGTCAATGAGTTCATGGATCGTGCTTGGGCGCCTGATCTATATAACTGGGTTTTGGGTCTTCCTTCTCAGGAGCAGTTCGGCCTCATTGAGACCGACCTATGCCGGGCTATGGGTTCGATGATGTTTCTCCATCAAGACTTTACGAAGCTCCGAAGCGCTTACGTTCAACTTTAAAATGACTACCAATCTCTAAAGGACACTCATGCTGCTTGTACTAAGCTTGTTCTTGACCATGACAGTGGATGGAGAGGGCAAAGAAATCCGACCAGTCCTTGGCCGAGGAGCGGCGTTCAACGAAGGTGGTGGTTAGCGAGTTGAACGAGCTCAAGGAGAAACATGCTGAGTTAGTGAAGAACCATGCTGAGCAGGTCAATGCTGCTTTCGAGAGGGGAAAAATCGAAGGGGTTGCTCATTATGAGGCCGAGATGATGAACCCGATGATCAGTGCCTCCTATCTTTCCACTATGCAGAAGGCCTATGACATGCTTGCGGGGGGTTCCTCACTCTCAGACCTTTCTCAACATATGGCTGAGAGGAAAGCTGATCTTGAGATGGGTGGTTCGGACGACAACATGAGTGGCTCGGGTGGAAAAGACGATGACCAGGAGGGTGAAGGAGATGAGTAGGCTTTTAGCCTTGCTGTTTTGGGTCGGCTCGTCACTTTTGGACAACTCGGCTTGTTTCTTTTTGCTTCTGTTCTATTTCTAAATAATTCGCTTAGTGAACTGATGTATGATCTGGTCGTCTTCTTTTGGTCGACCTTCTTTGATTAATGAAACTTGGTTAGTTTTTGAGAATTTTATTGTTGGTGTTTTGGAATTGTATCATTTCTGTTCGACCTTATTTTGCATTGTGGTCGTCATCTTTCGGCTAATTTCAGAGTTGTGTTTTTTGGGTGGTTTTATAACCTTAAGATTATTTCAATCTTTTTGAACTTATTTTTCAAACCGACCTCTTTGTTAGGTCTATTTGGCTTTTGCAATTGAACCTTACTTTCGTTCAGCTTTGCATTGTTTGGTGGTCGGCTATATTGGACTGGTTAGTCCTAATTTTGGGCCTTTTGAGTGGCTTTTAGCCTTGGTTATTTTTTCAATTTTGTAAACTTATTCGTTGGGCCGACCATGTTGATTTAGTTCGACCTTAACTTACTCAAGTTGTCGAGTTCCTTTTGGCTACCTGCCTTGGAGTTCTCTTAGCTTTTGTGGAACGTCCTGAAAGTCTTGAATTGACTTATTTTATTTGGACATGCATTCGAAGTGCGGTGCTGCTCTGATGAGCTTAACTTTGCATAGTGATGTCGAGCTAAATGTGGCCGACCTATGAGGTCGGCTCGACATCGATTTTTGATTTTTTTAAGTCGAGCCGATGAGGTCGATCATGTTGGTGAGGTCGACCGATGTTGTTGACTTGATATTCCGACACTGCTTTTATTTTCCTTTTGTTTCTTCATTTCTTTGTGAGGTTGACCTCATTGGGTCCTCCTTTCTTGCCGACATGGTTGTGTTGGTTTTCATATTCAGATTGTTTGGTCAACCTGAACTGGTCGACCTGGTGAGGCGGGTATGACTTACCCGTGCTAAGCTATATGCTCAAATAGAAATAACCTTTTATTGATAATACTTTTTGAGGTACACTGCATTCCATGGGTGTGGCAGCTTTGTGCCGTCGGGGTGTTCTAACTCATAGGTGCCGTGTAAAAGGATTTCAGCTATGAGAAACGGTACTTCCCGCTTTGGTTCGAGAGGTCCTGGGTTCATTCCTAGGATGCGCTTAAAAACTAGGTCGCCAACCTTGAAGCTTATTTCCCTTACTTTAGAGTTTTAATATCGCTTGCTTCTTTGTTTGTAGATTGAGTTCTTCATCTCTGCCTCTCTCCTCTTCTCTTCCAATAGGTCGAGCTCGGCTCGACATGACATGTTATTCTTTTCTTCTAAGTGTTCCACTAGATAAGATGGAGTGCCAAGCTCAAGCGGTATGACTGCTTCTGATCTAAAAGGCAGTGAGAAAGGAGTCTCGTCGGTAGACGAGCGATGGGTCATCCTGTATGACCATAAAACGCGTGGTAGCTCCTCAGGCCAACTGCCTTTCAAGTCTTCCAATCTCTTCTTTAGCGTGTACTTGAGGATTTTGTTCACTGCTTCTACTTGCCCGTTCGATTGGGGGTGGTATGGTGTCGCAAAGTTGTTCTTGATGTTTAGCTCCCCACAAAATGCCTTGAACCTCTTGCTATCAAATTGTCTGCTGTTGTCTGACACTATTGAGAGTGGGGTGCCAAACCTGCATATGATTGACTTCCAAACGAAGTTGATTATCTTCTGGTCGGTGATCGAGGCCAAGGGCTCGTCTTCAGCCCATTTTGTGAAGTAGTCGACTACGACCACTGCGTACTTGACTCCTCCTTTACCCTTTGGTAGCGGACCAATAAGGTCGATCCCCCATTTAGCGAAGGGGCACGGCGAATAAATTGAGTTTAGGGGCTCGACCGGAGAGTTGATCTGAGGTGCGAATATTTGGCACTTCTCGCATTTTTCAACCTTTGACATTGCATCTTTCTTTAGGGTCGGCCAGTAGTATCCTTGCCGGACGAGCTTGTGCGCCAATGACTGTCCTCCCGCATGATTCCCACAGACGCCTTCATGCACCTCCGTCAGCGCGTGCTCGGCCTCTTCCTCACTTAAGCATCTCAATAGGGGAACTGAGTATCTTCTTTTGTAGAGTCGACCGTCCAAAACGGTGTATCCAGCTAAATTGGTTCAGATTGAGCGATCCTCCACTTTGTCTTCAGTTAGTGTTCCTTCTTCAAGGTATAGAAGGAAAGGTTTCATCCAACAACTTTTTTAAGCTTGGGTTTCTTTGGTTTGGTTGGCTTGACTTGCCGAGTAAGCTGCGGCGGCATCGAGCGCTGTCGTGGAGTGGTGGCCGACTGTTACTGTGTTCAGTTCTTCAATACCTAAGCTCGACACAAGCTTGGCGAGTGAATCGGCTGGGACATTATCGTTTCTCGGCACATGGATTACTTCGTCCTCAAACTCAGTAAGTCTTTCTTTGGTAAGTTTCAAGTATTGTGCCATCCAAGGCTCTTTTGTCTCGTATTCCCCACTGATCTGGTTTACCACAAGTTGGGAGTCACTGTGAATTTTGAGATTTCTGATCCCCATGGAGGATGCTGTTTAGAGACCGGCTAGGAGGGCCTCATACTCGCTTCATATTTGGTCAACGAGAATTTGAAACCGACCGCTGAGCAGAAAGGCACCTTCTCGGGGCTAATCAGCACTATCGCGGCACCATCTCGGCCGGTGGTCAACGACCCATCGATGTATAGGTGCCATTGTTCGGCCTCTGCTAGAACGAATTCGACGGCTGGTGTGAACTCGGCTATGAAGTCAGTAAGGGCTTGTTCTTTGATTGCAGTTCTCGGCTCATAGGTTATGTCGAACTGCCCGAGGTCGACAACCCATTTGATCATTCTCCTGGATATGTCGGGTCGGTGCATGATCTGCTTTAGAGGGAAGCTCGTCAACACAATTATTCGGTGCTCAAGGAAGTAAGGGTGTAGCTTGCACGAGGAAATGATAAGAGCATAAGCGAGTTTTTCCATGGCTGAATATCTTAGCTCAAAATCATGCATGGCATGGCTTCAATAGTATACTGGACGTTGGCCGAGCTCATCGGATCGCACGAGGGCCGAGCTGATCGCTACTGCCGAAATTGCCAAGTACAGATGGAGAGGCTCCTCAGTTGTTTTTTGCAAGGTCAGCACATTTGACATGCACTTCTTTAGCTCTTCGTAAGCTATCTGACATTCCGGTGTCCATTTAAAGCTCTTATTCTTCTTTATTGCTTCGAAGAATGGTTTTCACTTGTCTGTTGACCTGGATATGAATCGACTTAGTGTGGCCATTTTTCCAGTAAGGCTCTGCATTTTTTTCATACTTCGAGGAGGTTCTAATTTGGTTATTGCTCGAATTATTCTGGGTTGGCTTCAATGCCTCTTTGACTCACCATGTATCCTAAAAATTTTCCAAACCCGACTCCGAAAGAGCATTTCTTGAGGTTTAACATCATTCGGAAAACACGCAAAATAGAAAACATTTTATTAAGATCATCTATGTGATTGGAGGAGTACAAAGATTTGACGAGCATTTCGTCTACATTGACTTCCATCGTTTTCCCTATCATACTAGCAAACATTTTATTGACAAGACGCTGGTAGGTAGCCCCCGAACTCTTCCAGCCTAATGGCATCATGGTATAGCAGTAGAGGCCTCTTGCCGAGTAGAATGATGTGTGTTCTTGGTCATCCGGATGCATCGGGTTTTGGTTATAACCAGAGTAGGCATCCATGAAACTCATTAGCTCATGTCCAGATGTGGCGTCGACCATATAGTCGATATGGTGGAGTGGATAGCTGTCTTTGGGGCATGCCTTGTTAAGTTCTGAGAAGTCAATTCATAGTCGCCACTGCCCTGTCTGTTTCTTGACGAGCACAGGGTTAGATACCCAAACTGGGTACCTGACTTCTCGAATGAATTCTTTATCTAGCATCTTGACAACCTCCAATTCCAGTGCTTCGTATCGGTCTGGGCCAAGCTTCCTCCTCTTCTAAATAACCGACCTGAAATTTTTGTCGATGTTGAGTAGGTGACAAGCTTGCTCAGGGTCGATCCCCTGCATGTCAGCATGTGTCCAGGCGAAAACATCCTGGTTTGCCTTCAAGAAGTTTATAAGCTGGGATCGGGTTGGCTCTTGGAGGTCGTGGCCGACCCGAAGTTATTTACTTGGGTCGAGCTCGTCGAATGATATCCAATCCAATTCTTCCACTGGTTCGGCATGGGTAGCCTTTCTCTTTAAGCTCATCCTTCGAGGGTCCAGCTCGTCCTCCCTTTCTTCCGGCTCGACCTTCTTAGCTCGGAAGACAACACTTCCTGACTCCCACATCGGCTCTTTACCTGGCCGCTGACCTTTGTCCCTTTCTCGGTCGACCTCTGTCAGGTCGGCCTCGACAATTTTTTTTTAATTGATGCAATTTCGTTGCATCAGCTTTTTCTGCGCTCAGGCCGACCTCCATCCAGTCGACCTCTGTGTTTGACTCCTGTTCCTGAACTGGTTCTTGCTCCTTTCTGTTTGACACGGGAATCGGGTGCTCGACCTCGGACATCATAGTCAGTTCATCTATGCTCATGACGTGTTCCACCCTACTTACAGGTTTGGGTTCATCCAGCTCTTCGATGATCATGTCCTTTAGAATCAGATTGTAGGGCTCATCGCCTTTCATCTCCTCAACTAGCTCTCCTCTTCCTGGAAGTTCAACCATGTTTATCTATTTTGGTCTGATCGACCAGCTGCATTCTCGAGCAGCCACTTGATCGCCTCTGTGTTCGCATTCTCCGAGGGCAGCTGGGAACTTAATCGAATAGTGGTATACTGACATTGCTCCTTTGAGATCATATAGAGCTGGTATACCTATGAGGGCATTGTAGTCGCTTGGAACATCTATCACTTTGAAAGTTGTGAGAATCGTTCTCTTCTCTTCACCCAAGCCGAATTCGACAGACAGCTTCACCTGAAATAGAGCTCGCACATAGTTTCCACTTATCCCTCTGATTCTATCATCGCATGGCTCGACGTATTCTCTGGGTACCCTCATTCTTCAGAAGGCTAGTAAGTAAATTATGCTTGCATATGCGCAGGGGTATACGAGTACTCGGTGAGTTCGGATCCCTAGAATAAGCACGGTGATGAAAAGAGCGTCAAAATGGGGGTGGTCCAGCGGGGCTGGTGTTGATGAAGGTCAAGATCTCTCTTGGCCCTCCGTCTTCGGCTACTGGGGGTGGGGGTAACTGATTATTACCTCTCTGTTCTTGCCGAGCTTGGTGATTTTTGGAGAAGGGCAGCAAGTTCCAA
>BMAC01000343.1:358971-385579 GCA_014905375.1 Phtheirospermum japonicum
ATCACCTCCTCACTTTCCACTACAACCGTCAAAACGTACAAAAACTAAGAAAATCTAGAAATACGAAAAACGGCCTACCCGACTCCTAAATCAACAAAAAGCAAGCGAAAAACACGCAACGTGAAACAAAAACGAAAAGGAAAATATGTACAAAAAGATGCAAATCAGATGTCATCTTCGAGCTCAAGACCGGTATCACCAAAATCAAAACCATAATCATGCTCATACGGATACACTCTCGGAGGTGGAGTCGGTTGACGCACGGGGGGAATACCAAACGGGCCTCGGTTCGTGCTCAGCATATTCGAAACATGAGGAGAGGCTTTATAACCATGCGGGCCGGGATTCGGGGCTCCAAAATCGTCGAAGGATCCATTATACCCGACATGGTTTGCACCATGCCCTCCCATGTCGGGTCGTTCAAAGCCTTGCTAACCCTGGATAACGCGGTTTGCACCATGCCCTCCCGCGTTACCCAATCCATCCGAACCACCACCATTCCCAACATGGTTTGCACCATGCCCTCCCATGTTGGGAACTAAACCTCCGCCAAAAGAGTTGGGAAATGAAGCCATACCTTGGGGTCGGCCTGAGGCGTGCGCATGAATGGGAAACCCACTCCCTTGATACTCGATAGCTTCTTCCGAAAGAGACGGAGGTGCGGGGTTCGACGGCCCATCATTGATGTTCGTGAGATGCTCCCATCCAGGCTCGGGTGATTTTGAACTTTAAGGATCGGCCCGGAGAGGAGAGGTCGTGCCGGGGTTTGGAATATTAGTCGTCATCTCGGGAATAGAAAGCAAAGAGTGCCTCAAACGTCGTAGTCGCTCGGGAGTCGAAATGTAAGGAGCTAAGTCGTGGCCAAGTGAACGACGACCTTGCATGCACTCAAAGAAAACGTCAAATACAAAGGAAGCTAAAAACACAATGAAATAACAATTAAAACGAAGGCCTTAACTGAGCCGTATCGCAACGGCGCCATTTTGAAGTGTAGTTTTTTGTGGTTCAAAATATTTGAAAGTTCATTTGGCTCGGTATTATCGGAAATCATTTCAATTGATGAATCAAGGTGTTTCAAGCTTCGAAAAATAGAAAGAAAATGAAAACAAGCAATTAAGCTATCCAAACTACCCTAGGAATTGAAATGACAAGTTGGTCGGATGCCTCGGTCGTATGCCTTAATTGAAAAGGCAAGGAATTAATGAAAATAAGCAAAAACAAGCATTGTTTCACCAAGTACTACCATGCATGCATAAGGTACAACCATGCATGAAAACTCAAATAAAGCAAATTAACAAAAATTGAAAGCACCAAGGTAAAGAGCAATAAAAGGTGACGTAAAAGTTCAAATCTTTCGGAAAAATAACATGAAACGAAGAGTAGATCTAAGATTCAAATAAAAACTATGCATGGAAATTTAATTCAAAATAAAGAAATGGAAAAACTCAAAATCATGAAAATCAAGGACCCGATCTATAGTCTAGGTGTGTTACTCAACTAGAATCCATAGTCAATTCACAAGTTTCATCATGGAATCAAGTAGCTAAGGCAAAAGGCATAATTGAAGAACATGCATGAAAATGAAGAACAAAGCTTGAAAGTAAAAGGAAAGCTTACTAAAATTAAATGGAGAATCCCAAACTTGAATTACAAATGAAAGTGCTAATCCAAAGGAGTATTTAGATTCTTCTTGAGCTTACAAACCCAAGGAAATTGCTTGAAAATTAAATCCAAAACCTAAGAGAGAGAAAGTAGATCTAGAGAAGAATGAGAGAAAATTAATTCCCAAGCCTTATGCAAGAGTTGGGGAAAGAGTGATGCCTTTCAAAATGAAAGAAGTCTCCTATTTATATTACATTTAATTGGGTTTCAATGGGCCAAATTAGACCTTAAAGCCTTTAAAATCCCGAGTTTGACTCGATTTTGACCCATGGCCAGCCTTTTTGGCACATTTGGGCTTGTTTGGCTCGACCATGGCTCGCTTTTGGCTGAGATGGCTCGGCCATGGCCGAGCCTGGGCACCGCTGGGCGCAGTGTGGTCGGCAGGGTGGGCTGGTGTAGGTGACATCTTGGGCGAGCTGCTGGGCGCGAGCAGGCATGATATTAGGCGAGAGCCTAGGCGGGTGCCTAGGAGAGCTTTGGCGAGAGGTTGGTGCGGCATGCGGGAGTTACGCGCACCTGCGCGCAGGAGTTGGCAGACTGGCGCGAGCGCTTGCGCGCGCTGCTCGGCAGGCGCCGAGCGGACTCGGCAGGCGCGCGCGGGCGAGCTGCTAGGCGGGAATTCAGGCTGATGCCTAGGCGTTGGAGCTCCTAGGCGCGGCTTTAGGCAACGGTAGGCAAGCTAGGCTACCATTCCAGGGAGTTTTGGCAATTTTGTAGCATCTCCTCACCCAATTAGGCATGTACTTAGGCAACTCTAGGCTAGAGCCTTGGTCTACATGCCTTAGCTTGATTTCTCCCCTTAATTCACCTATCAAATGAAGCTTTAAAATATCAAAGCCCAAGAATTAAACTAAACCTCCAATTAATTGAAACCATTTAACCCAAATAAACATAAAATTGACAAGAAACATGAAAAATAACAAAACTAGAAAAACAACTTAAAAACCTAAATTAAACGACATAAAAACCGTTAAAACCACAATAAAACCCTAATTAAAAATACGAGAAAAACACAACAATTACATGCAAAACAGCGGGGCATAGCGCTGCTCGGAAGCATGGACACCTGCTCGGCGTAGCACGTACCTGCTCGGCCTCGGGTCAGCTCGACATGGCTCGGTGAGGTATGTGCCAGGTCGGCTGGGGCGGCGCACGGGCACACACCTTTGTGTTGGGGCGTGCTCGGTCGGGAGCCAGCTCGGCCTTGGAAACTTTGGTCAGCGAGAGCGCGCGGGTGTGCGCCCTTGAGCCGAAGTACGCTCGGCCGAGAATCCAGCTCGACAGGTGACGTGCGGGTGCGCACCCTTGTGCTGAGACGTGTTCGGCAAACGGGTCAGGCAAGGTGCGCTCTGCTCGGCCGCTCCACCGAGACGCGTGTGCCCGGCATGTCAGCTGGGTGGGGTGTGCCACGTTAAGTTGGTCTAGGATCTTGATCAGTCAATGTGCAATGACCCGTCAACCTAAGATGGTCAAGGTCGACTCTTTATATAACGGGTTGTAACGTGTCCGAATCGGGTAGCTCCTTGCGTATCCTCGGCCTGAATTTAGCTACGCTTAATCTTCATTCTATACGTGGTGGTTCAAGCCAAGTCGACTATCAACAATCTATATGCATGAATATTTTGAGAGTAACCCATAAAAACACATTTATCGCTTTTAGAATCAAGCTTTGAGAGATACACCCTATCATTTAAAACATAACAAACACATCTAAAAATATGAAAATAGCTTAAGTTAGATTTCTTGCCAAACAACAATTCATAGGGGGTGACATGTGAACCCGGTCTGAAGTATACCCTATTAATTGTGTGACACGCTGTGTTCATTGCTTCTGCCCAAAAGCGTTTTGCAATACCATTTGAAATCAGCATGGTTCTAGTCATTTCCGCAAGAGATCTATTCTTTCGTTCAACTATACCATTTTGCTGTGGGGTAATGGGGGAAGAAAATTCATGATTAATTCCTTCTTTTGAGCAAAAGTTTGAAAATGACTCATTTTCAAATTCCTTTTCCATGATTTGTCCTGATACTACCTATACTCACGCCAAAACGCACACACAATTTTTTAGCAAGTTTTTTTAAAGGACACAAAAGTTTCTGATTTTTCTTTTAAAAACTCGATCAATTTAAATCTAGAAAAATCATCAACAATTACTAAAACATACCTTTTGCCTCCGAGACTCTCCACTTCAAGTGGTCCCATCAGGACCATATGTGATGTGGCATAGATAAGTCAGACCTGGATTGGGGTAGACCTGAACTGGGACAATTAAAGGACAGGAAGATAGGCCAGCTCGATCCTCGAGAAGGTCTGATCTTCTCAGAAATAGATTAGAGATGTTGAAAAGAGGATCGATACGGCTCAGGAATTATCCTGACCTGGTGTGAATTCTTCATAAAACAATCATTATAGAATGAGATCAAGGCAGACCCGAATATCCTGACTTACAAGAGAGAGAGAGAGAGAGAGAGAGGGAGAGCAGGATCAGGGCAGACATGGTTCCTTGACCTCTTCCTAGGGGACAAGTGGGACCACTTGTCAGAATTGGTTGCTTAACGGCCCTTGATTCGTGGCCAGTGTTTTTGAGATCCCGGATGGGGTCCCCACTGAGGAAAACTATAAATACCCCAGCCTTAAGGCTGGGAGAGGTATGTCATTCTTGGTGCATTCCTTTTCTTTCTCACTAAAACACTTCACACGCTTTCTGACTTAAGCATCAGAGAGGTTTCGACTGGAAAACCTCTGGTGGTCCTTTTCTGACGTGTTTGTGTGTGCAGGTCGGGGTAAAAGCACAGATTTCAGGCGTGGTCATACTTTCTGGGTGAAACAATTGGCGCCGTCTGTGGGAATCGGAGATCAGCTAAGACGTGAGTTACACATGGCTTCAGACGGTCTACGAAAAAATCTGGTGGTGGATCTGGGTGGCACGCCTAGCTCCACCACACTATGGGGCATGCCGCGGTCGACGGGGCCATCAACAACAAGGCTAGAGGGGGCGGAGCCATATGTAGCAACTGGACCGGGCACCGTGCCACCCCCCTCTGACGGACCAATGCCAACCAACGATGGATCACTGAACAAAAATTTCCTCAGGCAGCTGTTTGAGCTCCTCGAAAAAGCCGTGGAAGTGGCCGTGGAGAAGAAGTTCGCTGAGATCTCGGTGCCGCCATCCAATACACCACCAGCTCAGACAGTTCCGCTAGCGGAAATGGAACCGTTGCTCGGCCAGCACACGGATCAGACCCCCCCTCCAAGACAGAGAAGAACACTTCTCCACCTCCGACAGTGAGACGTCGAGTCAGGTTAATCTAGGCCTTTCTGAGCAGATGCAAAGCCTGCAGAAAGAGGTAAGAGAATTTAAGAGGAAAATGATGAGCGCTGATACTGAGGAGGTCATGCATGATGATGTACCGACTTACTATATATCTCTGGGCTTTGAGTATAGAGGCACAACAGATCCGTGGGATCACTTGAGGCGCTTCGAAATCGCAGCAGTTGTGCACAAGTTCTCGGACGCAGTCATGTGCCCGGTCTTCCCGATGAATTTCACTAAGTCAGCTCAGCTCTGGTTTATCCAGTTACCGCCATGATCTATCAACAATTTTGACGAATTCAGCTCGACATTCCTGCACCAGTTCACCAGCTGCAGGAAATACTAGAAAATGCCGCTTGAGCTGTTTAGTTTGAAGCACAAAGAGAATGAGAGCCTGCGCGCTTATATCAACCGGTTTACAAATGAAAAGTTTGAAGTATCGTCGACATTGGAAGAGATCCTGGTTAATGCGTTAGCATAGGGGCTCAGGAGAGGAGAATTTTTCCAGTCGCTGGTTGTGAAGCCAGCACTGAAGTTTGGAGAACTCTTAGAGAGGACAGAGAAGTATATACATTTGGAGGAGGCCTTAAAGATCAATAAGGAAGGAGAGAAGAAGAGAGAGAGGTATGACAGAGAGGAGAGAGCGCCGGTGAAAAGGTCCAGGACAGACCTGGCTGGAGGACGACCTCGTTTTGATAAGTACACACCCCTGGCGACTCCTCAGGGGAGATCTTGTAGGCGATTGAGAGGCATATTGATCTTAAATGGCCCAAAACCTACTCTCAGAAGCCACGAAAAGAGAGATCTGACCTATTCTGTAGGTATCATAATGAGTATGGACACGACATGGATCAGTGCACTCATTTGAAGGATGAGTTGGAGAGGATGGTGCAGGCTGGGCACCTCAAGGAGTATGTACGGATGAGGAGGGAAGAGCCAAGGTCTGTCTATCGTAGTTATGATCGACCCCAGCAGAATAAGCATGAGCAAGATAGCGGGCGAAATAGTGGAAGACGGAATGACCATGCCCAGGTCATACGAGGAGAGATTCAAATGATCACGGGTGGCCAGTGGGATGAGCACTCCAAACGGACTCAGCATAGCTATGTTCGTGCTGCAAGGGACCTGGTCCGAAAGACACGAGAGGTGGGGAAGATGGCACCTAGTCCGAACATATGTTTGTGCTCTAAAGATAAGAATGGCATCTTGGCCCCTCATATGGACTCCCTTGTCATAACGGCCACTATTGCAAATTATAATGTGAAGCGCGTGTTTGTTGACACAAGAATCTCTGCCGATATCCTGTTCTACGACTGTTATCAGCAATTAAAACCAGATGTGGAATTGGAAGAGGTGACAACTTCTTTGTTAGGATATGCGGGGGGAGCTCTGAAACCTTTGGGTGCGGTAAGACTCTTGGTGACGCTAGGGGAAGAGTCGTATAGAGTGACTAGGACGGTACGATTCTTGGTAGTTGATGCACCATCCTCATATAAAGTTATGCTAGGACGACCATCCTTGAGTCATTTCAAAGTATTAATCTCCGTATACCATATGAAGATGAAGTTTCCGGCTGAGGATAAAATGGGCGAAGTCAGAGGAGATCAGTATTCGTCAAGGCAAACTTATGTCGAGTGCATTTAGACGGAATGAGGAGGAGCGACAGAACAAAAGAGCTCGGGTAGAAAAGGCGAGGCCAGACCTGGCTCAGAGAGAAGAAGGGCTGATGGTAGTAGAGATGGTTCCAGGGGACGATAGTAGAGTGGTGCGAGTGGGGACGATGTTAAGCCCGAAGATCTTGGTAGATCTGGTCCAATTTATGAGAAGTAACGCTGATGTCTTTGCCTGGTCTCCAGAAGACCTTGTGGGTATAGACCCAGCAGTCGTTGAACACCACCTCAATATCACCCCTGGGGCAAATCCAGTGAAGAAGCGAAAGCGTAATTTTGGCCCAGAAAAGGAGGCAATCATTGAGGCCGAGGTTGATAAATTACTGAAGGCCAAACACATACAAGAAATATAATTTCCTGAATCACTCTCCAACGCAGTACTGGTCCCTAAAACCCACGATGACTAGCGCATGTGTATAGATTTTTGTGATCTTAATCGTGCTTGTCCCAAAGATCACTACCCTCTTCCTAGGATAGACCAACTAGTCGATTCCACGTCTGGCTATGAGCTACTAAGCATGATGGATGCCTCACAAGGCTATCACCAGATC
The DNA here is from genome assembly GCA_014905375.1 of Phtheirospermum japonicum. NCBI lineage: Eukaryota > Viridiplantae > Streptophyta > Magnoliopsida > Lamiales > Orobanchaceae > Phtheirospermum > Phtheirospermum japonicum. Next base: position 366,169 of record BMAC01000343.1, read on the forward strand.
AGGCTCGCAGAGGAGGACTGGAAGCGAGTTAGCTTTATAACTCTGAAAGGAACATACTGTTACGTGGTCATGCCATTTGGGCTCAAAAATGCAGGGGCCACGTATCAGAGGCTGGTGGATAAAATGTTCAAAGCGCGGTTGGGGAGGAACATGGAGGCATACGTGGATGACATGTTAGTCGAAAGCATGAAGGCGACCTCGCATGTGGATGATCTGAGAGAAACCTTCGATACCCTAAGGAAGTACAGGATGAAGCTTAACCCCAAGAAATGTGCATTTAGGGTCAGAGTTGGCAAGTTCCTGGGGTACATGATTATAGAGAAGGGGATTGAGGCTAACCCGGAAAAAGTAACAGCTATTATGGAAATGCAAGCGCCAAGGAACGTCAAAGAAATGCAGTGCTAGGCAGGCCGAATCAACGCTTTGAGCAGATTCGTTTCACGCTTAGCTGAGAAGAGCTTACCATCTTTTCAAGCTTTATGCAAAAAAGCTAGATTCTAGTGGAGTGATGAATGCGAAGAAGCATTCAAAATGTTGAAGGAACACCTGGCGGGGATGTCCTTGCTCACAAAGCCAATTTAAGGAGAACCTTTAATTTTATACTTATCTGTCGGACATCAGGCTGTCATCTCTGTCCTGCTCAGAGAGAAAGGCAAGGTACAGACACCGGTGTATTACTGGAGCAAAGTACTTCACGATGCTGGAATCCGGTGTGTGAAAGTAGAACGAGCAATGTTAGCTCTTGTTGGCACAACACGTAAGCTGCGACCTTATTTCCTTTCACATAGCATAATCGTGCGAACCAACCTGAAAGTGATCATGGATAAGCCGGAGGCGTCAAAGCGGCTGATCAAGTGGATAATTGAGCTTAGCGAGTTCGACATAACCTTTGAGGCTAGAAAATCTATTAAAGCTCAGGCACTAGCTGACTTCATGCAGGAAATGACCATCTCTTCCGGGGACAAAAAAGAATGGATAATTTTTACAGACGGCTCGGTAGGAAGTCAGGGCTGCGGTGCAGGAATAGTATTGATTGATCTAGTAGGTGCGGCTACTGAGTATGCAGTGTGAATGAACTATGCTTTGTCTAATAACGCAGCTGAATATGAGGCCCTTCTACGAGGAGTGCAAATGGCGAAGGATTTAGGGGCAGAACAGGTGTGCGCGAAGGTTGACTCACATCTTGTATGTAGACAGATAAGTGGAGATTTTGAAACCAGAGACGAAAGCATGCAGAGGTACCTGGACCGGTTTAGAGAACTAGCCAAAGGGATGAGGGCTCTGACTGTCCTTCAAATTTCTAGAGAGGAAAATGGGATAGCAGACTACTTGGCTAAGGTAGCCAGCTCAGCCCTGGATTGCCAGGAAAGGGTAATCACTTTATTGATGGTAGACAATGAATTTAGAACGGAGCAGGTATGTGCGGTGAATGAGAGAGAGGACTCCTATTCAGGCATACCTGGAAAAAGGGAGAGCTTCCGGAGGATAAGAGGGAAGGGACAAAGGTGAGAACAAGGTCTGCTCGTTTTTGATTGATCGAGGGGACATTGTTTCGACGAGGATTTTGACAGCCTCTATTGCGATGTCCGAGCTCAGAGGAAGGCACCCAGGTCCTCAAAGAAGTCCATGAAGGCTGTTGTGGCAACCACATGGGAGCAAGAGCCCTTGCCAGTAAAACAATGCGAGCTGGTTACTTCTGGCCATCGCTGAGGAAAGAGGCTGAGAACTTTGTTAAGAAATGTGAAAAATGTCAGAAAATGTCCCCCTTGACTCATCAACCAGCGGAAGAGCTCATGACAATGAGCTCTCCCTGTCCCTTTGCAAAGTGGGGGATAGACCTGGTCGGCCAATTCCCAACGGCTCCAGCCCAGAAGAGGTTCTTGATCGTGGCCATCGATAACATCAGCAAGTAGGTTGAGGCTGAAGCCCTGGCAAAAATCACGGAAGAAGCAGTGATGGGATTCATTTGGAAAAATATCGTATGCCGGTTTGGCGTTCCAAGGGTTATGATCTCAGATAATGGTATCTAGTTCGTGGGTGCCAAAATTAAATCTTGGTGCACCAAGATGAAAATCCAGCAACACTTTACATCTGTTTACCACCAGCAATAAAATGGACAGGTTGAGGTGACCAATCGCATCCTTGTCCATGGACTTAAGTCACTCTTAGAGAGGTCAGGGGGTAAATGAGTGGAAGAGCTGAGCGCAATACTCTGGGCCTACCGCACCAATCCTATGGACAACACGAGTGAAACCCCCTTTAGCTTGGTTTATGGCATAGATGCCATCATCCCCGAGGAGATTAGCCTTGAAACCCACCAAGTACAGAACTTCGATGAAATCCAAAATGACGCATTGGTGCAGGACGTGTTGGATTTAATCGAAGAAAAGAGAGATCAGGCAGCGGCTAGGATGGAGCACGTGAGAGGGCGAATTTGGACAGCTTATAACAGAACAGTCCGGAAGAGGTATTTCCAGGTGGGAGACCTGGTCTTGCGAAGAGCTGACCTGGGAAAGGTCAAGGGAAAGTCTGATGCTACATGGCAGAAGACATTCCGGGTCACATAAATCTTTGCTGGTGGTGCTTACAGATTGGAAGAAACGAATGGGATTGAGATACCCCGAGCGTGGAACATTTCTAATTTACGTAAATTTTATGTGTAATTTGATTTTGCAAAGTTCAGGTATATAATAATAAATGCAGGTTTATTCTTGTTTGCCAATTCGCGGATTTCTCTAAAGCCAGGATTGGCTAAGGGCGGATGCCCCATTTTCGTGACCTGATTGTCAGTTTAAGCCAAGATTGGCTAAGGGCGGATACTCCATTTTCTATACCTGATTGTCAGTTTGAGCCATGATTGGCTAAGGGCTGATGCCCCATTTTCCTGACCTGATTGTCAGTTTGAGCCAGGATTGGCTAAGGGCGGCTGCCCATGATTTTGCCTGACCTGATTGTCAGTTTGAGCCAGGATTGGCTAAGGGCGGATGCCCCATTTTCCTGACTTGATTGTCAGTTTGAGCCAGGATTGGCTAATGGCAGATTCCTCATTTTTCTGACCCGATTGTCAGTTTGAGACAGGATTGGCTAAGAGCGGATGCCCCATTTTACTGACCTGAATTCAGTTTGAGCCAGGATTGGCTAAGGGCGGATGCCCTATTTTCCTGACCTGATTGTCAGTTTGAGCCAGGATTGGCTAAGGGAGGATGCCCCATTTTCCTGACCTGATTGTCAGTTTGAGCCAGGATTGGCTAAGGGAGGATGACCGCGAGAATTCCTGACCTGATCGTCAGTTTAAGCCAGGATTGGCTAAGTCTGGATACTCGTGAAACGCCTGACCTGGCTATTAACCTAAGTCAGGAGTGGCTTAAGGAAGATGTGCATAAGATGTTCGACTTGATTCAAGACAGATCTGGCCAAAGGCGAATGCCCCAATTCTACAAACCTGACAGTAAGTTCAAGAGCCTGGATTGGCTAAAACTTGAAAAACCCTAATTCGCTTGATTTGATGGAAAAGAATCAAGAATCAATTGAAATTTTTTGGAGAAAATACTCTTGCATGTATCATAACATTCTGGCAATACAAAAGAACTTGCCCACGCCTTCTATGCAGGCTGGCAAAATTGATTGCAATGCAGGAAATAAAATAGAAGAACAGAAAATTCAACAAAATCCCAGAGACATTTAGCCATGTGAGGAAGGTGCCCTCCAATAGGCAGCCAAAGCACGGCGGACACGCCGTAGCTCACGCTCAGTTTCGTGGTAGCTCTGGCGGTACATATCGGCTCGCTCAGATATGGCATGAGCTTCGCTTGCGGTAATAGTCAACCGGTTCACCGACTCCGTCAAGTTGGCCTTCTCTTCTTGCAATTGACAATTCAGTTGATGCAGCTCGGCCCACTCTCGCTTGTAGTGGTGTTTCTTCTGTCTCTTCCTCTCCAAGAGGCGATACAGATAGCTGATTTTCTCCTGGAGCACAGTCAGTTTATCGGAAAGCTTGAAATTTTTGACGAACAGAGAGATGTTCTTTCGTTTCACAGAGTCAAGCTCTTCTAGTAATGAAGAAGAAGCCATTGCAGAAATTGAAGAAAAATAAATCATACATGCACATATATAAAGGAAATGAAGGCACGTGCCAAGGAATAAAAAGTACTAGGGTTTCTGAAAAATCAGGAAACCCTAGAATCCCAAGGGTCATTACAAGACAACAATTATTTATTACTATTCAAAACAGACTGTTCAGCGTACAAATTCAGAGAAAGATAAAAACACACCAGCCACACAGGCAAACATCAGGTCTGATCAAAAGGAAAAATAAAGAGAGCCGCCTTAAGCCTAAATTTCAGCATCCAGCTCCTCCGCCAATTGCTCTACGACATTCTTGTCTAAGGTGCCCGGTGAAGCCCCGCCTGGCAGCTCACCCAGACCTGAGAAGGTTGGGGAAGGAGAAGAGGCAGGAAGGGTCAAGGCAAGAGCCTAGTCTAGATGAGACTGCTCTGGCGCAGGAGAATGAAAAAGGGAAAGGATGTGTCCATCAAACTCAGCAAGCCCGGCATTATGAAGGCGGTCTTGCTCCGGAGCATAAGTAAATGAAGTGGGCTCAAGAGGATTCTCTAGAGGCAGTTTTCGATCAAAGGGAGCCCCGGGATGCTCTAAGGCCCACTTGGCTTACTGGTCCATGCCAAAATGATAATAACCCATGGCCTCTGGAACTAGCAGCGTATAAAGCTCCTTGGACCTCAGGAAGGCTTGCCGGGTCTCCTCCCTGGTGAGTTGGACCAGCCTCAAACCCTCTTTTGAATTTAGAAACTCGGTCTTCCATCCTTCTCTGGCCTTCGCCAGGCTTTCATCGGCTAGGCTCCTTTCTTCTTCCATAGCCTCATCTCATGCCTCAGAACGCGCCATCTCCACCACCTTTTCCTGGGTTTTCCTCACCTCGGCTAGCTCATCCTTCATCTCTTTTAGCTCATCCTTTAGCCTTGACATCTCGTCCCCATGTTTCTTCAGTTCGACTCCTCGCTCCTTAGCCAGAGCCTTAAAGTGCTCCCCCTTCACATGCAACTCCTTGTTTTCTTTAATCACATCGAAATGGATCATAGATCGGGTGGCTCGAGCGGCCAAGATAGACCTCTTGGAAAGAGACTGATTATAGGTTAGAGGGTTAATACTTAGGGAAATAATGTAAAAGGAAAAAGGAAAGGGAGGAGAAATTCACTCGCGCTTCGTCCTGGCACCAGGACTCTAAGAGCTCGCAATCATTCATCTTCTCCAGGTCTTGCTGGTCCGCCGGTAGGCATTGCCTACGCATATACTGGAGAGCCACCTCTCCTGAGCAGTTGAGTACCAAGTTAATTGGAGGGGGAGTGCTGCGTGTGATTGGAGCAAGGGCTGTTGGGGCACGACCGCCCTGAGTTATGCGGGGCCTCTTGGACAGAGGAACGACATCCTCCTCGGACTCAGAGGAAGGATTCGTTGCGGATGTGGAATGAAGTGGCCACCGAGAAGGGCTGGAGCCTGGTACTTGAGAAGGGTTGGGGTCCGGTACTCAGGAAGGAGTGGAGCTCTGGACCTGGGCAAGAGAGGAAGAACCGACTTCTCGAGCATATGTTTCTAGGGTCGCCTCCGTCCCTTTTGTTGCAGCTTTAATTATCTGGCTCATCATCCTTTCTGAAAAGAGAAAAGGAGAAAAGGATAAGACTTATGAAAAATAAATTACAAAGAGACAGACCAGGATAAAATGAATTTTACCAATCTCCCGGGTTAGAGGGCCCATTTCTAGATGCTCGTTAAAGAAATCTAGAACGAAGGGAAGAAGAAGGTCATTCACATGAAGGGGATTCCTATTAAGGTTAGAGATGATTTTTTGCAGATGGGGGGACCTATCTGCGGCAGCGAGGTGACAATAGGAGGGTAACTTATCGATGGGCTTAGGGTCAAAACCCCAGTACCCATCATAGTAGACAAAAAGGAATTTCTTCCTCCAAGATTTGTTGGAGGAAGGAAGCCCATGCAGGAAATGTACTCCAGGTCTGGCGCTGAGATAGAAGCAGCCAGGGTAAGAGCTCTTGGCCTGGTAGAGTTGGTAGAAGGTTTGAGCGGTGGGATCCAGACAGGCATACCGCATGGCCATATTATAACATACTATAATCCTAAAAGAATTGGGGGTGAATTGAAAGACAGGGATTTTGTACAGGGCGGCGATTTCAAGAATCAGGGGGTTCACTGGAAGACGCAAACCCGCCCAAAACTGGTCGATGTAGAAAGTCAACCAGCCGGCCGGCGCCTGACACGCCAGAATGCCCGCCGGAGGGCGGTAAGGATCGAATTGTTCAGGGAACTTGTATTTATGGAACAGCTACTCCACAAATCTATCGTTAAGGATGGAGGTGACTTTGGGGTGATTAGGGATCAGCGGAGGATATTCTAAACCCCTCTGAGGAAGAAGAGGTGGTCGTTGCGGCCGCAGGAGGGGAAGATGGTGGAGATGAGAGGGCTACCACCTCCGGAGAAGGAGAAATAGGTGGAGGAACATCGGGAGGAGAAGAAGATGATGACATTATCGAAAATTTGGAGAGAGAGGTCGGAGAAAGTACTTGATCTATGAGGGTGGCCGGAAAAACTGAATTTGAAAACTTGTCGGAGTACTAGAGAGAAAAAGAGAAGCTTGAGAGTTTTTGCCAAAATGAAAATGTGAAAATGAGATAGAGAGAGAGAGAGAGAGAGAGTCCAGCGGGAATAAAAGGCAAGTGGATAAATTCGAAAAATAAGAATCAAGGAAAAAAAAGAATTTGATGGGATCCTCGCATGTAATGCGGGACAGATGAACAGTACCATAGGCGGTGAGCTGAAACGCCAACCGTCCTAGGGTAGGTCACACGCCGCTGACTTGTCAGAGGTACAGTACTTGGAAAGACGTGTGGGTATGGCAACCATTTCGGGATGTGGGCCGACACCACTAATGCCAATGATTAGACCTGCTTGTTAGGCATATTTTTAGGGATTCGTGCAAGTACGAGAAATAAGAAAAGCGTGTGGGACCTCATTTATTTCAAAAGGATCTGTATTTTTACAACTCTACCCCAACTATTTCGGGGGGAAGAGTTGATGTGGCATAAATAAGTCAGATCTTGATTGGGGTAGACCTGAACTAGGACAATCAAAGGACAGGAAGCTAGGCCAGCTCAATCCTCGAGAAGGTCTGATCTTCTCAGAAATAGATCAGAGATGTTGAAAATAGGATCGCTACGGCTCAGGAATTATCCTAACCTGGTGTGAGTTCTTCATAAAATAATCCTTATAGAATGGGATCAAGGCAGGCCCGAATATCCCGACTTACAAGAGAGAGAGAGGGAGAGAAGGATCAGGGCAGACCTAGTTCCTTGACCTCTTCCTAGGGGACAAGTGGGACCACTTGTCAGAATTGGTTGCTTAACAGCCCTTGATTCGCGGCCAGTGTTTTCAAGATCCCGGATGGGTTCCCCACTGAGGAAAACTATAAATACCCTATCCTTAAGGTTGGGAGAGGTATTTCATTCTTGGTAAATTCCTTTTATTGCTAACTGAAACACTCCATACGCTTTATGACTTAAGCATCGGAGAGGTTTCGATCGGAAAACCTCCGGTGGTTCTTTTCTGACGTATTTGTGTGTGCAGGTCGGGGTAAAAGCACAGGTTTCAGGCATGGTCATACTTTCTGGGTGAAACAATATGCATGATTTCAAAGCAGTTAGATGTGGTAAGGATCTGGACATATGGATGTGGTACCCTAACTTGCTTCCCTTTCTGGCACTCTTCACAAATAGGGATGATTTTCATGTTCAGCTTTGGTAAGCCATTCACAGCTTCTTTCTTCACCAGCCTTTCCAACATTTTGTAGTTGACGTGTCCAAGTTTTTGATGTCACACCTCGGCATCACTAAACTGAGACAACTTGCAGAACACATCTCCATTTATTTGATAACAATTGTCGGACATTCTCTGGCCAGTTAGAATACACGCATTTTCTTCATCGTAGACCTCACATTTTCCTCGTGTAAATTTGACGCTAAAACCGCCATCACACAACTGACTAATGCTCATCAAATTGGCAATACCTGGAACATGGAGTGTTCCTTGTCCAATAATTTGTCCATTGGCGCCTCCACCATATTTGACCTTTCCTTCATTAAATTTTCAATGTTCGACAAAAGCTCTTCTGATCCGGTCATATGTTTGGCACACCCACTATTAAAGTACCATGCTCCAAGAACATGAGATTTTAAAGAAGTATAAATCATGTTACACTTGACCTCCCCCTTTCTTACCCAGACTCGTTTGAACTTGGTGTTGCCTTTGGTGTTGACAACTTGAGTCTCATCACGAGTCCCAACATCTTGTTTGATCCTCTGAAAATGACTTTTCTCCCCTGTTCTCTTCCAGCAGAAGGGGCGAATGTGGCCATGATCGCCACAGTGATGGCAAACGTACTGCCTTCTTCTCTTCTTATGGCGCTTGACAGACTCTTGGTTGTGGCTGTCTTGATGCGATTGTTGCTCTGGTTTTGTAACCTATTCCATGCCTTGAAGTTTCTGGATATGACATCTCCAAAAAATTTCATCTAGCTTCGCCTTTCCCTTGTTGAGGTTTGAAATTGTATCTTGAACCTTCTTTAGCTCAGCCCTTACTCGTTCCAATTCCAAATCTTTTCTCGTAAGATATGTTTCCAACTAGGTAATGATCATCACTTGATCATCCTTTTCACGTGTAAGCTTTTCAACCTTGATCATAAGTGTCTTTACCTTCAAAACCTGATTACCCCAGTTGGCAAACAGTTTATCATACTCCACGCACAACTTTTTATATTTGCCGAGAGTATCTTCAAACTCAGCATTTAGGCACAAGGTGTTGGAATTTATGTTGTGAACTCGAATGTCATCATCCCAGGCAACATGAGCAAAAAGTGCAGGCACTAACTCAGGGGAGTCAGAATCGCTTCAATCTTCATCAAATTCCTTTGCAATGAGATTCTTCTTTCTCAACGTGTTTGCACTCTCGTTTTTGTAGTGTCCCCAGCCCTTGCATTCATGGCATCGAACTTCACTAAGCGGCTTGGGGGAATTACCAGTCTTTGACTCTAAAGGTGAGGGCTGAAAATTGGACAATTTTCTTCCATAAGACTTTGGAGGTGGTGTCTCTATCATGAAATTTGATGCTTTCCCTCCAATATTGTTCTTTCTCCTTAAGTAACGGTTGAATTTTTTAGTAATGAGAGACACTTCTTCCTCTCAAAGTGTGGTTTTTTTCAAATTTATCAAAAAGCTCTCTTCAATCAGTATCTTCACCTTCATCATTTGAGTTAATATCGAAGGTAAGAGCGACATTTTTCTCCTTTGAGTAGTAATTTAGATGCTCTTCCCACCAGCTCATCATAGTCCAAGTTGTCAGTATTCTTGGATTCCTCAATGGCAAACACCTTCACGCTGGACTTCTTTGAGATGGATCTGAGAAGTTTTACAACAAGGCGTGCATTGAACATGGGCTCGCCAAGGTTTCCACATTCATTAGCGATGTCCGAGAGTCTTGAGGCATAGTTCACAAACACTTTTTCATCCATTCTCATGGACACAAACGTTGTAGTGAGAATCCTCAAGCGAGATTTCCTCACACTTGGAGTCCCTTCGCACACCCTTTGAAGAGCGTCCCATGCGTCTTTGGCAGACTCGCAATTCTTGATCACTTTGTAGTAGATTGTATAGACATAGTCGCACAAGGTATTAATAGTTTTAGAGTTCCAGCTTGACAGGGCTATTTCACTCTCCGTCCAGTCTTCTTCTCTCTTAAATATGGTGTCACCGTCAGCATCAGTGACACGAGGTTTCTGCCATCCAACAAGGATGGATCTCCAAGCTCGTTCATCGATGTTTTTGATGTGCCACCGCATCCTCTGTTTCCAGAGGGAGTAGTTCTCTACATTGAGGATTGGAGGTCTTGAGTTCCCTTGAGCGTCCATCATTTCAAATCTACAAAACAAGGATCGAAATACTTAGAGATAAGTACCGTGCTCTGGTGCCAATTGTAGTTTTGTAGAACTATGACTTAGAAAAATGATGTTAGGTTTCGTGACAGATGTCACCAGGCTTAACATCAACTAAATCTCAGAAATAGCAGCAAAAATATAAACCCAGTAAATTTATAAACCCAGCTGAAAATATTACTTTTCAACTGTTCAAACCCAATTACAAAATACAAAAGTAATATACGAAAATCAAATTGTATCAAACTCTTGATACACAAAATACTCATCGCTTCTTCTTTAGATGAATTCCTCTATCGGTTATGCAACGTGAAAATCCTCCTAATCCAGCAACAAAGCTTCGAATAGTTCATTTTGTCTTCTGCTTCAAAGATCTTCTCGTTGTCACACGTCTCCTTGCGTCTTGGTCCTTATATAACTAAAAAAAGACTCCTAGTCTTGATAAACAAGTTAAATAAACATTTAGGAAACTAAATAAACTCCTAAAATCCAACTAAGAAAGGGAAACTACAAACAAGAAAAATTATCGTTGAAAATAATATTCCCAACACAACCATTTGAACAATTCAAAGCCCAAAGTTATTTCATTTTACAACGACTAACAAATCCCCCAACGAAACTCTTAGAAAAATCGGGACATAACTTTTTAATACAAGAGAGAGTTCAAATCTTCTACTTTAGTCAAATGCTTTATTAGAAACTATTTCATACATAACTTTAAATTCTCTAACTCTAAGAAATTTAGATTAGGTTTTCAAAATTTAAAGGGTTATTTTCCTTCGTTATTTTTTATTTTCACCAGCCTTGTTTGTTTTCTTTACTAGTCATAACTTTTTTCTTTTTTAATTAATTGGATTTGGGCCAATATCACAACATAATTTGGATAATTGAGAATTGCCTCTCTCTTCTTGGTCTAATTGCCCATGCAATTTGAATAAAGCCACATTCCACGAAGCGTGTGTTTGGTGGGGCACTTTATTAGAATTGTTGTATTTTTTATTCTTTTAAATTTCTAATATATAATTAATTTAAAAAGTTGAAAATTTTGGTGGGGCATGTGCCACCCAGGCCCCACTATAGATCCGCCTCTGGGAGCGACCCCGTCGATCGTTACAGGCACCTCGTCCGAGGCCAGTACATCGAGAAGACTCATGCCACCACGTCCTGGCATGATCGAGATCTATGTCGTCCCCCCGTGGTAAGTAAGCTTAATTTATTTTTGTAAGTAATAAATTATTTACTTCAATATATTACCCTAACAAGCTCTATATTTTTTACCAGGATACGCAATGACTCATCGTATTTACTGACTATCCTTCGAGAGATCCACGAGGCTCGTGTACACCCCGATGGGTGGAAGTATCAACATATTCCCCATTCTCATCGTCAGTTGTGGTGGCCCGGGTTTTTGGTAATTAAAATAATATTATTTTAAAAAGTTATTATATATAATGATTATTTTTAATCAAATTGTCTTGTTTTTTTTTGGTTTTTTTTTTTTTGTTTTGTTTTGTTTTGCAGGAGCGATGTTATTGGGACCCAAGCGTATATTACGAGGCAATCATACAGAAGAACTTCTACAGTTCTATGTCCGCGTCATGTCGCGGCCATCTCAACGAATGGAAGAAGACGTGGAAAAAGGAGAGGAAGGTGGCCACGTGCGTCGATGAGAAAATCTGGAGGAGATCGCTGGTGGAGTTTGAGAAGCCAGCGAACAAGAAGCAGTCGGAGCAGGCGAGCAGAAACAAGCTGAGTGAGCCCATCGGACCTGGTACTTGGATAGCCAAGCAGAGAGGAGGGTCTCGCACTGCAATTGGTCATGCTTGTCGGCTCATAAGACATTTTAAAATATGTTTGTAAATTTAAATCGTAAGTAGTTACTTATTTAAATAATAATTTAAATATTGTATACAACGCGAGGATTTGGGTAGGGAACCAAATGCATTCGAGCTTTTCGTGACCATGCACTAGAGACCCGACGGCTCTTTTACTGATACTCAATCGCAGTAGACTTTTGTAAGTATTTTTTAGATGTAATTAATATAAATATATATCTTTCGTTTCTAATCCTCGCAATGGTAAACAATACACCAATCAAGATATTGTAGGGGGAGTATTAGAGACGTCTAGAGGAGTCTCGTGCTTCATCATCGGATCATGCCTCCGTCAACGAGAACACAGTCTATCTACAGACCATCGGAGTGAAGAACGGCCGAAGGTTTGGCACGGAATGTTTAAGATCTCTTATGGCTTCGAAGAGTTCTAGAGACGATACCTCCTCTGTTCCTGATAGCCATATCTCGCAGCTCCAGATGCAGATGGAGCTTTTGAGGAGCCAGGTCGAGGCGAGCGAGCGTGCACATCAGAAGCAGCTCCATGACATGCGTGAGGTTACGTCAGATGCTACAGAACGAGGAGGCTCTCCGTGATGAGGGAAGTCGCCGCAGCGATGGCATTGCGACGTCGATGGCGGTCCTCTAATGCTCCTGCTGCTCTAGTTCCTGCTCCTAATGATGATGATAATGATGTGGCGGTTTAGTTGATTTAGGAACAAATAATATTTATATTTGGTACTTTATTTATATTTTACATTATACAGTAAAATTGTTAATTAATTATATTTTATTTTTAATTTTATATTTTTTTTTTGGGAAATGCAAATTAGTTTTTGTATTGAATTATTTATATGTGAAATAAAAACAGGTAAAAATTTCAATTAAAATAAAAAATAAAATAAAATAAAATATGAAAATACTGACGGCACAAACCCGTCAGTATTATTTGAAGCATTTGGTGATTGTGTTTCTTACCCGTCAGTATTTGTTGATGGGTTTCGGGTATATGGCGGGGGGATTCTATGACGGGTCAAACCCGTCAATAAGCCATCAGTAAATGCTGACGGGTTGGTTAATGCTGTCAGCAAATCATTTACTGACACCAAAAATGATGACGGGTTTGCTTACGGGTACCGCCCGTCAGCATTTTACTATTTTTTTAGTGAAGAAGTTCCAACAGCTCTCCCCTTAGTAACCAAGCGCGCACCCCTCCACCCCCACAATACCTCTTCGGACCATGATTCTTATCATCCCAGTCCTGTCACTGTAATTCCCTCTACCTTATATGCCCATATGCCCCCTCTGGAAAAAGGAGTTAGAATCACCATACCCAACCCCGACTCTTTCATAACTGCAAACTACTCTCCATCTTCATTAAAAAACCTTTACCTCCCTGAACATACGCAGGTAGTCCTTTCTGAGTTTAGCAATAATTGTGCCAGAAGTCTCCCCAGTGGGGCATACTACACTCTTCAAACACCATATTGTGGTTGAAATTAGGTTCCCTAAGCATTCCTTCCTGGTCATACTAGCAGTGAACTAGAAGGTTTCTCTGCTATAACTTACCCCCAACTTTATATATTTTATCATCGGTTACCTAATTGTATGTCGATTCTATAAAGTAGAACCTGGTGTAGATTTTTTGTTTTTCTGTTATTGATTGAAAATAACAAAAGGAATCTTTCTACCTTTCTGCCGCAATCTTGCACATTTCTCCATCAACATTACTTCTAAAGTCCCCGGATGGTTTGCTAAATTCTTCTTTCTTTATTCTTCTGAGCCTTGGTCTTTCCTAACCCAATGGCAGGTGGAGACCCCTCCACAAGAACGAATAACCATAACCAAACCTCCATCCACAACCCACGGTAGGTATCAAGCCTAGATAGCTGAGTGGAACAAGCATCCCTTCGACGTGGTGAAGCTCACCAAGTCTTAGAAACTATTCTTCTACCCCGGTTTAGGAGACGGTCGGTCTCTCCCATGTCAGAATCTCAATTTGGTATGCCAACGCTCATTAGGTTATCAATTTTTAAATTAATATGATCTCTTATCTACTTAACCGACTTCTTCTTTTGTTTACAGAAAAATTCATTTTATGTTGTGCATCCGGCACAAAAGACACCCCACCTACCATTAGTGTAGAGAAGCTGATTAGTGGCGCTTTTAGACCGCCACTAATCCGGGCGACACTTAAAGTTAAAATAATACGGACGGCAGTTCAAGCCGTCACTAAAAATAAAGGCGGGTGGCGTTTGTCAGCTTTGAAGCGCCACCAATAATTGTAAAATTTTGTTGGAAGCACCACTAAAAACAGAAGTTGGTGACGCTTATTAATTTGAAGAGCCACTATAAACAGAAGCAGGTGGCGCTTGTTAATTAGAAGTGCCACCAATAACAGGAATCGGGTGGCGCTTATACCTTGAAATCGCAACAAGGTTCGGGTGACACTTATTACTTTGAAACGTCACTAATAACAATATCAGGGAGACGCTTATTAAACTGAAAGCGCCACCAAAAATCCACCAATTTTTTTATTTTATTTTTGGAAATTTATGGTAATGATTGAATTATAAAAAGTAGTTGACTTATTATAAAATTATGTATTTTATGTTTTAGTATTTTATTTTGATATAGTCATAATAATTAAAATTAAAATTTATAACATTAAGAAAATAATAGGTTGTCTCATATTATTATAATTAATTAAAACATAATTTAAATATTTATCAAATGACTCGTGTTATTATTTTCTTACTCTCTTATGAAGTATCTCCAATTGATTTTGTGCAAGAGTCGCCTTTTCTAATTCGAATTGAAAGGATGATATAAAATCGATCTATTTCAGACATCATATTCATAGTTAGCTCATTTATCATAGTCACTAGTATCAACTCTATATTAAGGTACTAATCTTTATCATCACTGGCAATATGGATATCATCACCAATAAAACCTTTTGGCTACCATAGAATTAACATATAAGTTAGAAATATCAATATTAATATGTATATAAGAGAATTTGATCCTTCACTGTAAATAATTAATGGAAGTTAATCAATGGTGGAGTAGTAGTGGTGGCTAAAACCAGGCCTGAGCCTCTGATTAATTTCCTGCGGGATTTTTCCCTTCTCATCTTCGAGCGCCGGAAGGTTGAGATCCAGCGAGAGCCCAACGTTTCTAGGCTTCTTCGATTCTTCGGGCTCCACCTCCTCAACAATCATTTCTGATGATCGGGCAACCGGCTCGGCCCGATGCTTCCGCATGTGTCCACCGAGTGCCTGGCCCGACATAAACTCGGCCCCGCAATAGGAGCACTCATGGATTCTTGAGGAAGGCGACGACTTCATGAGACTGGCGGAGAAGGTAGTGGTGGAGGCGTTGCTCAACTGGAGAGAGAGAGAGTTGAGCGACATGGACGGCGATGGGAAATCATCCTCCTCAGAGAATATGGTGGCTCTTTTCTCGTTCTTGGGCTTCTTGTGGCTGGCCCGGTGGCCGCCGAGGGCCTGGAACGAAGGGAAGGACCGGTTGCACGTCTTGCATGTGTAGACACAACCGCCGCCACCCACCACCCTTGTGGCGCCGCCGTACGCGGGGGTGTTGTGCTTGGAAGGATGGTGGTTCTTATTAGATGGGTCGTGTGGTAGTGTTGTTGAGAAATAGCTTCGGGAAAGGAGGATGAGGCATCTGGCGGTGTCCACCTCCTCGGTGGTGGTGCTCTCCTCGGAGGATGCGGCGACAGTGGGGCTCGGACAGAGGACGTGACGGCCGCCGTTTTCACTTTCGTTGTTGTGGGTGGTGGTTGTGATGGTGAAAGGAATAGGAGAATGAGGCCTTTGTCTCTTGGTGCGTATGCCCTTGGCAATGGGCGAGAGGTCTTTATTACGACTGGGCGGTGGCGGTGCTGCCGTGGCAAGTACCTCGACGACCTCCATGTCCCGCCACCATATAGAATTAATATGCTATGCGCAGTTATTTGATTTTCACTCTTTGTTTTTTTAAGAGAGAGAGAGATAGGTTAAAAGAAAGTGGGGAGAGAGAGAGAGGAGGAGAGAGAAAGTAGGAGAATGATGGAGGGAGGAGGGTAGTTTATGGGAGAAAGAGTGAGGTGGGTGTTCGATGGTGATTATTATTAATATTATAACATAATTAGTAATTGTGAGAGGATAGTAAGTCAATAACCTTGTTAGTCTATATATATAAATGGGTTAGGTCAGATTGACGGGTTATGATCTGTTAGGCCATCTGACCCAATATTCTAATGTATTGGTTTTTGAACTATTATGTATTGGTTTTTCATAAATATCTTACCCGTGTTATGATGTATTTGTTTTTGTATTAGTATTAATGTATTGAGTTTTTTACTATAGTGTATTGATTTTTATATTATAATGTAGCGATATGAAATTTTGGCCTGACAAGAGTCTTGCCGCCATATATATATGGACAACACTTTTGTCAGGCCGGATTAACGGATCATCCGTTAGGCCAAAATTTTATATCGCTACATTATACATAAAAATTAATACATTATATTAAAAATTCAATACATCATAACATGGGTAAGATATTTATGAAAAAATAATACTTTTGAGTACAAAAACCAATACATCATAGTTCAAAAACCAATACATTAGAGTAACGGGTCAGATGGCCTAACAGGTCATGACCCGTCAATCTGGGCTAACGCAAGTCTTTACCTATATATATATACACACACACTAGTGTGAAGCCAGCGATTTTCGTGGGCAAATATAAGAAATTCAAAATAAAAAATAATTTATCCCAAAAATTTATGAAATTAAGAGTGTGAATTAATAATATCAAAAATAAAAAATATTGTTCACTTTAAATTCTAAAAATAATTTTTGTAGACTTCATTAGGTGTCTTATTCACATTGATTCCATCTTCATCGCATTAAATAATGTTCAACTATTTACGTCTCTTAATTTGAGAAATCGCAACATAAAGTTGACAATGGCTGAACACTGGTCTTGACAAATATAATCCAATATTGGAGAGAATTTGCCCCTAACTCTTGCTTATAGTCATTGCGAAACAAACAGTAAGTGGAAACTCAATCATTGGAAACTATCTTCTCTTAAATTTTAATGGAAGGGTGACCCCCCGAAGGTGTAAAAAAATCCTCTTCGTATGAGAAACCCCACCTCATAAACTTATCATTTTATGATTGCATTATAGTCTTTGACGCTAATAAAACCAAAAATATTGGTTACCAATAATAGGGGGTACTAACCTCAAATTTGAGATCAGCGACCTAATAAAGCTTCCAATTACGTCACAGCGACATGGCAGATCTCAAAAAATCCTCCTGGCGATCTAACCGATCCTGCAAAACAACACCTTCAGCCAAGGTGGTGGACGGCCCCGGCGAAGGTTCTCCGATGCTTAAGTCAGATAGTGCGAGATATATTTTCGAGAGCCCAAATCGTGATAGAACAACTTAACAATAAAGAGAGGTATGCACCCCTTTTATAGAGACAAGAGAAGTGCTCCCCAAGATAGGGTTTCCTTCTCCCACCCTAATACCATAAATACCATGACCGACTTAAAATTAGGATTTCTCTTGTATGCTAAGTTCCCATAAATAATGGATCTCTCGCTTAAATTAATAGAATAGGCTTGGGCCTGTGATTCTTTCCATACAGTCCGCCGGGACCCCACAATACCATCTATATGAGCCCATTCGGGCCTAATATTTATAAAGTCCATGACCGAGCTAACAGACAGCGCCCAACTAACAAAAGTATAAGAGGTCGCGACCCTATATGAGAACTCATCCTCATACTCCAGGTCGCAACTCTACAAACCAGCTCGCCCACCTCTCAGAAGAAATGCTCCTTCCAAGAAATGAGGTCGCTTACCATAAATACCAACACATAACATGTACAAATATTGTTAGAGTAGAGTGCCCAACGTTCCAATTAGATTGGATTTCATTCTACTTGTATAATGATTTTATTGGAATTATATTAATAAAGGCAACTTTCTTTATCTTATGTTTTCGCTTTTATTATAATTGCATGTATGATAAAGTTCTTAGACCAATTTAAACTATGGGATATGGTTGCGCATATGATGGAAATAATGGAATTTGTCTCTAAGGTTTCGGTCTTAAACTTGTTCCAAGTTAATGGGCTTTTCGAGATAGGACATTGAATAGCCCGGTAAGACTTGCGCATATGATGCATGCTTGTAAGACAAGGATGTTACATCCAATTAACATCAGCGTTGTGAGCGCGAGTGCATATATGTGGGTGCTTGTTGGAGAACAAGTTCATTGAATATGACCCGATGAAAACACTTAACTGGAAGATTTGTCTGTCGAATAAGAATTTCATATTGTAATAGTACATGATTAGTCCTTGACTTGAGGTACGATGGTAGCCTTGTGCACATCGTGCAATACTTAGATTTATCTTTTGATTGCCTGACAATCAGTAAAAGGGGTATTTTGGGTATTGTATCGATGTGCATGGAGGTTTGTCTGTAGCCAACATAGAATTCGACACTTGTCTATGGACAAGAGAGTATCCTGTGAATTTCATAGTTTGTGATTCAAAGACCTTGGCCAGGGCACGATGAATATTGATTCATAAATGAATTACTTAAACTTGAAATGAAATCACAGTTATTAAATCAATTGGGTTTTCGACTTATAAATCCATGCCCAAGATTTAATCGGGAAACTAGTTGTCGAAAGGATCGTACATGTATGGACTTGCAATTGAAATAGGTTTACTCGCTATTTCACCTAACACTGGGTAATCATGCTACTTGCTAGATGTTGTCATGATTTGTATGTTCTTGAAATTAAAGAGTTAATCTCAAGAGAATTAATTAATTAGATTAATTAATATAATAAATTATTATTTATAAACTTATAAAAGTTATAAGCCTACTGCGTGTTAGTCGTGAACCTAAAAGGGGTCACACATAATTTTGGTTGTTGACATTTCAAAATTGATAACTCCAATGGTTGGAATAATTAATTAATTTAAATTAATTAAATGAGATTTTATTTTAATTCAATTGTTGGATTAAATATTTAATTATATATTTGATTATGTAATTAAATCTAATTTGATTAGAAATCTAAATTAAAGGAATACATTAAATTAGCCAATTGGATAGATTAATTTAAATTTATGGGATTAATTAATTGATTGAATTAATTAATTAGTTGGATTCTAAATCCAAATCCATGTAATTTTCTAGTAGGCCCTAATTGTAGAAGCCCACTAGAATAATTGAAGACTTTAGAATAAAATTAATTTATATTATATATTTGTATATAATATAATATATATATATATATAGATATAAGGTAATTGGGAACAAGTCATACTCTTTGTTTTAATAAGGGGAGGATGACTCGGGGAAGAATTCTTTTCTTAATTAATTAATTAACTAATTAAGATAAACCTAACTAATCTATGTATAAGAAAGAAAAGATGGGCTGGCCGAATAGAGCATTCTGACCTTTTGAAAAACAAAAAACAAAAGTGAGTTTTAAGAAAAAGAATGCAGCCGTCTTTTTCTTGG
>BMAC01000343.1:393453-445271 GCA_014905375.1 Phtheirospermum japonicum
AGGAATGCTACTTTCCTTGAAGAAGAGTTTCTTTCTGAAAGGGGTGGCGGAGTTGTAGAACTTGATGAAATTCAAGAACTACAAAGTACCCCACAGGTTACTGCAAATAGCACACCAGCTGAGGCTGGACCATCTGTAGCACAACCTCTTCGAAGATCCATAAGGGTTTCAAGGGCTCCTGAGACGATGAACCTTTTGTTAGAGAACAAAGAAGAGGGACTCCTTTTGGATAGTGATCCAAGAAGCTATGATGAGGCAATGTCTGACATTGACTCGAAAAAATGGCAAGAAGCAATGCAGTCCGAGATGGACTCCATGTACTCCAACAAGGTATGGACCTTGGTGGACCCACCACAGGGAATTGTTCCCATCGGCTGCAAATGGGTCTACAAGCGGAAGCTTGGAGTAGATGGAGAGGTAAGTACCTTTAAAGCACGTTTGGTTGCAAAAGGTTATACTCAGAAGAAAGGCATTGATTATGAGGAAACTTTTTCACCAGTAGTGATGCTTAAGTCCATTCGGATCCTGTTAGCCATAGCTGCGTATTATGACTACGAGATATGGCAAATGGATGTGAAGACTGCTTTCCTTAATGGAAATATTAAGGAAGAGATATATATGAAGCAGCCAGAGGGCTTCATATCCAGTGGGAGTGAGCAACAGGTTTGCAAACTCCAGAGATCCATTTATGGTCTCAAACAGGCTTCGAGGAGTTGGAACATCCGATTTGATGAAACAATCAAAATGTTTGATTTTTATAAGAATCCGGATGAACCATGTGTCTATAAGAAGGTTAGTGGGAGGGCAGTTACTTTTGTTGTACTCTATGTTGATGACATTCTACTCATTGGGAATGATGTAGGGATGTTGCAATCAACGAGAACTTGGTTGTTTAAGCAGTTCTCCATGAAGGACTTGGGAGAAGCATCTTTTATCATTGGGATAAAGATATATCGAGATAGATCACGAAAGATGATCGGACTATCCCAATCCATGTAAATAGACAAAGTGCTAAAACGGTTTAGTATGGAGGAATCCAAGCGTGGATACCTCCCAATGAGCAGTGATCCACTTTCTAGGGCTATGTCTCCAAAGACACCTGAAGAAAGAGGAAAGATGGATCGTGTACCTTATGCATCCACGATTGGGAGCATTATGTATGCAATGCTATGTACTAGACCTGATGTCGCACATGCTGTGAGCGTCACAAGAAGATATCAGTCGAGTCCAGGTTTTGAACACTGGAACGCCGTTAAGAAGATCCTTAAGTACTTGAGAAGAACTAAGGATATATTCTTGATATACGGCAATAGAGAATTGAAACTAGAGGGATACACTGAATCTAGTTTTCAATCCGATGTAGATGAATCAAAGTCAATGTCTGGATATATATTCATCTTGAATGGAGGAGCAGTCAGTTGGAAAAGTTCCAAACAAGAAACGACTGCAGACTTTGTTACAGAGGTTGAATATATTGCTGCATCAGATGCAGCAAAAGAGGCTGTTTGGATGCGGAACTTTATCCAAGAGTTGGATGTAGTTCCATCCGCTGTTGATCCAACAATAATTTATTGTGACAACAATGGGGATATAGCGCAAGCAAAAGAACCGAGATCTCATCCAAGATCCAAACACATCTTGAGATGATACCACTAGGTGAGAGAGATCATTGGTAGAGGCGACGTCGTTGTGGATTGAGTCGCTTCGGCAGAAAATGTAGCAGACCCTATGACTAAGCCTTTAGCACAAAAGGTATTCGACGGGCATCTTGAGAAGATGGGCCTAAGATACATGGGCAATTAGCACTAGGGCAAGTGGGAGATTGTTAGAGTAGAGTGCCCGACATTCCAATTAGATTGGATTTCATTCTACTTGTATAATGATTTTATTGGAATTATATTAATAAAGGCAACTTTCTTTATCTTATGTTTTTGCTTTTATTATAATTACACGTATGATAAAGTCCTTAGACCAATTTAAACTATGGAATATGGTTGCGCATATGGTGGAAATAATGGAATTTGTCTCTAAGGTTTCGGTCTTAAACTTGTTCCAAGTTAATGGGCTTTTCGAGATAGGACATTGAATAGCCCKGTAAGACTTGCGCATATGATGCATGCTTGTAAGACAAGGATGTTACATCCCATTAACATCAGCGTTGTGACGCGAGTGCATATATGTGGGTGCTTGTTGGAGAACAAGTTCATTGAACATGACCCGATGAAAACTCTTAACTGGAAGATTTGTCTGTCGAATAAGAATTTCATATTGTAATTGTACATGATTAGTCCTTGACTTGAGGTACGATGGTAGCCTTGTGCACATCGTGCAATACTTAGATTTATCTTTTGATTGCCTGACAATAGTAAAAGGGGTATTTTGGGTATTGTATCGATGTGCATGGAGGTTTGTCTGTAGCCAACATAGAATTCGACACTTGTCTATGGACAAGAGAGTATCCTGTGAATTTCATAGTTTGTGATTCAAAGACCTTGGCCAGGGCACGATGAATATTGATTCATAAATGAATTACTTAAACTTGAAATGAAATCACAGTTATTAAATCAATTGGGTTTCGACTTATAAATCCATGCCCAAGATTTAATCGGGAAACTAGTTGTCGAAAGGATCGTACATGTATGGACTTGCAATTGAAATAGGTTTACTCGCTATTTCACCTAACACTGGGTAATCATGCTACTTGCTAGATGTTGTCATGATTTGTAGGTTCTTGAAATTAAAGAGTTAATTTCAAGAGAATTAATTAATTAGATTAATTAATATAATAAATTATTATTTATAAACTTATAAAAGTTATAAGCCTACTGCTGGTGTTAGTCGTGAACCTAAAAGGTTCACACATAATTTTGGTTGTTGACATTTCAAAATTGATAACTCCAATGGTTGGAATAATTAATTAATTTAAATTAATTAAATGAGATTTTATTTTAATTCAATTATTGGATTAAATATTTAATTATATATTTGATTATGTAATTAAATCTAATTTGATTAGAAATCTAAATTAAAGGAATATTTTAAATTAGTCAATTGGATTGATTAATTTAAATTCATGGGATTAATTAATTAATTGAATTAATTAATTAGTTGGATTCTAAGTCCAAGTCCATGTAATTTTCTAGTAGGCCCTAATTGTAGAAGCCCACTAGAATAATTGAAGACTTTAGAATAAAATTAATTTATATTATATATTTGTATATAATATAAATATATATATATATAAAAGGTAATTGGAAACAAGTCATACTCTTTGTTTTAATAAGGGGAGGATGACTTGGGAAAGAATTCTTTTCTTAATTAATTAAGATTAAACCTAACTAATCTATATATAAGAAAGAAAAGATAGCTGGCCGAATAGAGCATTCTGACCTTTTGAAAAACAAAAAACAAAAGTGAGTTTTAAGAAAAAGAATGCAGCCGTCTTTTTCTTGGTTTTGAAAAAAAAAACAAAGGTTTTAAAAGGGTCGCTGCAAGCCGAGGTGCAAAGGAGAAATTTTATCTTTTATAATTTTATTCAAGTTTTCAATTGTTGGGTGAAAATTAATTTATAATTGTGGATTAATTGCTATTCCTATAATCAATTTGAAAAAGGAACGATTCTACTAACGAAGAGTTTTTCCGGTGTCGCATTCAAAAGGTGGACTTAATTAGAGGGGATACGCTTGGATCCCTACGGTGAGAAGTTTCGGTGTTAGCCACATAGCCGGGAATTGATTCCCTCTCAATCGTCGCTTGAAGATATCGAAAGCGAGGTATTAATTTATTTTTATAAGAATCAAAATACTTGTATTCGATACATAATAATGAAAAATGACGATCGATAAAATCGGTAACGAAATCTACGGGGTTTAGTATATATATGTATTATATATATATATATTGTTTTATTTAATTAAAATTTTAAATTTCGCTGCGTAAGCCCCGTACGATTATAGCGAACCCAACAAATATTTAGTGCCACATCAGCTAGTCCCCCATGTTCTAGTTGATTGAGGTACGAAATCAGATAGAATATGCAAAAAGGCAAAAAGAACGCAACCATCAGAAATCATAATAAAAACTTAAACATAGACCATAAATAAATCACTCTGCCAGCTTTACCATACCATATTTTAGAATAACCCAGCTCGTCGTACCGAGCTATAAGGTCACCTCATAAAGCCCATAAAATCGCGACCTCCAAAAGATCAGCTCACTGAGCTCGCTCATCCCCAAGAAGAATGCTCCTCTTGAAAGAAGAGGTTGCTTATAAGTCCCTACATTACATACTGACCGTACACATCCATCGACCTGAAACCATAAAAACCTCCATCCGCGACCTGCAGTCGTAATCGGGCACAACAATCTATGAAAATATAATCATATGCATCCCCAAAAGTCAAAACACTATTTCCTTTACCCATCACGTCCCTTTAAAGATTCATTAAGTGCAACCTGACAGATTGTCAAACATGTGTCTCCTCCCCATTTTCTCGTAGTATAATAAACGCTGTTGGCCCAAAACAAAAGGCCCAAAACATTCCTCCAAACCCTACCAACTTCCCGCTCCAATACGTCCCATCAACTTTTCACGCCGCCCAACCTACAAAAAAACCCTTTCATCTTCACTCACCTAATACTTTTACCAAAAACACAGAAAGGATCGCCATTTTTACTCTGCAAAAAAGCTCACACTTTCTATGATTTTCGAAAATCACTAGCAGTACATCGCTCATCACCGACCTGCAGGATAGCCAAAATGAGTAAGTCCCCTAGATCTCCTCTTATCCGCAATTAATTTAATTTAATAACGTATATGTGTTGCATCTGCTGAGTGTTTGTTGTGTTTTCCTGTTTATTTGTTCCCTTGTGATATTTAATTAATGACAAAATTAGCATCCTCCGACCCGAACTCCCAAAACCCAGACCTTTCTCCTGACTCTAATCCCACTGCAAACCATTTCGTTTTTAAAATAAGACAAAACCAACCTTCTTCTCCTCCCCCCCGGCCTTCACGACGAACCAGAAGGTGACGTGAATTGGTCGGAGCTAGAAGCCCAGACTAGGACTTACACGGATGCCCAAGCTTTGCTAGAAAACATACAAGAAGACCCATCTCCTGCCCCTTTGACTATCGTGGATATACCAGAGGGCATTCCCTTAGCCAAACCCAATAACCCATCACCTTGCGAACACTTTTTAGAAATTCCGGTGACCGTAGTACCTTCCTTAGATGCTACCAACCTACTCCCGTCACCCCTAAAAACCGGGGCAATTAAGGATAACTACTGGTTACCCCCTGATCCATAAAAACTTGAAGAATTCCAACAAACACTCAAGCTTCTTGAGACCGCCCAAATGGTCCTACCCGATATTTTCCATTTAGACCCCCTGAAACCTTCCCCAAATCACATTACCCTCTTTGACGAGCTACTCAGGTCGGAATTCAAGTTCCCACCACACCAATTTTACATCGAAACCTCCCTCTTGTATAAAGTCCCCCTTTTACAATTAACTCCCTATTCCATGAAATTTATGGCGGGGTATATTATACTATGTAAATACTATGATACGCAGCCTGACCCAGTCTTTCTCAACTTCTGTTTTCAAATAAAACATCAAGAAGATTCGTTTTATCTTTCTGCTCGCATCCACAAATCTCGGTTCTTAATAAATCCTTTAAATAAAATTCCTGAATGGCGGAGGAATTTCTTCTTCATTCACAATACCGAGAGCTGGCCTTTTATAACCGAGCTACAATACCATACCCCAAAATAAACCAATCCTACTATTCCCAAACATTTTCCCATTATGTATAAAAAATACTCTGACCAGTTGCAGAATGGAGTAAGCGCCCATTTGACGTGGTGCGACTCACTAGCCGATCCAAACTTTTCAAATTCGTGGGCATCGACTCTTGTCCCATCGACCCATATCTTGCCATGACCAGATCAGAGTTCGGTAGGTCTCCTATGTTATATATCCTCACAACATCAACCGTCGCAAATTAATACTAACTCACCGCTTGGTTATTGCAGATGCATTCGTCAGCAAATGCGTCTCATCGAGCTTCGGGGAGGTCCCAGCACAAAACGATCCACAGTCCGCCACCACCTCAGCAGCTCAACCTCCTATCATTGACGTGGATGAAGCGTTGAATCAAGCATTCGGGCTAACCTGGAAATCGAGGATGACCTAGAGGAGGCGCAACTGGTCAGGAAATCCTCCAAAGGGAAGAGATCAGTCCAGACGCATGCTACCTTCCCCTCTAAGAGCCCGAGCACCCCGCCCGCTCCAAAACGCCTCCGCCTCTGTAAAACTCATGCTGCTGCGTCCTCTAGCTCTCCCAACTTGGGAAAAGGTCTAGCCCAATGTGACAACGCAAAGGAGATCAAGGCCTTCCTCGGCCAATGCATAATCGGCCAGGTAGCTCATTACTTCGAAACTCCCCTCCCTACCAACATAGTTTCTGCAAACTCTCATACTATTTTGTGATACAGCTGAGTCCTCTGCACTCCGCACTGTCCGACGAACTAATGGCTCGCTCTGCCAAAAGCAACCTCTAAAAGATGTGCGACGAGCTGACCACCTAAGCCGCACAACTAACCCGACAGTTATCCTTGACCCAAGGAGAATTAGATGGGGCAAATCACCTGTTGAATGCTCGCGAGGAGGAGATACTCATTCTAAAGAGCCAGGTGAACAGCCTGAAAGACGAAACAGCTCATCTGGGTAATGAGGTCAAGGACGCCCAAATAACAAGTTCGCCAGGTCGATGAGCTCAAAGCACACATTCAGAAACTCGAGGAGGTTGTGCGAGCTAAATAGGAGCAGAACTAGGTGGCTCACGAGCGAGGTATGGCTTAAGGTCGGTGGACCTTCCTTATGAGCAAAGTAGGCCAAAAATACATGAATGCCTACCGGGAAGAGCTGCTGAAAGCTTACAAGAAGTCTTCGATGTACTTCGGTAAGATGGCTGTTGGCAGCAGGGAATGGGTTTACAAGGCTGGTGGAATAATCAAGGACCAGCTCGCGGCCCTGAACGTCACTTATGCCCACAACGTGCCAGTTATCATCGACATGCTGCCTACGTTCAGCTCCTTCAAGGTTGACATAAACCAGCCAATCGATGCTAAGTTGTGGCTGTCCTGTCAAGGTCGATCTGTGCTATCCGCCAAACTGACTACCGAGCTGGACACACCCTTGGAAGACTTCGTTCCTGCCCCCGGGCCAAACACGACCTAATAGCTCAGAACCTGTATTTTTTACTCTCATGACATATGAACGATTCTGCTCATTTGTATGACCAATTCCCATTTTTATGTTTATTATATGCATAATTCTGCAACTTAAACCATGTATAAACCTACAACTCAAACCATAAGTCAATATAGGTCGCGCGAATCACATTACCAAGTTCCTTCAAAATTAAGTAAATCACAACCATATTTCTGACCTCCAAAAATAAAACCACAAGTTCAAAACAAAACCATCAAACCATGAGCAAAAAACAATCCAAAGGAGCTGAAACGAGCTCGAAGATATAGGTTAAACATGTTAGCTCGCAAAATCATAACCATTCATGCTACAAAATCACAACAATCCAATAAGGATATGTAAGTCAAACATATCCTTCTTGGAAACAAACAATCCACATACTTAATCACATCACTTAGCCATTTGTAAAAACCATGAAAATATATGAATCATTCGTCGAGCTTTATTAGATATTGAATAAATCTATCCGCCCTAAAGGGTACAACGTAAACCATTATCCTCCCCGAAGGGTAAAACACAAACAGCCCACCTTGAAGGGTAATGAAACAACCGCCCCGAAGGGTTATGAAACAATCGCCCCGAAGGATAAAACACAAACAGTCCGCCCTAAAGGGTAATGAAAAAACCGCCCCGAAGGGTAGTGATATAACAGCCCAAAAGGGTAAAACACAAACAGTCCGCCCTAAAGGGTAATGAAACAACCGCCCCGAAGGGTAAAACACAAACAACCCGTCCACAAGGGTAATGAAACAACCACCCTGAAGGGTAAAACACAAACAGTCCACCCCGAAGGGTAATGAAACAACCGCCCCGAATGGTAAAACAAAAACATCCCGTCATCTAAGCGTAATACTTCTTCAAATGACACACATTCCAGCTCCTCGGTAGAACTTTCCCTTCAGAATTTTCTAGTACATATGCTCCTCCACGTAACACTTCCATCACTTTGAACGGCCCAACCCAATTTGGATCAAGCTTCTTGGTTTTACGCAATGCATTAGCCTGCCTACATACTAAATCACCAACCTGAAAACAACGATGTTTAACATGTTTGTTAAAAGTAGCCTGTATCCTTTGTTTATAGCGTTCTACTCGGGCCACAGCCTTCTCTCGTATTTCCTCGATCGTATCAATTGCTCCTCTTGCTAGTCTTTCTTTTTCCTCCACATTAAACGCCACTAAGCGCGATGCAATCCTCTTACTATCTCGGCTGGAATAACAGCTTCCATCCCATAGACCAAACTGAATGGAAACTCCCCCATAGAAGTTCAGGGAGTTGTTCGATAAGCCCACAAGACCGACACGAGCTCTTCTTCCCAAAGCCCGCCTGCTTTTTACAATCGTAGCTTAATACCCTGCACAATGATACGATTAGTAACTTCAACTTGCCCATTAGTTTGGGGGTGCGCCACAGAAGCAAATCGTTGCTTCATCCCCATTTCTTTGCACCAATCCTGGATTTTTTGCCCATTGAATTGGGTTCCATTATGAGACACCAACACTAGCGGGACACCAAACCTGCAAAAATTTTTATTAAAAATAAAGTCCATCATGTCTTGCTCTCTTATGCCCGTAACCGCTTCAGCCTCCACCCACTTTGTAAAATAATCCACTGCCACCACAAGGTTTTGTTTGTTGCCTGGTGTTTTCGGAAAAGGTCCCACGATATCAATTCCGCATTGTGCAAAGGGACAAGGCGAGCTCATAACCATCATATCTTTAGCAGGTATATGGATAACCAGAGCATGCATCTGGCACTTTTTACACGTTCTAACCAGGTCGCCAGCCATACCTTTCATTCCTGGCCAAAAGAAATCAGCCCGTAACGTTATGCCAACCAGCGCTCTTCCCTTCGCATGATCACCACAATACCCTTCGTGTATCTCCTTTAGAACTTCCAACCCTTGCTCCTTAGCCAAACATTCCAAGAAAGGTCCAAAGCGCGACCTCTTGTATAATTCCTCATTTATAACGCAAAAATGAGCCGTCATTTTAATTCCCTTATTGTCAACCGTTCTGCACCTTATTTTGCTTTAATGAGAGTATTCCAAATGGGTGTGCACCAATCATCCTTAAACTCGAGCTCCATTACATTCTTTCCCTTTTCCACACTACTGTGGCTCAACTCCATTAGCATAATTCTTTGAGTGTCACAAGTCCCCAATGCGCCTGCTATCCAAGCGAGCTGATCAGCCCGGGTATTATCGACCCATGGAAAGTGTTCAAGCTTAAATTCCTTAAAACGGGCGACCTCTTCTCGTAATTTATTTAAGTATACTGCCATGTGTTCCCCCTTTGCTTCAAAAGAACCATCGAATTGACGAGCTACCAATTGCGAATCTGTGTATGCCTTGTATCCACCCTTTGCGCCCAGATCGCTGGCCATTTTTACACCATGTAACACAGCTTCATTCTCAGCCTCATTGTTAGATGCCTTGTATCCCAGCTTAATCGTGAGTTCCAGATTTTCTCCTTCTGGGCTGGTTAACAAAATCCCCAGCCCTGCTCCTGACACCATATTTGATCCATCAGTATGCAATACCCATGCCTTTATCTCATCACCTGAATCAGATGGACGCACCATCTCCTACAAAAAATCTGCCAACACATAAGCTTTGATAGTTGCTCTAGGTTCGTACACCACATCGTATTCGCTCTATTCCATGTCCCACTTTACCAGCCTTTGTGATATGTTTGGGTTACTCATAACCTACTTGAGACCTATATTGGTACGTACCTTCACCCTGTGGCTCAAAAAGTATGGCCGCAGTTTCCTTGCTATACAAATCAGCGCAAAGCCCCCCTTCTCCATCTCGGAATAGTTCAACTCAGCACCTCGAAGCATCCTGCTAATATAATAGATAGGTTTTTGCGTACCTATATCCTCTCTGATTATCACTGAATTTACTACGACCTCTCCAACCGATATATACAGGATAAGGTCTTCTCCGGGCATCGGCTTGGTCAACAATGGTATCTCAGCTAAGTATTTCTTAAACTCCTCAAACGCATCCGCCTCTTCTTTGGTCCATTCGAACTTGATCCCTTTCCGGAGTGCTCTGAAAAAGGGGACACCGCCCTCTACCGACCTGGAAATAAAACGGTTAAGACCTGCAATGCGACCTGTAAGTACCTGTACGTCGCGTACTGTTCGAGGATGTGGCATCTCCAAAACAGACCTCACCTTCTCCGGATTGACCTCAATACCCCTTTCCGTTACCATATATCCCAGAAATTTCCCATATCGCACACCAGACGCGCATTTCTTTGGATTAAGCTTCATCCCATACTGCCTCAATATAAGAAACGTTTTTCTCAGGTCCTCCACATGGGATTCTGCTTTCTTGCTCTTTACTAGCATATCATCGACGTAAACCTCCATAGTGGATCCCAGCAGATCTCTAAACATTCTATCCACCAATCTTTGATAGGCCGCTCCCGCATTTTTAAGACCAAAGGGTATAGATACAAAACAATACGTCCTGTTGAAGTGATGAAGCTCACCTTGGGATGATCCTCCTTTGCAAGAGGTATTTGGTGATACCCCTGTGAAGCATCCATCATACTCAGTAGCTCGCACCCTGAGGTTAAATCCAGCAATTGATCAATTCTTGGCAAAGGATAGTGATCGTTTGGACAGGCTTTATTCAAGTCGCGGAAATCCACACACATCCTCCATTTCTGTCCTAGCTTCGGCACCATCACAGCATTAGATAGGTACTCTGGAAATTGAATTTCTCGTATGTGGCCTGCTTTCAGCAATTTCTGCACCTCCTCTTCAATTATCTTGTCCAGTTCAGGCCCAAAATGTCTTCTCTTCTGTTTAACCGACCTCGCCTCCGGGTCTGCAATTAAATGATGTTGCGCGACCTCTGGAGACACTCCTTTTAGTTCTCCATCTCTAAAAGCAAAAACGTCCCAAAACTCCCTCAATAGTTTTATTAGCTCCTCTCTCAACGTCTCTGTCATCAGGGTCCCAATTTTTGTAGTGTATTCCGGGCGACCTTCCTCCAATGGAATTTCCATTAACTCCTCATGTGGCCACACATAATTCTCTTGTTCTTTTAGCTTTTTTTCACTAATATACCCTCTGGTACATCTTTGTCTCTGTCCCGCTTGTTCTCACTTAACCCCTTCCTGACCGTCATTTGATAACACGATTTTGCGACCTGCTGTTCGAAAATAACTTCCCCCACTTTATCTCCCACCGGATACTTGATACTCATGTGATATGTTGACGTCACTGCCTGAAATGTGTTAAGGGTAGGTTGACCTAATATTGCTTTATATGCCAACCTCCCTCGGACTATCAAAAACTTTAAATTCCTCTTAACCTGCAACTTCTCCCTCCCTAATACCACTGCCAGTGTTAGCTCTCCCTCCGTATCACTTGCTTCCCATTAAACGCGTATATGGGCGTATTCACAGCTCGCACTTTGGTCTCCAACTTATTTGTTCAAGACAATCCGTGTATATTATGTTGACTAAGCTCCCATTGTCCACAAAAATTCTGCCGACCTCGTACCCTGCTGACACCGCAATAGAAAGTTAGTTTTCTTTGGATCAACTTTTATGAATAAACTGCTTTTATTGGGATATAATTATGTTTCAAGCTATATTTAATTGGAAAGCCGTATGCGTCTAGTTTTTAATAAAAAAACAGATATCAAAAATAATAATCTGATGGTGAGTTATGGCTATTTGTCTGAAGTGTGGCAGTGCAGTGTTTTCGTACGGGAATTTGGAAGGTTTAGCAACTCTTGGTGAGTTTTCGTAAAACTACTCATTCAAGCACCTTGGGAGTTGATAAGCACTTAATCTTTAGTCAATATTCATCTTATTTATCTTTATTAGAGTAACCTTTTCATTTTTCTAGACCATAGAAAATGTAATGTCTTATTTATTATCTTTGACTCATCTTGGAGGGTTGTTCCAAGTCTTTTCCTATAAAAGGCACCCCATTGTTATGTTTCTAGTAACCAATTTCAAAATTAAAATATATTTTGAGCTTTTAAGCTTGTTTAGAAGATTTATCTTCTTGTATTTTGCTCTAAACTCTTTTGGTGGGTTCCTAGAGTTGTGAGTTTTTTAGGAGGGCCTTGTGTTACCTCCTACTTCTCTTGAACTTTCCGGTATCAAGTGGTTATCAGAGCTTTAGTTTTCGATGGCTGGTCGTAGGTGAAACAGACCAAATGTTGAGGATCCCGCATCTCGTCAAAGAGACCTTCGTGATATCGAGTTGGAAGATTTAAGGAGACAAGTGCAACAACTCGAGCAACGCCTTGCGCGTGGCGAACCTTTGAATCGTGATGTTGAGGGTCATGATTCAGGGGCTGGTTCTTCAATTAATGAGGAGGAAAATCCATTTCATGATGATAGAAATGGTGATTTTAGTGACGATAATTCATCTCACCATCAAAGACTTCGAAGGAACAATGTTCGTGAGAAATCTTTTGATTTCAAAATTGATATTCCAGATTTTGATGGAAGAAATGATCCTAATGAATTCATTGATTGGATCAACTCTGTGGAGAGGATCTTTGAATTTAAAGAGATTCCAGAAGATGAAAAAGTGAAGCTTGTTACTATCAAGTTGAAGAAATATGCATCCATTTGGTGGGAACACCTAAAAAAGCAACGTGCTTGTGATGGTAAGAAAAAAATCCAAACATGAGACAAGATGAAGAAGGAACTACGAAGGAAATTCTTGCCAGATAATTATCGACAAGAGGCATTTCTCAAATACCATAGTTTCAAGCAAAGAGATCTATTCGTAGAAGATTATATTGCTGAATTTGAGAATCTCATGATGAGATGTGATGTTTTGGAGCTGGATGAGCAAATTATTGCTCGTTTTCTTGGAGGACTTAGATATGAGATTGGAAATGTTGTCCAATTGCAGCCATATTGGACTTACAATTATGTTTATAAGTTGGCTATCAAAGTCGAAAAACAACAAAAAGAATCAAAGAAGTTTGGTGGTCATTTTTCTCCAAGTGGTGGTGCTTCCAACCGAGGGAGTCCAGCTACTTCTAGGAGCACGACAACAAAAAATATTGAAAAACAAAAGACGGGAGTAGCTAAGGAAAATAATGTGGGTTTTGTGAAACCAAGTGGCCCGAACAATCAAAAACCGTGTTTCAAATGCAAGTGTTTTGGACACTTCTCTGCGGAATGTCCAAATCGCAAGATTTTCTCCTTGTTGTGGCTGCCTCTCGACCTGATCCTGAGGTGGATTTCTCGGAGGTGGTGGGGTAATGGTTGCCTCGGTTCCCTTGGCTCTCTATCTTTATAAATAACTTCTTTCAAATGCCCAGCTTTTATGAGCCTCTCAATTTCCTCTTTAAGATGCCTGCACCTCTCCGTGGAATGACTATAATTATTTTGAAACAAGTAAAAGAAACCCGATTTGGGATTAGTAGGGAGCTGCGTTCAATTTTCCGGCCATTTTATATCATTAGGTATCAGGCGTTCCATGATAGTAAACACCTTAGCCCGCGGATAGATCAGTGGTGTAAAATCTTCGTTCCTCCAATTTCGCATATCTACCTCAGGTTTTTCCCTCACCGTGAGACTCGGAGTTAGGAGTCCGCGTACTACCCTTCTAGGTTCTCTTCTGACTTCCCTCCTCGAAATATTACCTCCGGTCTCCGCGACCTCCTCGCCAAATCGCACACGATGTTCTTCTACAGCTTTCTCCACTTGTATATATTTGTTGCATCTCTTCAGGACCTCATCATATGATCGCACCACTTTCTTAACCAACGACTTGCGTAGGTCTTCCCTCCTCAACCCTTGATGTAAAGCTCCCACTTTCATTTCACCCGTAGCAGTAGGTACCTCCAGTGTGGCACTAGTGAACCTGTTAACATACAACTTCAAGGTTTCTCCAGGTCGCTGCACCATAGTAAAGAGCGACTGTGCAGTCTTCGCATTTGTCTTACACTGGAAAATTGTTTAAAGAAAGCTGCTCACAGCACCTGAAAGCTGGTAATTTTTCCTTTTGCCAATTGATAGAACCAGCTCTGTGCGATTCCCCTTAAGATAGATACAAAGGCCCGGCATGCCACAACATCTGTATATCCGTGTAACATCCTCTCATTTTCAAAGAGCTTCAAATATTCCAATATATACGTCACCCCGCGATATTGGAACTCCAACGCCTTATACCCCTTGGGCATCACAGCTCGCAACATATCATCTGAGAGAGGATGTCTTTTATCTTCGTCAGGCTTTTCTCCTTCTACCCGCCTTTGCAAGTTTGACAAGGCCTCCTACATATCTCTAAACGCCTTATTTCCTGGTCCGACCTCATTCTCACCATTCTCCTCATGGTATACGCTTCGACTCTTACGTGACTTATCACGGGATTCACCATCTATACTCGAGGTTTGTGTTCCACTCTCACTGGTATGTTTACTATGACGCCGACCTTGATGTTTATAGTGTCTCCGTCCTATCTTCACCTTCTTAGCTTTCTTGTACTTATACCTGCGGATATAAGATTCCGTGGATGAAGTAGAACTGGAGGAATCCCTCTGTTTTTGTTTACCCCCACTCTTCCTTCCGTGAGAAGATCTCCGAGACAGAGACCCTCCGCTTTGGTTTGTCGTTTTTGTTACCGATTTTTTTCATTGCCTGGCATTCGATCCGTCAGCCTTTTCTCTCGGAGTACCCAGCTCGCCTGCTAGGTACTTGTTCAGTTCTTCCCGTTTCTCTGGAGGCACAAAATCCATAAGCCCTTCTAAGAACCCCTTATTGATTTGACAGGGTTTATTTTTGGGTAAATCTTTCCATTCTTTCGTCCTTATATGGACTGTCTTTTGCGCCACAACCTCTGGTGTCTTCGCTTCCAAGTCTCCTTCAGGCTCTTTTTTGTTGTGTTGCCTTGGTGAGGGTGGTGATGTGGCACCCAAGTTCTGGATTGCTGGTTCTTCATGAGAAGGTGTTCGTCCGTCTTTTATTGGTTCTCCTTTATTAGTTTCCGCTATATTGCTTTCCTTCTTTGACTTGCTCGATCCAGGACCCAAATCCAAGATCTTAGGCTGGATTTTATCTTTCATACCGCGTTTATGAAATTTCTCACGTCTTTTGCTCAAAAACTCGATTCTCCTCTGTCCCACAAATGGCGCCACTTGATAAAACTAAAAAGATTGCTTACCAAGAATAGAGGGTACTAACCTCAAATTTGAGATCAGCGACCTAATAAAACTTCCAATTACGTCACAGCGACCTGTCAGATCTCCAAAAAGCTTCCTAGCGACCTAACCGATCCTGCAAAACAACACCTTCAGCCAAGGCGGTGGACGGCCCCGGCGAACGTCCTCCGATACTTAAGTCAGATAGTGCGAGAGATATTTTCGAGATCCCAAATCGTGATAAAACATCTTAACAATAAAGAGAGGTATGCACCCTTTTATAAAGAGAAGAGAAGTGCTCCCCAAACCAGGATTTCCTTCTCCCACCATAATTCCATAAATACCATGACCGACTTAGAATTAGGATTTCTCCTGTATGTTAAGTTCCCATAAATAATGGATCTCTCGCTTAAATTATCAGAATAGGCCTGGGCGTGTGATTCTTTCCATACAGTCCGCCGGGACCCCACAATACCATCCATATGAGCCCATTCGGGCTTAATATTTATAAAGCCCATGACCGAGCTAACAGACAATGCCCAACTAACAAAAGTACGAGAGGTCGCGACCCTATATGAGAACTCGTCCTCATAATTCAGGTCGCTAATCTACAAACAAGCTCGCCCACCTCTCAAAAGAAATGCTCATTCCAAAAAATGAGGTCGCTTACCATAAATACCAACATACAATACGTATAAATATTTAGTGCCGTATCAGACGAGGATTTTGGGGTGCTACAAACCTATAAAAATTTACAAAGTTTACTTTTACAGATAAAGAAGATTGATCCCGTGAAGCAAAACTATAAGTTTTGTTGTTGTTGTTTTGTAACTTGGGTATTCAAGATTTCATGTTATGATAAATTGGAAATCTAAATTTTAGAGAAATCGATGGAATCTTTTTTATTGCATAGTCAATATATTTTTACTCCCACCCGATATTTTTAATGAATTGAAGCGCGCACACATGTTAGGAGGCACATAACACAGACTTTGAAAACAGAACATATAATCATAATATGAAATCAGTGCGAATCCAATGTAAATGAAAAAAAAAAAAAAAACGCATACATTAATCATATAGCAATATCAAAAGTCTAAAAGGCAATCCCATTGAGTCCAGAGTAAAATAATAGCATATACATAAATATAGTTTTCATGTAAATCGATGCATGCCAATTTCCCAGGACAAGCAACAATAACGAAAACTTATACTAATCATATCAAAATCAACCATGTAGTTGTCATAATTCTCTCGTATGTGTAAAATAACAAATTATAGAAAAATACACTGGAAAAAAAAAAAGCAGAAACAAAAAGGCCTGCTCGTCATGCCTCACTTATATTAATCTTCTCCATAGTTCGCGTTTATGAACAATACATAAATAGATGAACCTGAATAAGAGGACTGCATATAATTTGCCATACACACATCAAATCTGGATAAAATATTTTAAAATAAAACAATAAAGAAAAACATTGTACATACATACAAAATGACAAACAGAGATTACATCGAATATAATACAAACGCAAAAGCAAATGAAAATTTAAAATACATGATTAGTTCACATTATTTTGAGTGTATATGAATAATAAACATGTGCCCACCTCGAAACATGTGGTGTCAGTTACAAGGAAAACAAACAATCGCCATATTGCGTGCCACTACTATATAGTTTGTAAGATACATTAACTCAAACTATCATTTAATTATTTTAACAATGTTGGAAATGAACTCCACCTACTATGCCTCCAGGCTTCATTAGCTCAATGGTCTAATATGTATTATTAAATTGAACATAAATTAATTGTTGGGTAAGGAATAAATATATATTTAATGAAGACAACTAATCATTTCCACAAAACATAACTAAAATACATGAGTTTCTTGGAATCCAAAACATTCTCTATTTTTATATTATGATGTTTATCACTATCCTTTGAACGGTGGTAAAGAGTTCAAAATTTCCGGGCCAAACTCAAATGATCCAGATATGTCTGTTGAATAAAAAAGAATAAAAAACCAAAATAAAGCCATCGAAAAAGAAGTCATTACGTATTCAAATAAGGAGTTTGTTGATTTCAAATAAGTAAAAAGCCATATAATTGTTGTGGTTGAAGATATAATGAATGGAATATATTGTGTAGGTTATGAACAAAAATCGAAATTTATTTTAAGTGTCGATCTACGCACCAAAAGAACATCAAACATAGAGTGCAATTTATCATATAAAATTTTAGAATTTATTGAAAACCATATACATGAAATAAGCTGTAGTTGTGATCATTGAAATCGGGACATCATGTAGTAGATGGATAATTAAGTCCTCCATATTTTTGGTTATGAAATAAAGAAATATCTACTTAAGAATTAAGAAGCCCCCCGCAAGCTTAAACCTCTCAACTACATCATCAAGCTCATAATCATTAAACATTAAAATTCAAATGTTTGAGAGGTATAAAAAGATAGGAGGTGTTTCATTAATATCCACACAATCACAAATATTAGTAGAATTAATAAGAAAAAAATCCTAGAGAAACACATATCTTGCAATTATTGTAAGTTGTTTGATGTGTATTTGTTGTTTCTTGATGACGTATTTATCCACAGTTGGGTCTTCCGATTCCGGCGGGAAAATTTTAAGAAGTGTTGCATCTATATGGTATGTCTTATTGAAAGTGTTGTTATAACCACGAACTAAATCCATTTCAAACACAAATTTGGTATCTGCAACAGATTAAACCGGATGTTGTCATTCCAATTCAATAGAATATACAAAAAAAAATTGAATGGCAATGCTGTAAAGAATAAATTATTCCAGTCTCCAAAATATTTAATACACTATCAAACGCAAACAATTGAACTCGTCATTTTATAAAATCACTACCAATTAGCATTGTTAATTTCAATAAATAGCTAATATGCGTAAAACAAAATGAAATTGTACCAAAAATATGTATAATCACTTTGCAATTACCAAGCAGTCTCCATTAATGAACGAACCCATGACAAACCATTGTTATACTTCCCATAAAATTGATTTTTTTAAAAAAGAGTTATATTGGGCATCATAGACACTGGACAAAGTTCAATTGAGACTGCAGCAGTAGAGGAGATATGAATGAACTATAAATTTTGAGATCAGTAAGTATCTAAATATTTACTCAATTGTTTTTCTAGACTATGAACCAAACCAAAATACAAAATTGGCGAAGAAATCATAAAGAATTGAGTTTTTTCACACTATACATAATATATACCTTGCCGCATTCATCCAAGTTTGCAAAAACATCAACCCCAACTCCTTCGACACACCGGATGGCTACAACAACAAAAAAGGATAAAAAATCATAGATATATAAAGACTAATTTGTCTTATAAACTAAATTGTTGCGAATAACATGTTGCGATCCAAATTTCCTTATAATGCGTCAGGTCCAAATTGTTGCAATTTTTTATTATTTACAAATTGAGATTTGTAGATTGAATATGAAAATAGTGTGGGAAAAAAATCTTTCTGGCTTGATAATTCTCTCCACAAAATGGGCGGATAAAATATAATGATCAAGATCTGTATCAAAACAATCGAATTGAGTTCATGGGTTTTTTTGGAATATTTAATGGCGAAAGAATTCTGCAAATTTCGACCGCACATGAAAATAAACAGATCCAAACAACAGGTCTGAGAAGTATAAATAAATACAAAGAAAAAAAATAGATTTTTTAATAAGGAAAATAATTATCCAAACAAAACAAAAAAAATCACAAAATCATGATTATGCAGCGGCCATAGTAAAATTTCAATCTTGAAAATACAATATCAGAATGAGTTTGTATGAAGGTAACAAACTTAGGCACGTCATCCTCATATACTATGGAAAACCCTAGATTATATTGGGAGGTTGAAATGGATTTCTTTTGTATCAAATAAAAAAACAGATCAACAAATCGAATAAAATGAGAAAGGTAAGGAAAGAGAGAGAGAAAGGTTGAGCAAGAAGAATCTGAATAAAAACTGATAGTGGATCAATCAATCTGTAAAATCTTCTCCTTTCGGCGGAAATTCAAATAAAAAATATACATGAATCAATTGACAAATTCTACCAAATACATTTTTTCTAAAATACAAAGTCCTCATGGACTAGAGCCAAAATAAAAAATAAATCGAAGAAAAACTGGGCGTATAACTTTGTGTGTCATTTGGCTTCGCAATTCTCTGGAAAAAATTATCCAGCGAAGAAATTAGTGGGGGTTTTTTTTTTCAAATCTTGAAATTGGTCAGACGGGGATAAGGCGAGAACAAAAAACCCTAGTTTTCTAAGCACGGAGTTAAATGAAAAAAAAAAGTTGTTATTTATAACCCTTGAAAATTTTGGCCTCGTCCCCAAATAGACCTCATCGAACCACAACTCGACAACTCAGCTTTGGAGACACCTCATTGGGCCACCTATACCCCGGAATGCTCTCCACTTAACAACTCATCACTAATATTTAGCACAATTTGCAGCAGCGGTGGATATAGAATTTGAATCAAGTGAGAACTATTCTTTTGTGTGGGAACCAGGAACTTATATTATCCACTATATTAGATTTTTTTTGTAAGGCCAAGATCATCCTTATTAATTATATAATTAATATATTTATATGTAATTACTCACACTATCCCAAGAATAACAAATAATTAAGCCTTTTTTTTTTTCCAAAAATCAAGATTCAATCACATGTACATGCCAAATATATTTTCACAAAAAATGTAAGGAAAAACCAATGATATACTAAGAACATATAAAAATACCGTACGATCGGCAAACTACTTTTTTTCTTCGTTGGTACTTCAAGAATAAGGGGTACTGACCTTATATATGTGATAAGTGACTTGAATAACTTTGAATAACTGCGCAGCGACCTGATTGATCTCCAAGGGACTCCTGGCGACTTGTTAGATCCTGCAAAACAAAATTCAGCCAAGGCGGTGTATGAACCCGGCGTAAGACCTCCGATTCTTAAGTTAGAGAGTGCGTGAGAGAGTGTGAGAGCTCTATAAAGTGAGATGAGAACTCAAAAACGTATGATGTAAAATCAACTTAGAGAGAGAGAATGAGGCCTGAGTTCTCCTTATATAGATAAGAGAAGTATTCTCAATCTAGGGGTTTCCCTCTCCTACCATAAATAGCACGAACGACTCAAAATTAGGATTCTTCCTATATGCCAAATTTCCATAAAATGATAGAGCTCTCACTCAATTACTATATTAGCCGTGGGTCAATAAGCTTGTTCATAGACTTAGTCCGCCGGGACCCCATAGAATAGCATGGATTAGCCAATCAAAAAGCCTAAAATCAGGAAGCCCAACCCCAACGTTGAACTACCACTCAGCGCCGAGCTGGTATAATAAATCTTATATCAAAAGAGGTTGCCACCTCACACAAGAGCTCGCCACTCCTATGTAATAGGTCGCTACCCGTCAAAATAGCTTGCCCAACTCTCAAAAGGATTTCTCTTTCTAAAAAATGAGGCCGCTTACTGAGATTACTTACTAAGATCCTCATAAATACCTGTATGTTGGTGACGTGAGTATTTGATGTCGTATCAGCTAGTTCCCCACATTCTGGTTGGTTGAGGCAGGAAACCAAGGAGAATGTAATCATGAGTTGAACGCAAAAGTCAATCCAACATCTTCCTTGGTAAAGCATGAAACCATCAAACATCACTTCTCACTTAATAACATTAAATGCACCTCTGTATTGTGTCGGACTCGTGTCAATAGCCCGTTACCTCGTAATTTATTTAATCATGTGGGCCCAAAAATAAAAGGCCCACAATAAACCTTACCAACTTCCCGCCTATCAAAAATTCCTTATGTCTTTTCGGCTTTTTCGCCGCCCAACACACAAAATAACCCTTCGTCTTAGTTTTTCTTCATTTACACAAAACAAGAGCAAAGTCACACCATTTTCTTCTGCAAAAGTTTCCTCAAGCTTCTACGAAAAATCATGAACCATCAATCTACACCAAATCGACTAATCAAGATGATGAGTAAGTCCCCCTAATCCACTATCTTAGCAATAATTTCTTTAATTTTACTGTAAATGGTTATATTACTGAGTGGAAGTTTTCTGTCTTTCCCCACCCCTACGATTGATTAATGATGAATAAAACTCCATCTTCCTCCGTTCCCCAGAACACTAATCCTTCAAACCCAGACATAGTTTTCGATACAGATTCCGTAGAAAGCCCCCTTAATCGATGTAGCAGAAAAATAAACACACCCATACCCGAACATATACCCCGAACCGGTGTAACAGATGAATTGGAAGGGGACATACCCTGGGCTGGACTTGAGGCTCAAACCCGAGCCTTGACTTAAAACATACCCGAGGGCATTCCCATAATAGAACCTGAAATGCCTTCAACCTCTGAACCTGAACATTTTCTTGCGAACCCAGTAACTTTAGTGCAAACCTCGGCTCACGCCGACATATTTGAACTCCCACGATCTACCAGGATAGCCACGGAAAATCGTTGGGTTCTCCATAACCAGAGAAACCTTAAAAAGTTCATAGAATCTCTCAACCTTTCCAAGACCATTAAATTAGCATATCCTAACATCCACTAAACCAATCCAGCAAACCCCCCTTTGAATCAAATAACTCTCTTCTAGGAACACCTCAGAGGGGGCTTTAGATTCCCTGTACATCCTTTTCTCATCGCTATGTCTGCAAAGTATAAGGTCTCGCTCTTGCAGATGACTCCCAACTCCATTAGATTCTTAGTCGGGTATATAATTCTTTGTAATTATTATAACATAGAAACCGATGTAGGTTTCTTCCGTTTTTGCTTTAATATAAAGAACTACAAAGGTTATTTTTACCTTTCCTCCCGCCATAAAAAACATTTTCTTATGAACCTCTCGTCAAATGTCCATGAGTGGCGAGTTAATTTCTTCATTCTATACAATCCCAAAGTCTGGACCTTTTCCAATCTCCGACCTCCTTGAGAAATGGAGTGCGAAACCCTATAATGTGATGAGGTTTATAGATTCGGAGGCTATTTTCAGGTTTGTAGGTCTTAGCTCGCGACCTACACTCTTGACCAGATCTAAATTCGGTAGGTTTCTGCATTATCACAACTTCATTCAACCTCATTCTTGTAACATAATAACTAATTCATTCCAGTATTTATGCAGATGATTTTTTCAGATCTCATCTCAATTTAAAGATTTCTCACACTCTCTAACTTAAGCATCGGGGGCCTACGCCGGGGCCATCTACCACCTTGGCTGGGTTTCATTTTGCAAGATCTAACAGGTCGCCAGGAGTCCCTTTGAGATCAATCAAGTCACTGTGCATTTATTCAAAGTTATCCAGGTCGCTGATCACATATACAAGGTCAGTACCCCTTATTCTTGAAGCACCAATCTTTTTGGCCGCATCAAGTTGCGTCGTCTGTGGGAAAGAGAGACATCGAGTCCTTGGGCAAAAGATGTGAGATTTTTCACAAACACAACATGAAACAAGGAAGTATACTACCTCGAAACATATATCCTGATTCAAATACGAGCAAGACAAAAAGGATGAACAAAGGAACACAGGAAAGACCAGCATTGGGACCAATAATCTCATTCGGCCCTAATGAACGTCATGGCCTGCAACTGGAACATAATGATGCGTTGGTAATTGAAGCTAAAATAGCAGGGTATGAGGTTGGAAGGGTGTTTGTAATTAATGAAGCTCAGTCGACATTATATATCTAGAGTATTTAAAGCAAATAAAACTCTGAAAATAGAGGTACGGTCGATGGATATTCCAATTTATGCTTTTAATGGGTCACAAGTTATCACCGAGGGTGAACTGGTACTCCCTGTGTCTTTAGGAAAGGGGGAAATAAGAGTAAAAAAGGAAGTAAAAATCTTAATTATCAAAGGGAACTCGGCGTACAATGCTATATTGGGGCGACCTTTCCTCAACACATTCTAGGAGATCACCTCTACTTACCATATGAGTATCAAGTATCCAGCGGCAGATAAGGTTGGAGAAGTAGTATCAGAACAACAGGTCGCTAGGTCGTGCTACCAGATGACAGTCAATAAAGGCATGAATGAAAGCAAGCGAGAAAGAGCGGTTGATATACGAGAAGGAATGCTCAGCTCCAAAAAGGTGAAGGAAAAGGAGAACTCCATTCGACCTCACGAAGAACTCATAGAGATATCACTAGAATATGGAAGACCGGAGTGCACCACCAAGATAGGCACCCAACTAACCGAAACTATAAGGGACGAGCTGATAACGTTGTTAAGAGAGTTTCGCGATATTTTTGCCTGTGGAGATGGAGAGCTAACAGTGGTATCCCCTGAGGTCGAACAATATCATTTGAATTCTCATCCGGAAGCACGGTCTGTCTAGCATAAAAGAAGATATTTTGGGGCAGAACTTGACAAGGTAATCTAGGAGCAGGTGCATAAATTATTAAAAGCAGGACACATTCGGGTAATTTATTTTCCATAATATCTATCCAATATTGTGATGGTTTCGAAACCCGAATAGAAGTGGAGGATGTGCATAGGCTTTTGCGGCTTAAATAAGGCATGCCCAAAAGATCATTGTGAGCTGTTAAGCATGATGGATGCTTCAAAAAAGTTACCATCAAATTCTCTTGGCGAAAGAAGACCAACCCAAGGTAAGTTTTGTCACCTCAACAGGTACTTATTGCTTTGTTTCTATGTTGTTTGGGTTGAAGAATGCAGGTGCGACCTATCATACACTGGTGGATAAGATGTTCAAAAATTTGCCGGGGACCACTATGGAGGTTTATGTGGACAAAATGTTGGTAAAAAGTAAAAATGCCGATTCACATGTGGAAGATTTGTGGAGAGCCTTTTTTATACTACGACAATATGGGATGAATCTCAATCCAAAGAAGTGTGCTTTTAGTGTGTGATCTGGGAAGTTCTTGGGTTACATGGTGGCAGAGTGAGGTATCGAAGTAAACCAGGAAAAAGTGCGAGCTGTTATGGAGATGCCACATCCTCGAATGGTGCACGACGTACAGTTGTGGACTGGTTAGATTGCAGGTCTTAGTCGTTTTATTTCCAGGTCAGCAGAAAAAGGTGTGCCCTTCTTCAGGATGCTTAGAAAGGGGTCCAAGTTTGAATGGACAAAGGTGGTTACCGAAGCTTTCGACAAGCTTAAATAATACCTGGCGGAGATACCATTGCTGACCAAACCACTGCCAGGTGAGGATTTAATTTTGTATAAATCAGTTTGAGAGGCCGCAGTAAGTTTGGTGCTTATCAGGGAGGACGCAGGCGTGCAGAAGCACATCTATTACATTATCAGGATGCTGAGGGGGGCCGAACTGAACTACTCGGAGTTGCAGAAAGTTGAATTTGCGCTGATCAGTACGGTGAGGAAGCTTCGGCCTTATTTCTTGGGCCACAAGGTTAAGGTACGCAACAACCTGACTCTCTAATATGTTTTAAGTAATCCAAACCTATCAGGAAGGCTGGTGAAATGGGCAGTGGAGATCAGCAAATATGATGTGGTATACGAGCCTAAAACAGCTATCAAGGCACAGGTGTTACAAACGTATCAGGAAGGCTGGTGAAGATTGTGCGCCCTGCTGAGCAGGAGAAAGAACAGAAAACACAGCTATTACAAACGAATGGGTCAACCCTGACATCAGGAACCGGACTAGGTATTGTTTTGACTAGTCCGGAGGGAGAAAATTTATATTTTGGGTTCAAATTGTGGTTTAAGGCCTCCAACAATGAAGCAGAGTACGAGGCACTGTTACAGGGCATAAAGATGGCAAGCGACCTAGGAGCAAGGAAGATTAAAGCTTACAAAAATTCATAATTGGTGGCTCGCTAGTTTGATGGGTCTTTTTAAGGCTAGGGAGGAACGCATGCAGGAATATCTGAAAAAGCTAAAAGAAGGGGTGATACAGTTTGAAGAATTTAAGTTAGAG
The DNA here is from genome assembly GCA_014905375.1 of Phtheirospermum japonicum. NCBI lineage: Eukaryota > Viridiplantae > Streptophyta > Magnoliopsida > Lamiales > Orobanchaceae > Phtheirospermum > Phtheirospermum japonicum. The sequence goes on from BMAC01000343.1 coordinate 418,839, forward strand.
CATTTACCGCGAGCTGACATTATGCATGCAGATCAGCTCGTTAAGATGGCCGGAACATTGGGAATATGTGACGCGAGGAAAGTTACATTGATGGAGCTAAGTCATAGTAGTGTGGAGAAAGAGAAAGAGTTTATGGAGATTGACACAAAGGATTATTGGCAAATACCGATTTGAGGGAGCCTCGATAAGGTGGTCGCAAGGTACACGCAATTATCTACCAAAGAAAACAGGACAGTGGCACGTTTTTGCCTAATAAATGGAAATCTGTACAAGAGGTCGCGATTCGGCCCATACTTGAAGTGTTTGGCGAATGAAGAAGGATTGGAAGTGTTACAAGAAATACATGAAGGGTATTGTGGCGACCATGCAAAGAGCAGAGCACTGGTGGGAATAGCATTGCGAGCTGGTTTCTTTTAGCCTGTGATGAAAAGTATAGCGGGTGAGCTTGTTATGACTTGTTAGAAATGTCAGATGCACGCTCCCGTCATTCATGTGCACGTGGAGGATATGATGATTATTAGCTCGCCTTGCCCCTTTGTACAATGGGGGATTGATATTGTGGGCCCCTTCCCAAGAACACTCGATAATAAATAATACTTGGTGGTCGCGGTGGACTATTTTACGAAGTGGGTGGAGTCCGAGACTGTGATGGGCATAGGTAAGCAAGATATTATTGATTTTATTTTAACAGTATTTTTTGCAGGTACGACATTCCACGAGTGCTGATCTCAGACAATGGAACCCAGTTTAATGGGCAGATGATCCAAGAATGGTGCAAATATATGGGGATGAAGAAACGATTTACCTCTGTGGCACATCCCCAAGCTAACGAACAAGTCAAAGTCACTAATCGTATTATCGTGCAGGGAATTAAATTACGACTGGAGAAATCAGGGGGACTTTGGCATGAAGATCTTACATCCGTCTTATGGGCTTATCGAACGACTCCACGTACTACCACTGCGAATCACCTTTCAGACTAGTTCATGGAATGGAAGCTGTCATCCCGGCAGATATAGTGGGAGGGTCACAATGACTATCAACATTTAGTATGAAACAAAATGAATGGCTAGCCAGAAGGGATATCGAAACAATTGAGGAAATACGTGACAAGGTTGCAGCACGTGTGGATAGTTATAAACAAAGAATCCAGGTGGCCTTTAATAAAAAAGTGAAAAGACGATATTTCTAGGTCAGCGACCTCGTCTAGAAATATGTTGATGAAATTCACACTATTAAGATGTTGGATCCAAACTGGGTAGGGCCATTCAAGGTCATTAAGGTATTAGAAGGGGGAGCATACGTGCTCGAAGATGCAAAGGAAAAAGCTTTACTAAGAAGCTGGAATGTCTGCCACTTGAAATAGTACTGTGCCCAGCTCTTTGTACGATAGGCTCGTACTTTACATAACTTTATCTTATTGCTATCATGAACCGGTGCTCCTTTAGGTCGACAATGAATTCATACTTTTATCTTACTCTTTACCCATTACGGGCGGATATCTATCAATAATGAATAAAGGATTTCATATAGTATTGTCTATCATTTTTTAAGAACACGTTTGAAATCCCGAAGCTTTTATCAGGTCGGCGATGGAATTTCTGGGCAAGAAAATGGATGGTTTTGTGTGAGAATATGTTTGATTTACATGTTCTCACATATCCTGGAATGTGTTAGATTTACATATTTTAGGATGTCTTGGGGAGATACATGTTTGACTTATATGTTTCCTCTGAGTTTTTATGATTGACTTATGTGTTGTGTTTTACTTGGTTTGGTCTTATGTTTTCTATCTAGTTCTTGTGAGTTATTTGGTCTCGTGTATTCTATTTGGTTTGGTATGAGTTGTCTGGTTCTATGTGACTTGTTTGTTTGGTTTGTATGAGAACATGTTTGATTTACATGTTCTTGCATATCCTTGAATATGTTTGACTTACATATTCTAGGATGTTTTATAATGGAGATATGTTTGACTTACATATTTTCTTTCGAATATGAACATGTTTGATTTACATGTTGTTCAGGCATGTTCGATTTACATGCTGCAGTTTGCGAGCTCCATATGTTCACATTTGATCCCTCGATTTATGGCTTGCATATAACATATCGGGGAACCTTGATTGCAGGTTGTTTTGATTTGGTTACAATAACTTGGGGAACTGAGTATAATCTTGGTTGTCTCTGGTTTATTTTCATTACGATTCGACGACTTAGCCACTCTCTGGTTTGCATTATTCACGATCGAATATGGTCTTACTTATGATAACCATCTTATGGCAAGTTGTGTTAAGAAAGATCGAGCACAATGAAATTTGAATGCAATATTAATTTATAATTGTTCACATATAACCATTGAAAGTTGCGAATCAAGTTACAAAAGATTTAAAATGGTTAAGCAGTATAGCAATCAGGCACCAGCTCGCCTACAGGGGCTTCTAGCTCAGCAGCAAGTCGAGCCTTCAAGATGGAATTTCCCTTGCAAGGGATCCACCACTTTTCTTTCGTGGACTGGCTTCTGTCGCCTTTCTAAAAGGAGAATCGGGGTAGCTCATCAGTTATGCTCTTCGTATCCGACTCGAATGGGATATTGTCTTTTATAAGTTGGGCCTTGACTCTATCTATAGAAAACTTGACTCATTCTTGGCCTCCTCTTCCCAGCTTGGATAACCAGTAAGTTGTATGTTGGTATACATTCAGCAACTCGGTTCTGTATGCATCCGTGAATTTCTTACCCACTTCACTCTTCAAAAACGTGCAGGGACCTTTAATAAGCCCTTCCTTTCGACCCTCGATAACTCCATGCTCACGAGCCAAGCAAATTGCATCTTCCATATGCTCTTGATTGTGTCGCAGCTATCCCTCCAGCTCCATTAGGCAACCTCCCATCTGGGTGGCTTCATCCCTCATGGTTTTCAGCTCTCTCTTAGTGATATTGAGCTCTTCCTTCTGGGATGTTAGCTGGCGACGTGATTCATCTGATTCTCCTGTCAAGGAAAGCTGTTGAGTTTGTTTTTTAGCTTGGGCTGCCAGCTCGTCACATATTTTCTGGAGCTCACTCTCGGAGGTCGTCACTGATAAGTGATTGGAAAGCGCAACCATCATGGATTCTAACTGCATCACAAGGAAGTAATAGAAGAATGTTATAGGCTGAGTATATTACAAGGAGTGGAGATAGAGTATTTTGAAGTATTAGGTTACCTATCTCAGTGCGTATTTGTGAAGAAAATATTTGATCTCGTTGGCACCACCACATTGAGCTAAACTCTTCTCCAAATCTGGGGGACTTGAATAAAAAGCAACAAATGGCTTTTGGAGACGTCGCCATTTGAGAATTGGGTTGCTTGTGGCAGGGGAGTCCGCTCGCCGGCCTTTCTTTTCCCTTTTCCATTATTTAGTACCTCTGCAAGAGGCATGCGCTCCTCCGGGTCAGCAAGCTCTTCCCGACCATCTCTTGCGGCCATGGCAAGCTCTAACTCTTGGTCCATGCCAATAATAGAAGGTCACAGTGCCGATGTTACTGTGGGGCTGGGGTCAGTTTGGACAGTGGCACCTCTCTCCGAGCTCAAGGATAAGCAGCTATCAATCTAGAGAGAGAGAGAGAATGAGTCCTAAGTCCTCCTTATATAGATAAGAGAAGTATTCTCAATCTAGGTTTTCCCTCTCCTACTATAAATAGCACGATCGACTCAAAATTAGGATTCCTTCTATATGCTAGATTCCCATAAATGATAGAACTCTCGCTGAATTACTATATTAGCCGTGTGCACAATAAGCCTGTTCATAGGATTCAGTCCGCCGGGACCCCATAGAATAACATGCATTAGCCAATCAAAAAGACAAAAATCAGGAATCCCAACCCCAACGACGAGTTACCACTCAGCGCCGACCAGGTATGATAAATCTTATATCAAAAGAGGTCGCCACCTCACACAAGAGCTCGCCACTCCTATGTAATAGGTCGCTACCCGTCAAAACAGCTCGCCCAACTCCCAAAAGGATTGTTCCTTCTAAGAAATGCGGTCGCTTACATAGATTACTTACTAAGACCCTCATAAATACCTGCATGTTGGCGACGTGAATATTTGAGTCGTATCAGGTACAATCTGCGTGAAAGAATCGATTATATACTTCTAATTTTTTAGCACAGTCATTATTTAGCATAATCGGACACAAATTTCTAAAACATGTGTGTTCAAAAATGACGTGCCCCCTATTATCTTCATCCCATGTCGTCTTAGTTCAACCCGATCGTTAGAGAATAATACTTCGTTCATGCAGAAAAAATTACAAAAATGCTAATACAAATGAATTTCAATTACAAGCATACATTTACTCAAAATAATAATGAAATATAACTGAGTTCAGACTAACAAATCCGCATCTTCATTTTTCATTATCCAAAAATAAAGATCTCTTTCATTTTTATTCAAATCTTCTGTCATCTCAATGCGTCTGCGAACGAAGGGTGATGAGAGTTTTGTCGCCTGCTTCAGCTCATTCTTGTTCCTGCGCACCATTTGGTGTGTTTGGAAAACTAAATTCTTCTGCACATATTTAAAAGTAACATCACACGTTAGGCTAACAGCATGTAATAGAAAAAACTATCAATTTATTTACGATATATATAATCGTACGTATTAAAAAAATTGCATGTAAATCATATAATTATAGCATATACATATATATAATAGAAATCATTAAAACTTGGAAAATAATGTACAGAAGAGTGGAAAGTTTTCATAACATATGTCACCAATTTCTGGTAATTGCTTATGGCAGTCATCAGCCGAAATATCCTTCCCTGTCCTAAAGCACTCTGCATCCGCTGCGCCGGATGGCTGCCCATGGATAACATCCTAGCACAATATAAATATTTAAAATGCCTGAGCAAGAATTCACAACATATTTAATAATATGTTGACACGATAATCTTATTTATAGCATACCGTCCCATATTAATGACGGCATTGTTGAATTCTTTTCATCCTTCAACTATTTTTAGCATACTGCTAATTATATTCTAGCATGCTTCAACTACAATTAGCATTCTGCTCATTATATTTTTCGCATAACTTGCATTATTGAATTCTTTCCATCCTTCAACTATATTTAGCATACTACTAATTATATTCTAGCATGCTTCAAATACAATTAGCATACTGCTAATTATATTTTCAGCACGCTTCAACTATAATTAGCATACTACCAATTAAGTTCTTAGCATAGGGGTAGTAAATGTATTTCCACATAGACAAGTGTTTTAGATTTGGTGCAAGCTAAGAAACCTATTCGAGAGATTAATACAGCTAGACATAATAATGCTAGAAAATATCACGTTACCATGCAAGGTCTCGACATGGCTAATAATCGAACTGAAAAAGATCGGACATGTAGACTTGTTACTATTATCTTATTTTTGTTTCTCTGTTCAGTTTGACCTTTTATTTTTTGAATCTCCACTTTTTTTAAAACTTGAAAGCTCATTGTGGTACTGTCCATATGATCTTTGTTTGTGTTGCATCTGAATATAAATCAGGGTTTTTTTATCTTTTGTAAGATAGTATTCTTGTATATTATTTTTGTGTATGATAAGTATCCATTATATATGTGACGAGATATGACTCAAATTGTGCAATGCTTTATGTGATGAACTATAAAATCAGATATGTCTGTTCAATAAGTACATATCAAATAGCTTGTTAACTCTATGAACTCATATTCTTGCATTTTTCTTTGGGCTAGTTCTGCCATCCCTCGCACTCGACCGCTGCACTTGAATGCCACCTGCACCCGCTCCATCAGCTTGTTGACCACAATCGCCACCCTAATTCACAACAACGTGTGTTCAATTAGTTCATGTAGGTAAACACAAACTACACCATCAAAATAAAGACAAAAAACAACACATTTATGTCCTAAAATCAACATACAGAATTACATGCCATTCTACGACGACTAGACTTCCCAACTGCCACTCCCGTATTTTGTATGTGAAAGTCTCCGGCATCCGTTGTGTCAGATATTTTAATAGAACTTCTATCCTTTTAATCAACAAAAAACTCAATAATTAATATGGTCTTAACATCAGTCGTCTAATACTCTTAAACTTATAAAACTAATAACAAAACTTCTATAATATATTAGCAAATTAGTGGAATGTAACTTCATTTGCGAGATAACGTGCCTTTTTGTTATGCCTCTTCTAGCCACCCGCTAGTCATTTGCGCTTCTTCGTAAGTCGTGCGACATTTGTAGGATCAGAAAGTTGTTCACAACGGGCATCCTGATAAACATCACCATTAGAACATAATAATCAATTATATGTACAATAAAGTGACATCTACTATAATATAGTTAACGATATACAAATAATGGAATTCTGCATTTTATAAACAAGCATTATAAATATGTGCCTTATTCATCCGACTAGTTTTGCCCTTCGTTATATCGGACGGTTTCTCACAGTGCGCACCTTAATTTACCAAAATGAAATAAAAAAAAAATCAATCAGTTAAGGTAGAGAATTACAAATATCGACTTGAATTATTTTAAATGTTTTTTCACCCAACCATCCCAATCATACCTCTTGCGTCAAACCAATTATGAAGCTCGGCCCATCATCCAAATTCTTCTTTAACTCCTCACTCATCAAAGCGTCTCGCTCCATCTGTTTTAATAGAGCTATTCGTTCAGGATGCCCCCAGAACTCATCTTCATCTTCTGTGCCACAGTAATGTGCAAGCCCAAGTGCTCCATCGGAATTTCCACCATGAACATTACATCCTAAAATACCTTGTGCTGTTTGAATGACTCATTTGAAGTGCGGATCGTCAAACATGTGTTGTGGAGTCATTCGTACCATCATCATAATATCCACCATCGTAGTAGCCATGAGACTTGACTTTGCAATAAATAGATCTGCGTACAGATGCACGTCACTACCTTTATATCTGTCTTCACATTCCAAGTCTTCATTTGGTATGACTGGTTGTGCACTTCGTACTTCCTCATTGCTCAGCTTATATCACTCGTCCGGGAAGACACTGCCAAAACCATTTGCATCAATTTCCATCTTCTACATTTGTATTATTAAAGTTGTCATCCAAATCTTGATTGATGGAAATGATCTCATTGACCCTCACATATAGATTTTAACTCTGTCAGTGTACAAAACCTAGTGTAATTTTGTATACCAATTTTCATTAAATTAAAAGAATAATGCCCACACATACCAGAAAAATTAGATTTCAAATAATATTACAACAACAATAGTTATTTATTAGCAATACACATATTTATTCAAAAATTTAGGTTACACGCATATAAAGTTTTGTTCACATCGATCGTTAGGGTACTTATCAATTATTTCAAATACAACAAACAAATACATGTACATGGATAACATAAAACAAGTACAATGCTAAATTCAAACTGCACTTACAGTTAAGAATAGGATTGGGCCAGAAAAGTCATTTCTACAATTCTTTTACCATGAAACGTTCTGCTCAACTAAACATTTAATCACATAATCACCCCAATTCAACTCGTGTAGCTTACTCACATCCTTGAAGTAGCTCATGGTTTTCGGCGAAACATATCCATTACAAGAATTCTCAATTAGACAAGCTGTGAGAAGAACCATGAAATGTCGCTTGAACCACAACCCACCGGCTGTATGAAATTTCATTTAGTCAGCAACATCTACAAGGAAAATCTTGCTTTTATCTTTTTCAAAAAAAGCCCTCCACTTGTCAAGCAGTGGACATTGCTGATGCTTTTTTTTTTATTACTCGCTGCCCTTTTGGGAACCCAGAGACCAAAAACACATCCTCATGCTCTATTCGCACGGACCTCCCACTCTGTAGCCTTAGTTCACGGCTCATAGGGTCGAAATTATCCAACACCCAGTAGCACATCATATGGGGAAGCTCAACTACATCCAAAGTGTAGGATATTGCCGAACCCCATATCAATTACACTCTTCCTCTGAGCTGGGTTAAGGCCCTTGATAGCTGCAACGAGCGGTTGGGGAGAAGTTCTACTTCAGAGTACCCCATATTCTCAAGCCACATGTTCAACAATTTCATGTTCAACGGGGACCTCAACATTGATCTGTTCGACCTGAGGAATAATGTCTTGCTGATCAACCGAATGTTGGAAAATCCCTCCTTCAAGCGCCATGTCCATGTTATCAGCATCAACATTCTCCTGCATGACATTCATTACACCTGGATCATCGCCATTTTGAACACTTACTTCCTGGTACAAACGACTGCCAATTACTCAAACAAACCCCGATGCGACTTGGGTTTTAATCACTCATAGTACATCCCCTAAGATCAGAATTGTTGGCATTACCAGTGGACTGCATGCAACTACCCCGGGGTAGGTTACTCCAATCAACTTGCCCCTCCTTTCGACGTTGATTCCCAACTTTCCTATTGTACACCACATGCATCAAGTCCAAATGAATGCTACCTATAATAACATTCTCGAACACAAAATTATTTCACAATCATTCCTTTATCATCGAATATTGACCTGATATTATCATTTATCTTATAATCACATAAGATACATACACCTAACACACAAACAAACAATTACATAGCATCAATGATCGGGAATATTATCAAACAAAGAGACACTTAACAAGTATCAACAAAAATTTAAAGATTTTGTATATTAATAGAGAATTTTTATGAGCATGTTACTTAACATTATATAATTAGCACCATGCTCAATTTTTTACATTACCAGTTAATAAAAAAATTTGTTGCAACACAGGGACATTTAACAAGCATCAACCAAAAAATGACACGTATTTAATTAAAAAGATTGTGTTTCAACACAAAGACACTCAACAAGAATCAACCAAAAAGTGAAGTATTTGTATATTCATAGAAAATTCATATCACACTGTCAGTTATTTATATCAGCATACATTTATATTACAATACTTCAAATATTATTAGCAACAATCTAATATTTATATCACAATGTGGCATATAAATAACGTCATTTTTGAATTTTTCCATCCTTCAACTATAAGTAGCATACTGCTAATTATGTTCTCAGCATACCATTCTTGTATTATTAGCACAATAAACCAGATTTCGACTACAACTAGCAAACATCTCTGATAGTTTTAGCATACTACCATCCATCATACTGCCCCAAAAATTAAAATACTACAATATTTAAAGATTTTTTATATTCATAGCGAATTCTTACTAGCCTGTTACTTAACATTATATAGTTAGCACCATGCTCATATTTTTATGAGCCTGTTACTTAACATTATATAATAAGCAATCTCTCAAATAGATTCTAGCATCCTCATTCATTTTAGCATTTCAATAAGGTTATATCAGCAACCTCAAACTAGTCAGCAACTTTACTACATACAATTAGCAAACATCTCTGATAGTTTTATCATACTGCCATAAAAATCATCATACTGCCCCTACAATTAGAATACTATAATATTTAAAGATTTTGTATATTCAATAAGAATTTTTATGAGCATGTAACTTAACATATATAATTATCACCATGCTCATATTGTTATGAGCCTGTTACTTAACATTATATAATAAGCAATCTCTCAAATAGATTCTAGCATACTCATTCATTTTAGCATTTCAGTAAGGTTATATCAGCAACCTCAAACTAGTCAGCAACTTTACTTCATACAATATGCAATCCTTTTTAAGCATAAATCACATAGGTTTAAGAATGCCGCTATAAACCATAAATCAACTACAATTAGCATACATCTCGTGGTTTAACATACTGCCCCTATAATTATCATAAATCTAATTATGTTTTCCAGCTCACTCAAACTATATTTTTTTAGAATACTCATTCAATTTAGTATTTCTGTCATGTAATATCAGCAACCTAAATCTACTCAGCAACCTTCCTATATATAATAAGCAATCTCTCAAAAACATTCTAGCATCCACATATTTTCAGAACAATCCAACCCATAAGAGGATTTTTAAAAGAATATCAATACCTAATTATAAAACCCTAATTTGTAAAAGAACCATTACATCGAACATCCACATATTTTTAGCACAAATCAACCCTGCATTCGCTTTTTAAAAGAATAACAATCAATAACTCTGAATATAAAACCCTAATTCGTAAAAACTCTATTTCCTAAAACACAGACTAATCCAAAGATCAAAATTAGATGATAAATAGTCCAAAGATACAAATCAGACAATAAATAGTCTAAAGATCTAACCTCTTGCTCTTAGCTTTCTAGCACGACCCACAACATCACCTCCCATTGTTGCATTCCCCATAATTGATATCGTACAGGCCAACAAGTGCTTCAATGTGACTACGAAAATCTAACCCTAATGGCAAATGATTCTGGTTTTAAGGACATGACCCACTCGACTCTTGTTTGGAAGGTTATCTTAGAAATCTTCTTGCTATCTCGCGTGGGTGGGGAGGCAAAATTTTTGGGATGCTTTGATTTATTTTGGGATACTTTGATTTAGGGAAGACGCTCAACAAAATACAAGATTTTGGTTGCTGTACGAAAAAGCGCGAATGATTTCAGGGGTGGATCTTCCGCTGATTTTAGGGGATATCTAAAATGTCAAAGATGCCCTCCCATAAACAAAAAAACAAGCGTGAGTGTGATATCATTGATATACCATACCTTATATACTGCAATTAATAAGGGTCGTTTGATTAAAAAAATTTAACGACTGAGATTGGTTCTCAGTTCCCACATACGAGATAGTTTCCACAAGATCCACCCCTTTATATATATATATGGAAATATCTACGGTGCATTTAGTACCTTTTGAGGGTATCATATCCTCAATAATTAAACTAATAATGTGATGACACATAATTTAAATATTATGCACTTGGTACACATTAATAATACACATGACCTGCTAAAAAGATGGATAACCTGCTATAGCAGGTAAATGATTACGTTCCCAAAAGAATGAGAGGAGTTCGTCTAACCTCTAAATATGTCATCATTTTCAAAACCACCTTTAAAAAATGGTTAATGCTTCGCTTTGATCTCTCCATCTTCTTCATCCCTCCAAGTTCTCCTCCATTAATGCCCAAAACTTTCCTCAAAATTCCTTCTATATCCCATCACCCCTATTTACGAAACCCCCCAAATCCAAATCGCTAAAACTAATCTCATTTGAGCTCACAGAGTCATCAGACTCACCCAAATCCCTTGACATCGACCCTCAAGTTCTCTTCAAAGAGGTTGTTGTATGGGCTAAATTATTGATACTCTTATATTTTCAATTCATTAATTTTATGATCATGTGCTCATAATTTACATTATATCATTTTTAATTGTTGTTTAGTTTGGGTTTTTCTAATTTGTTTTTTGTTGGCCTCGCAAGATTGCTTTGATCTTCCGGAAAATTATTTTGGTCAGCTACCAAGAGATATTTGACTGATGTATTGTAAGTTTAATTTTATAGGAAAATACGTTACTGTTTGGTTTTATTTATTTATTTTTGTGGCTGTTGGTATTTAGAGCATAGTTACTATTGAAGCCTGATGTCCATTTAGCGACGTATGTACATTATATTGGATCACTGCTTTGATTTATATCGTGGTCATAGTACAATAACGATAATTTACGCGTAAATTGTGGTTGTGTAATTATTGTTTGAGGTTGTACTTTGTTCTAAAGTTATATACAGCTGCTGATTTTTCATTATTACTTTTTTTTACTTTTGGGATAGAGAAATTTGTGTTGTGCAGAAAGTCTGACTATCCTTTTCTTTTTCAATGTTGAAGCTGAATGATGCAGCCTTTGATCTTTCAAACGGCCCCTTCAAAGATGAGCTAAGTATTTTTCATATTCGTTTATACACTAGATGCTTAAAAGAAATTGATGCTTTTACTTTAAAGGTAAAAGTATAAAATAGGTAAAAATTGTGAGAGAATCTCAATGATAACTATTGTGATCTTTTTTATTTGGAAAATTTTATTTGAGTTCAAAATCCTGAATTTTGAATATTATTATACGAACACGTTGCTGTTTTACACCAGGTATCTATTTATACATTTTCAAGTTTCATTATTTTAAGAAAATCAATTAAAGCAAAAAATATTAAACAAAATATGAAGGCAAACACTTGTGTTAGGCCAGATTAACGAGTCATGACCCGTTAGGCCATCTGACCCGTTACTATAATGTATTAGTTTTTGAACTGTAATGTATTGGTTTTTGTGCTGTAAAGTATTAGTTTTTCATAAATCTCTGACCTGTACTATGATGTATTGATTTTTGTACTGTAACTTTTTTGTATTATGATGTATTGGTTTTTTATTATAATGTATTGGTTTTTGCACTATAATGTATTGATATGAAATTTCGGACTAACGGATGATCCGTTAGTCTGGCCTAACAAGAGTGTTGCCCAAATATGAGTATTTATTTTTGGATTTAGAAATTAACTAAACACACGTCTATTCTTGAAATGTTAATCTGAGTAACTCATAATAAAGCTTGTCCTCTCAAATTTGTATTCTTGTGTGGCGAAGAGTTGGAAGAGACTTTATTAAACATAGATCGAGTGTGGGAAATTTGGGACACATCGACCTCGGCTAGATTAGTGAGTAAGCTCCCTCAATTAGTGGGCTCTCTCACTGGAAATAATAAATCAAGCATGTGTGCAAAATGTTATTATATTCACCGACTTACGTTATGATCGTGCGTGTCTTTTACATTTTTTGAAAGCATGATTTTGATTACTTCTCACTGATGTTGGTTTTATTGCTAGTTAGCACTTGGAAAGCGATTGTTATCTGCTTCTGGGAGGTTCCAGTTCATGGGTCACTATGGTGAAGGTGAACTACAAAAGGTATGGTCTATGAGTATTGTGATTTTAAAAGAAGATGAATTTTCTTTTCATTATTAGGTTAAAGGTCAGGGTAGTTTTGTTGGGTAAATTATATCATGGACCAGGTCTGTTATGTTTCCTTGTAAATGCACGCATCAACGGGCGATCAATTGGAAAAGTAACAAAGAATAAAAGAAAGAACATGGAAATGTTGTGGAGTTTTCATTCTCCTTTGGTTTTCTTAAACTTAATTCTGACTTTATTTTATTAATGCGCAAAAATCCTCTTTATATAGAGGTTACAAGCAATACTTTATAAGGAAAAGAAATCAAATATACTCATCACTTAAAAATAACTAAATCAAATAAGCAAATCACTTAAACTAAACTAACTCTAAAAGGAAAGGAATTTCATATTGCCAATCAAATAAATCAGCAAAAGAAATGGATTTCTAATTGATAATGGAATCAATCAGTCTCCATATTTTGCTTCATGTATCGATTTTCTTCACCGATTCTAGGGATTTTATAATTCTAAAAGAATGTATCAAGGTCTTCCTTCCAATGTGAACCCTAGTTCAATATAGTAAAGTATATTTATCTGATATGTGAGCTACCTAGTAACTTCACTAAATGTACCTTTTTTTTATTGACTTTTTCATGTACATTATTTTATATGTAATGTACATTTATCTTCCACGTAAGGTTTTTAGTAGGTTTAATTAATAAACCCATATTATAACAACAATTCAGAAATTATACCCTCACACTCGAACGTACTCTCAACCTTTCTTCTGATATATGTACATCAATATTATGCTAAAAGGTCATCACTTCTCTAAAAATAATTAAGCACTTCTTTGATAAATGTTCATCATTTTTTGCTCAATTTAACCTTATGATACGGTACTAAAAATCCGTACGTGATATATAAGGAAATTTATGGTAAGTGACCTCATTTCTGGGAAGTGAGCGAGCTGGTTGGTTTCTTTGGAGAGGTGGGCGAGCTGGTTTGTAGAGTAGCGACCTGGAGTATGAGGATGAGTTCTCATATAGGGTTGCGATCTCTTATGTTTTGTGTGCTAGAGCTCGGTTATGGGCTTTGTAAATATCAAGCCCATTGGCTTACATGGATGGTCTATGCGGTCCTAGCGGACTATACGGAAAGAATAACAGGCCCAGGCCTATTATGGTAAGAGATCTATTATTTGTGGGAACTTAGCATAAAGGAAGGATCCTAATTCTAAGTCAGTCATGGTGTCATGGTATTTATGGAATTGTGGTGAGAGAAGGTAACCCTGGCTTGGGGAACACTTCTCTTGTCTCTATAAAAGGGGTGCATACCTCTCATTAGTTTTATCTGGCTTTTATCGTATTTGGGCTCTCAGAACTACCAATTGCTTATCTAACTTAAGCATCGAAGGACCTTTACGGGTCTAGCATCCGACCCGCTTGAAGGTGCTTTTTTGCAGGACCGGCTAGGTCGCCAGGAGTATTTCTCGGGGGCTTGTCAGATCGTTGTGACGTATTCGTAATCTATTTCAGGTCGCTGATCTCATATTTTAGGTTTGTACCCCATATTCTTGGTAACCAATCTTTTTGGTTTTATCAAGTGGCGCCGTCTTTGGAAAATAGGGGCATCAAGTCCTTGAGCGAAATGCGTGAGAAATCTAGAAAACGAAGCATGAAGAACAATAACATATTACACAGAACCCTACACTATGGTTCTGGATCGAACAAACCAAAGAAGAAGAACAGAGCGACGAAGATCAATGAGGAAGAGGCAATAAAAGACGAACAAACGCCCAGCAGTTCAGAGTTTGGGCGGCACACCGCTGCCCTCCCCAAAGTAACGTGATGGAAAAGGACCGGCAGAAGACTTGGAGAGGAAGATGTCGGAAGTGGTAGCACAGAATGTGATTCACATAGGAACGAAGGAATGAAAGGATTTACCCAAGGATAGGCCCTGCCAAATTAGAAAAGGATTCTTAGATGGGCTTATGGATTTCGTGCCTCTGGAGAAGATGGAAGAACTGAACAAGTACCTAGCAGGCGAGCTGGGTACTCTGAAAGAGAAGGTTGATGGACCAAACGGCGAGCAGGAAGAAAGATCGATCACCAAGAAAACGAAACAAAGCGGAAGATCTCTGTCTAGGAGATCTTCTCATGGGGGGAAAGGTCGTAGTAAGCAAAAATATGAGGATACTTCCAGTTCTACCTCATCCACGGAGTCTCATACTCATAAACTTAAGGATAAGGGGAAGGGGGTGAAGATAAAGTGGAGCCATTACAGGCGTCGAGGTCGCCAACATGGCAAGCATACCAGTGAGAGCGGAACCCAGACTTCGGGTACGGATGGCGAATCTCAAGATAAAACCCGTAAGAGCCGCAATGGGTACCACGAAGGGAATGGTGAGACTGAGGTGGGACCAGGAAGTAAGGCGTTTAGAGAGATGCAAGAGGCCCTACTAAAGTTACAAACAAGGGTTGAGGGGGAGAAGTTCGAGGAAGATGAGGGACATCCCCTTTCAGATGAGATGCTGCGAGCTGCGATGCCTAAGACGTATAAGGCGTTAGAGTTCCAGTATTAGGGGATGACGGACCTAGTGGCACACCTGCAGCTTTTTGAGAATGAGAGGATGTACATGGATATACGGATGTTGTAGCGTGTCGGGCTTTTGTGTCTACTTTGAGGAAAATCGCGCAAACCTGGTTTTGCTAATTGCCACGGGAAAAAATCACTAGTTTTCAGACGCTGCGAGCTGCTGTTTTGAAGCAATTTTCTAGTGTGAGGCATAATGCGAGAACTGCACACACTATAAGAAAACTGGAAAATACCAACAGAAAAATCTGTTGGTAATTAATTATTTCTGTTGAAAACTGAGTTTACCAATAAAAATTTTGTTGGTAAAAAGCTCGATGTAAAATTTACCAAAAGAATACTGTGTGTTGGTAATTTTAGCAAGTCACTAGATTTAGCAACAGACTCATCTATCACTATTTACCAACGGAATATTTTCGTTGGTAAATACCAACTGAAGCATTCTATTGGAAATTGGAAATTCACCAACGGAAATAATTTGTTGGTAAAATAGCAACAACAGTTTTCCGTTGGTATTATTTTCAATATATTTTTTATTTTTTTTATTCTTAATTTTTCCTGTAATTACACGAAATAATTCACAATAATAACCAAAATTAAAAGATAACTGAAACTATATATTAAATTCCAAACGCCAATATTCAAAATAACAAACGACAATATCTAAATCACATCAAACCCGAAATACCAAACAACAATATCTAAAGCACACGTGATATCCAAAATATCCATACATTAATCACCAAATACATATGTAATCTCCAAATATGAAAACAATATCCATAATTCTCAAAAGGAACACTTGAATCATTTCTTTCCTTGAATCATTTCTTTCCTAATTTCCTAGACGATGACACTTAAGAACTCCATTGATTGGGAAAACTAAATAGTTCCTGTCCAAAGCCCAAGGCGACATCAAAGTGTTGCCTTTTGAAGATTCATTAATGCCATCTTCAAAAATCTGAATAATGGTATAAACAGAGATAATCAAGAAACAACTAAAATCAGGCACATTTAAATAAAATAGTAACAGTCTATAAAAATGGATTTATTGAAGGTAATCAGGTAACCTGTCTCAGAGAACTATGAGGAAAATATATTGCATATTGAAAACAAGCACATTACAAAAATTAACAAGTAAAACTCTACATGCTTATTTGTTGGCAGAAGCTTTTTGCTAAAATCGAGGAGGGAAAAATGCATTGCATCATCTGTAAACTAAAACTCTGTAAAATTGGAATAATTGATTGCAAAAATTCATGACGAGCAACCTGAAAATTAAAGAGAAAAATAACATTGTTATTTAAATGTATATTATCTCCAATATCCACTGTAACATGAGTTGAAATTCCAAAACTTAGGCTAAACTATATATTTATTTTACAATGTGGCAAATTTTTTATTTAAGACAGGAAAACGTTATGGTAACTATTATGCCTTTAAGTAATCATTGGAAAAACTAAGTTATTATATTTTTGAGATGGATGAAGAACAATATTCTTTTGCAATGTGAATGACAAGCTAGAGCATGTAACTAATTCAGCCAAATAATCATTCCAGTAATCATAATTTCTTGATAACATAGTTATCGAAATAAACTATTAACAAATAAAAATAAAAACAAGTAAATAATGATAAATCAATAATATAAAGCAATAAGTAAATAAAAAATCACTGACCAATTAACTAATTAAGTCAATAATAGAAAAAAGCATAATTAATTCAGATTTTGAAAAAACTAACAATTATTAGATAAATAAAAAGAAAAAATTGATCGTACGATGTGAGAACTTAAGTCATTATCTTTGATTATGCAAAAGAAGAAAAGAGCCAGTGCGAGAAATGTACTTGATATCGATTCATGTCTCGACAAAAGGTACTACTAATCGTTCTTGAAGTTTTTTTGCAGTCTTTCTTCCTGGAAAATGATCAGAATACGCGGGTTAAGTCAAGAATGTACAATATTATTTCCAAAAAAAAAAAAGCTATTTAGATATTTGTTTTCACTACCAAGCTTTTTATTATTGTGCTACTAAAAAACCCTCCTATCCATGCTCGTGGTCCAACCATAGCATTACCTGCTACAAACAACAAAAGGCTTACCAAGA
Organism: Phtheirospermum japonicum; assembly: GCA_014905375.1. Classification (NCBI taxonomy): domain Eukaryota; kingdom Viridiplantae; phylum Streptophyta; class Magnoliopsida; order Lamiales; family Orobanchaceae; genus Phtheirospermum; species Phtheirospermum japonicum. Next base: position 436,399 of record BMAC01000343.1, read on the forward strand.
ATAATAAAATGGAAAATGCAATAATTAACTAAAGTAAGAGTGTATATATATTTTTCTGCTCACTAAAGCACCGAGCTAACTGTGATATTATGTGATCAGAGTTATGAGACCATGCCGATTCTTGCTGTCGCTTCTTTCGACCCCAGTAAGACTCATTTTCATCAACCTGAACATAATTAATTAGCTTAAGGAACAAAACAGACCCAACAGATTCATAAGATGAAAATAGCATTTTCCAAAACTCCACAAGAGAGAACAAAAAATGATGGTTCTTCAATGCGCAAGCTTTTCAAATATTTCAGTTTCTCACTTCTAGTCAAAAACAAAAMTTCTCTGATTATTATTTAAAACAGGTCCTCATTAGTTACACCAAACATGATCCCTGATACTGATTACATTCCGCAAGCACAATCTCTGACAACGGGTTTAGTAGGGCTCCACGGGTATACAGAAGCTTGCTCCAGCATACACTGCTTCAGGACTAAGTTCTTCTTTGATCCTCAACAATTGCACCTAATTATCGCAAATTAGAATATCGATTACTTCATCCAAGAAACCCAGTCCAACAAAATCAATGCATCAAGTTTTATTTTTAATAATTATTAAAAATGATAGCGTAAAAGACACTGCCCTTAACCTATTGTGTATTGATGGTTGTATTAGAAAAACAAACAGATTGTAATTCAGAAACATAACTACATTTTAGGTAAAAATAATTCATAATTTTGWAATTTACTGAAATTAAAATTAGATGTTACCTGGTTGTATTTTGCAAGACGTTCGATTTTAAAGGAGCTCCGGTCTTAATTTGGCCCTACTCTCCACCCCAGCCTAGGCGGCGCCGCCGTCCATCTTGTTGATAAAACTGAGTTCTTTGAACGCGTGCGCAGCTGGGGATTTCGTCTGGTCGAAACTCCCCGCTGGGTGGTGGCGGCACGAGGCTAACCTCTTGAGATCCTGGTAAACCTGTCGGATTTTGGACGAAGCATTTCTCACTACCGTCGATCTGAACAATAATTTTTCTCCAGGCCCTTGGCCAGCAGGGCCAGCTCCGGGTCCTCTACCTCGCCGCCACCGGAGGTCTTGACACTGTGCACCACCACCGAGTCCTCCCTCACGTCGAGAGTGATCTCTGCGTAGTCATCCACGGTGCAGCCGCCACCGGGGGGGAGGGTTCCGGGAGGTTGAAGCGGGCGCTTTTCGATTGGGGATTAGGTTTTTCGATTGAAGAAATGAGAGGCCAATAAGGGAGATAGGCAATATTAATTTTATTTCCATTTCTATTTCCAAAAGATTAAAAGTTGTTGGTAAAATGGTCATATTACCAACATAATACTTTATCTGTTGGTAATTTTAATATTTTTTTTAAAAAAAATACCTAAATACCAACGAATTAGTATTCTCTTGATAATTTTTTTTAAGAAAAAATTATTTACCAACGGACATATCCGTCTCTATCTACCAACAGAATCTTGATCCGTTGGTAATTACCAACAGATTAGTAATCTGTTTGTAAAATAATTAAAGCAATAATTAAATAAAATAAAAATATTATTCCGTTGGCATTTTGTTGGTATTCTGTCGAAATTACCAACAGATGGCATCCGTTGGTAGAATTTTGTTGGTATTTTCCAGTTTTCTTGTAGTGACAATCGTTGTTTACTATGGTGCGGCGACCTGGAAAAACTCTAAAGCAATATGTCAATAGGTTTACCAGCGCCACCCTGAGGGTGCCTGCTGCGACGGATGAGATGAAGGCGGGAGCTTCACATCAAGGTCTAAGGGGAGAGGATTTACGCAAGTCCTTGGTGAAGAAGGAGGCACGAACATATGATGAGGTTTTGGAAAGATGCCATAAATATATACAGGTGGAAGAAGCTGAAGAGGAGCATCGGGTGCGTTTTGGTAGGGAGGTCGCGGATACGGGAGGCAGTGTGTCTAGAAGGGAATTAAGGAGAGAACCCAGAAGGATAGTGCATGGACTATTGACCCCGAGTCCTGTGGTTAGCAGAAAACCGGAAGTAGATGTCCAGGACTATAAGAATGAGGATTTCACACCATTGTCTTACCCGCGAGCTAAGGTATTTACTATCATGGAACGTCTGGTACCTAACGAGATAAAATGGCCAGAAGATTGAACGCCCATCCCTACTCGTACCAAGTATGAATTCTTTTGCACGTTTCACAACAATTCCGGGCATTCCACGGAGAGGTGCAGGCACCTTAAAGAAGAAATTGAGAGGCTCATCAAAGCAGAGCACCTGAAAGAAGTCGTTTACAGGGATACAGAACCGAAGGAACCTGTGCGACCATTACCTCCACCACCCTCGAGGGATCCGCCTCAGGATCAGGTCGCGAGACAACCACAACAGGGAAATCAGGGACATAATGGCCCAAGATGAAATAAGGGGAGGATAAATATGATCTCTGGTGGACCAATGGATGGGGTTTCTAATAATGCAAGGAAGAGGCATGTCAAGTCAGCTCGTCTGGGACCGTGGGAGGTTGCTAGTGTGAGTCGATGACCTCAAGTCATGGGGCCGGCCATCTCTTTTGGACCTGATGAGCGACGCGGGCTGTAGGAAGACCATAACGATGCATTGGTAATTGAAGCTGAGGTGGCGGGGTATGAAGTGGGCAGGGATTTTATGGATAATGGGAACTCGGATATAATATACACAGATTGTCTTGAGCAAACGAAATTGGAAACCAAGGTGCGACCTGTGAATACGCCTATTTATGCGTTCAATGGGGCACATGTAATCACTAAAGAAGAGCTAACGCTGACAGTGATATTAGGGAAGGATGAGTTGTGAGCAAGAAAAAGTTTGAAGTTTCTGATAGTCCGAGGGAGGTCGGCATATAATGCCATATTAGGTCGACCTGCCCTCAACGCATTCCAGGCAGTAACATCGACCTATCATATGAGTATCAAGTATCCCGTAGAGGATAGAGTGGGAGATGTTATTTCGGAAGAGCAAGTCGCGATGTCGTGCTACCAAATGACGGTCAAGAAGGGATTAGTGGCAAACAAGCGCGAAAGGGATGATGATCGGCTAGAAGGAGTACTTAGTGCGAAAAATATAAAGGAACATGAGAATTATGTTCGTCCACATGAGGAATTGATGGAAATTTCATTAGAGGAAGGTCACCCAGAGTACACTACGAGGGTGGGGACCTTAATGTCTGAAACAATGAGGGATGAGCTGGTGAAGTTATTAAGAGAATTTGGGGATGTATTTGCTTTTGGGGATGGAGAGTTAAAAGGGGTGTCTCCTGAGGTTGCACAACATCATTTAAATGCAGACCCGGAAGCGAGGTCAGTAAAGCAGAAAAGGAGGCATTTTGGGGCAGATCTAGATAAGGTAATCGAGGAAGAGGTGCAGAAATTGTTGAAAGCTGGACACATAAGAGAAATTCAATTCCCTAAATACTTATCTAACATCGTAATGGTGCCAAAGTCGGGGCAAAAGTGGAGAATGTGCGTGGATTTTCGCGATCTGAATAAAGCCTGCCCAAAGGATCATTATCCTTTTCCACGAATTGATCAGTTGGTGGATTCGACTTTAGGGTGTGAGATGTTGAGCATGATTGAAGCTTCACAGGGGTATCACCAAATACCTCTTGCAAAGGAGGATCAGCCCAAGGTGAGATTCATTACTTCCACGGGGACGTATTGTTTTGTATCCATGCCTTTTGGTCTGAAGGATGCTGGAGCGACCTATCAGAGATTGGTGGATAGGATGTTTAAAGATCTGTTGGGATCCACTATGGAGGTTTACGTTAACGATATGCTGGTCAAGAGCAAGAAAGCTGAATCCCATGTGGAGGATTTGAGGAAAACATTTGTTATACTAAGGCAATATGGGATGAAGCTTAATCCAAAAAAGTGTGCGTTCGGTGTATGGTCAGGGAAGTTTTTAGGGTACATGGTGACGGAAAGAGGGATTGAAGTTAATCCGGAGAAAGTGCGAGCTGTTTTAGATATGCCACACCCTCAGATAGTACGTGACGTAAAGGTACTTATAAGTCGCATTGCAGGGCTTAGTCGTTTTATTTCCAGGTCGGCGGAAAGGGGTGTCCCATTTTTTAGGGCACTCCGAAAGGGATCCAAGTTTGAATGGACGAAAGAAGCTACGGATGCGTTTGAGGAGTTAAAAAAGTATTTGGCTGAGATACCACTGTTGACTAAACCGATACCTGGGGAAGACCTGATCTTATACATATCGGTGGGGGAGGTCGCAGTAAGCTCGGTGTTGATTAGAGAAGAAGCGGGCACGCAAAGGCCTATTTATTATATTAACAGGATGTTACGGGGGGCTGAGTTAAAATATTTCGAGCCGGAGAAAGAAGGTTTTGCTCTGATTTGTACAGCAAGAAAACTGTGCCCGTACTTTTTGAGCCACAGGGTGAAGGTGCGTACTAATAGCTCTTAAACAGGTTCTGAGTAACCCAAATATATCTGGAAGATTGGTGAAGTGGGCTGTAGAGTTGAGCGAGTATGACATGATGTATGAACCAAGGGTAGCTATCAAAGCGCAAGTGTTGGCAGATTTTCTGCAGAAGATGGTGCGCCCATCTGATGACTTAACTATGATATCAGGAGTGGGGCTGGGCATTGTGTTAACCAGCTCAGAGGGAGAAGATTTGGAGTTCGCGATCAAGTTGGGGTATAAAGCATCCAATAATGAGGCTGAGTACGAGGTTGTGTTGCAGGGTATCAAAATGGTAGGCGATCTGGGAGCAAGAAAGGTATGGGCGTACACGGATTCCCAATTGATAGCTCGGCAGTTCGATGGTTCTTTTGAGGCTAAGGAAGAGCGAATGGCGGTGTACTTAAACAAACTACGACAGAAGGCAGCACGCTTTGAAGAGTTTAAACTGGAGCATTTACCGCGAGCTGAATACACTCGGGCTGATCAGCTCGCTCGAATAGCAGGAGCACTGGGGACTTGTGATACTCGAAGGATCACGTTGATGGAGTTGGAACACAGTAGTGTGAAAAAAGGGAAGGAGATTATGGAGCTCGAAGTCAAGTATGATTGGCGTTCACCTATATGGGATATTCTCGTCAAGGCCAAGGAAGGGGTAGAAGGATTGACAACAAGGTAGGCCAGAACAGCAACTCGTTTCTTTGTGGTAAATGAGACATTGTACAAGAGGTCGCGTTTCGGACCTTTTCTAAAATGCATGGCTAAGGACCAGGGATTGGAGGTGCTAAAGGAAATACATGAAGGATATTGTGGTGATCATGCGAAAGGAGAAGCGTTGGTTGGTATAACACTGCGGGCTGGCTTTTTTTGGCCAGGAATGAAGGGAATGGCTAGTGATATGGTAAGGATGTGCAGAAAGTGTCAGATGCATGCTCCGGTTATTCATATACCGGCTAAGGAGATGATGGTTATGAGCTCGTCGTGCCCGTTTGCGCAATGGGGGATTGATATTGTGGGTCTTTTTCCAAAGACCCCGGGCAATAAAGAAAATCTGGTGGTAGCAATTGATTATTTCACGAAGTGGGTGGAGGCCGAAGTGGTCACAGGAATAAGCGAGCAGCATATGATGGATTTTATTTTTAACAATATATTTTGCAGGTTCGGTGTGCCGGGAGTGTTGGTATTTGACAATGGAACTCAGTTCAATGGGAGAAAGATTAGAAATTGGTGCAAGGAGATGGGTATGAAGCAGCGATTTGCTTCTGTGGCGCATCCCCAAACTAATGGGAAAGTGGAGGTTATTAACCGTATAATTGTGCAGGGACTCAAGTTGCGACTGGAAAAGACAGGAGAGATTTGGGAGGAAGAGCTCGGGTCGGTCCTATGGGCTTATCGAACAACTCCCGAACCTCCACGGGGGAATCACCGTTTAGTCTGGTCTATGGGATGGATGCGGTTATTCTAGCAGAAATAGTAGGTGGATCACAACGCCTAACAGTATTTAATGTGGAAGAAAATGAGAGGTTAGCTCGGGGAGCGATCGAAACGACAGATGAAGTACGGGATAGGGCTGTGGCTCGGGTCAAACATTATAAACAAAGGATACAGGCAGCTTTTAACAAACGAGTCAAGCATCACTGCTTCCAGGTCGGCGATTTAGTATGGAGGCGAGCTGATGCATTGCATATGCCTAGGAAACTGGAGCCAAACTGGGTGGGAGCCTTCAAAGTGATAAAGGTAAGGTGCATATATACTTGAAGATGGACAAGGAAAGGTTTTACCTCGGAGCTGGAATGTGTGTCACTTGAAGAAATATTATGCTTAAACGGCGGGCTGGAGATGTTTATACTCTTCGGGGCGGTTATGGTGATTTAACCTTCGGGGCGGGCAGTTTATATGTTACCCTATGGGGCGGATGGATTTTTTATAAACCTATGCTTGTATAGGTCGGCCGACGCTTCTATAGGTCGGATGGTTGTTTTGTTACCCTTCGGGGCGGATGGTTTTCTTATTACCCTTCGGGGCAAATGGTTATATTATTATAAATTTTGGCGAACTACTTTTATGGTTTTTTAATATGGTTAATGATGTGATTATTGCTTTATATGTTCGGGAAGGATATGTTGACTTACATATCTTTATCGAGCCATTGTGTTACATTATGGATAGATGTGTTTTTGCGAGCTGATATGTTTATCTTTTATAAGCTTACTTTAAGCTCCACAGGTTATTGATGATCTATGGTTTGATTATTTCTTGAATCTCATGGGGCAAAGTATGATTGGTTGTAATTTTGCGCGACCCTAATTTAACTTACGGGTTTATTTCATACATGGTTTATGGTTTGGTTTTTATATGGTTTGAAGTATAGGACCATATATGGTTGGAGTCGACGAGCTATGTATATGATGAATAAAATTATAAGTGTTCACAAATCATAAACATTGTTTATACATGGTGCGAGCATGGATACAGGCTTTAAAGTCAAAATAAGGAGCAACAGGTTTTTAGGTCGTGCTTGGTCCAGACACAGGGACCATATCTTCAAGAGGCGTCTCCAGCTCGGGGGGAAGTTGGGTGGACAGGATAGCTCGACTTTGGCACGATAACCACCATTCAACATCCGACTGGTTCATGTTGCCTTTGAAGGTACTAAAAGGGGTTGGCTTATTTATGATGGCTGGCACATCAGGATTATATGTACAATTCAGGGCCGCGACCTCCTCTTTGATTCATTCGGCGGCCTTGAAAACCCACTCTTGAGCGCCAACATCCATTTTACCAAAGTATATAGAGGATTTCCTATAGGCCTTCACCAGTTCCTCTAGGTAAGCGCCAATGAATTTTCTGCCCGCTGCACTAGTGAGAAAGGTCCGCCGACCTTCAGCCACACCTTGCTCATGCGCAATCTGATTTTGCTCCTGAAGCTTTTGATTTTGGACCTTGAGCTCTCCTGCCTTTTTTTGTGCGTCCTTGAGCTCAGTGCCCATGCGAGCTATTTCATCCTTCAGGCTGTTTACCTGGCTCTTTAGGATCAGTATCTCCTTCTCGTGAGCTTTGAGTAGTTGGTTCGCGCCATCCATCTCTCCTTGGGTTAGAGATAGCTGTGGCGTTTGTTGTTCGATTTGTGCGGTCAGCTCATCACATGTTTTCTGGAGCTCGCTCTCCGTGGACCGCGCCATTAAATCCTCGGAAAGCTTGGAGACCAGGGGGCTCATCTGCACCACAACATTGTGTAAGTGATTATCTTAATATGAGGAAGGGTTTTCAGAGTTTACCTGTTTGGTTATTCGATCGTTGAGGAAGGCCTGGATCTCTTTGGTATTGTCAAACTGGGTTATTCCTTTACCTAGGTCTGGCAAGCTCGAAGAGGTCGCAGCATGTGTTTTGACGAGGCGGCGGCATTTTTGGATTGGGGAGCTTGGATTTTTGGCAGCAGGCTTGAGAGGACGTTTTCCCTTTCTTTTGACGGACTTCTGCACCAACGGCATCTCCTCCAGGTCATCTCCTGCTTCTTGATCAGCCTCGTTCCCGAAGGCTTGAGCTAGCGCTTCGTCAACAGTGATGACTGAGGAAGGTGCAGAGGTAACGGCGGGCTAAGAATTAGGTATCTCTATAACTTCCTCAGAGGTCGGCGAGGCACACCTATTCACAAATGCAACTGCAGTAGCAAAGGGGCGTTATTACTCAATTCTAACAATGGATGATCTAAAATTGTAGGACAGGGGGGACCTACCGAACTCTGATTCAGTCATGGCAAGATCTGGGTCGATTGGGCGAGAGTCAATGCCTACGTATCGGAAAACTTTAGACCAGCTGGTGTGTAGCACCACGTCGAACGGGCGCTTACTCCACTCTGCGAGCTGGTCAAAATATCTTTTGTACAGGATTGGAAAGTGTTTGGTCATGGGCAGTTTGCTTTATTTGGGGGTATGGTCTTGCAGCTCGGTGGGGAAAGTCCATCTTTCTGTGTTGTGAATGAAGAAGAATTTTTTCTTCCATTCAGGGACTTTGTTTGAGGGGTTTATTAAGAAACGAGATTTTCCCGTGCGGGCAGAAAGGTAAAAGGAACCTTGTTGGTATTTTATTTGGAAGCAAAAATGGAAAAAACCTGAATCAGGTCGGGTATTATAGTATTTACACAATATAATATACCCGGCTAAGAATTTCATGGAGTTAGAGGTTAGTTGCAAGGGGGAGACTCTGTACAGATTTGAGATTTCAATGTAAAATTGGTGTGGAGGGAACCTAAATCCTGCTCTAAGTAGCTCGTTGATTCAAGCTTTTGTGTTGCCTACTTATGAAAATTTGTCAAAAGATCAATAGCTTGCCCGCAAGAGAACGGGGTTGCGCGTAGTTTGGCAACTTGACTCGAGTCGTCTCTCGAGGAACATACAATCGGAATTTTAAATAGTTTGTTCAACACAATAACACATAAAT
>BMAC01000343.1:513365-561866 GCA_014905375.1 Phtheirospermum japonicum
AAAACAACAGAGTATAAATGCATACTCTCAGTCGTATCTAGTTGCTTTCAACTTAAAATAACAAATCAAGAATGATATTATTATATACATACGAAGAAATACAATAATCAATCGTATCAGCATCTTGAACACAGAAGAACACAAATAACACAAATCGAATAAGGGTACTTAAACACGCAAAGTTGTTCATCAACAAACTTGAGTTAGTTATGAATAAACCTGGTAACTCCACTGTGACATCCCAAGTCTGCCCGATGGGATTGCACAATTTAAAATCCTTGCTCGGAAGATCTGCAAAAAACTGGACAATTTTTTGCGGGATATGCTGCAATTGTGTCAATAACTATTCATAAATCAAAAATCATACAACACAAATCAGAATATATATATATATATATATCAAAACAGAAAAAGAAAAAAAATTGATGAAATAAAATCACATATACCATGAAACGTGACAGCGGCATGAGGATGGTTTATGTGAATGTCGGAATTAAAGTCATCCTTAATCTGGGATAATTCGGCAAGGTGAACGAATTTTTCAAGGCCGATTTTGTGTTTTCCGAGGGTTCAAATATATTGTAAAAATTAGGGTTAAGCAGCGGTTGTTTGACAAGAGCGGATGCATTTTCATTGCTGGTAAGAAAAATGAGGGAAAGAAGGTCAACCAATATTATATGCATCGGCTTTTTTCATACAAACCGATCCAACGGGCATACTTTAAGCATCGGTCGTAATGGTAATAATCGATGCTACTGTTAAGATCTTAGGAGAATTAAAAAAAAACTTTAGACGGAGTACGGGCAGGCCCTAGCCAATACGATTAAAGATCAAAGCCCGGGCCACGCGCTATGTCCATCAAGCAAAGCAGTTCTAGGCCCAGTCGATCCCAATAGTGATTCCCCGGACCAGGGGTCGATTCCGAATGGTCCAAGGGAGGAAAACGTTTTTAAGTTGCCAAACTTCCTCTTAAAAAGGCGATGTGGGATAGGGGATTATGCAGTAAAGGAAGTTGCTGGTGGGAAGGAATAAAAAAGCATCCTTTTCATGTTCAAGAATTAAACAACATCAAACAACATCAAGAATTAAAGGATGAAAATGACAAATAATTATATCAACACAAAACGGAAATTTTATTAAACAAACAGAGTACAGTTCATTCATTAAAAAAGAGTACAGCAACAAAATGGAAATTTCAGTAATAAACTATACGGAAATTTAAAAAAATTAAAAAGAATACATCAACAGTTCATTTATCTTCATACTTCTTCAGCTTCTCTTTCAACACCTCGTTCTCAGCTGCCAAGCGATCCCTCTCTTGCTCATAGTGTTAGCTCTTGAGAAGAATTTCAACAATGTCGAACCCCGAGCTCGACATCATATATATATGATTAAGAAAATATGAAGGGAGAGTATTACAAAAGAAGAGAAAAGTGAGTTGAAACTATTGTGATGGCAGATTTAAATAGACAATTTAAGAGGCTGGGGAGCTCAAAAGACTAAAATTGATCATTTAATTGACATGACCTCAAACCATAATCCACATTGACAATTAATTTCAGCTTGCGTGAAAATGGTATGCTATTTACACCTCCTACTAATTATATGAAATGATTACTACTCCCTGCAGATATCCATTGAAGACAACCTGTTTTTTTATTGGGTAACATGCAAAAATATACGTTTTGTAGTTCCAAATTTACCCTTATATTAGTTTGGCCACACATTAATTATTTGTATGTTCCAGAGATAAACTCACTCAACATTTATACCAAAAAAACCTTTCACAAGATTTTGAGGCAAATGGCAAATCAAGAAAATCATGACTGTTAGTGTATATTAACGAGGGTATTCCTAATTTGTGAGTTTTGTGCTGAAATATCTAATTTGCTCTTAAATAAGTCGGTTTAAAAAATAATGTTTATGCATCCAAATGAAAAGAATACTTTAGTTTTTTTGATTAGACGAAGTGCTCCAGCTACCCAGTGAGCCTGAAAATTATTTGGTTGCTAAGATTAAATGCATCGGTTGTCTATACCATCCGATGCAATTGATAAATTTTAAGCATCGGTTTTGAAGTGAGCTGTATAACCGATCTATTGAAGACAACCTGTTTTTTTATCAGGTAAAGTTTCACCATGCCATATACATCGTGAATAACCTTCTTTAAAATCACGACGTATCAAATGGCTCTTCACTTAGTCCGTAGTCCGAAATTACTTCAGATTTTTGCAATCAACACAAGGACACACAATCGTCTCCGAAGCAGTCTTAGCTTTATTCTGCACAGCAGATCTAAAAAAACTTTCAACCCCTTGAATATATTCAAGTGTATTACGTCTACCATACATCTAACTTCGATCCATTCTCTACCGCTGCACAATTGAATTAAGAACTCAATAAAGAAACTAACAAAGAAACAGAAAATTAATTTACCAGAAAATATAAATGCATATATCTCTGTTCATAATTTATTTTTCTTATTAAATTACTTTTTTTTTGTTATTATGTTTTCTTGACAAAATTTATGTAGTGTTAGAATTCATATTATATTATAATTAACTTTGAGATAAAAAAAATTCAACTAATTACAATTATTATTTTTATTATTATGTTAAGCACACCAAAGTCGACTATCGAAAGACAAGTGTTCCTCCAACAAGTCATCTACTGTTTTATGTGTATCTGAAATTTTGTGATAATTATATTACTCTGTTATTAGACTACGTACAATTTGTTTTACATGATGTTTTATTAGGTCAGTTACACGTACATGTATGAGTCATCTGAACTTGTTTGTAGTCCTTAAAAGTTCAAAACAAACCTAAACTTTATTTTTATTCCTTACTATTAAGTAGCACGGTTTAAAAAAAAAAAAAAGCACACAGCAATTTAATATAATGATTTTTATTCCAATTATCAAAAGTCAAAAAAGTTACAAATACAAAAAATAAAAATAAAAATTACAAATGCATGAAGAAGAATCAAGCGTCGGTAGCCTTCCTCTTCGTTCCTGCCTGAGAATTACCAACATCATCACCATTAAACCATGCAACCAAGTTTCGTGATGAGAATAGATTCGAGCTTGGAGATGGAGAGAACCACCTCACCCCAATGAGCATTTATACTGCTCAGAATGTTGGTGATTGCTTCTAACTTGTCGTCTACGTTCTGCATATCTGCGGAACGTTCTTCCTGCATTAGCTTCATCAACAGGACAATTTTTGCTTCCTGAGTTTCCATTAGTTTGCGAAGCGGTCCCGAAATCATGTTGTCAGCCATTATTTTTTTGAGATGGAGCTTTAAATTTCAATTGCCAAAAAGGTGTTGTGAAGATTAACATTTTCCACAAGCAGGGGAATTTATACAAACAAGTTCAGTGCACCTCTTTGAATTCTCAGCCATTTCAATTTCCCGATGCATCATGCCTTTTCGATTTCCAGAAATAACACAACCGTATGCATTCTAGGTTTAAATAAATATTAATGCTTCTTCACGCCTTTTCAGATTAAATGCAAATAAATTATATGTAAAATAATAAATGCAAAAAATAAATACATACCTTGATCAATTTGCAAAGAGACTGGTAGGTTTTTGGTTAATTTTGAAAATTTCTACTGCAAATCCAATAGCAGAAAGATTTTTGGGTGGAGTTTTGAATTTCTGTTCATCAATTATAAATGTGAAGACTCATTTCAGAATTATGAGTTATTCTACTAATTCTAAAAATGCCGGCATTTTAAGAGAAGACAGCATTTCACAATATGCATCGGTTGTTGACAGAGCAACCGATGCATATTGTATGATGCTGATTTGTACTTTTTTTTACACTTTTTTATTACCTTTTTGTGTCGCATTCGCGTGTGTTTTGCTTGAATTTACGGGTTTTAGGAGTCGTTTTGGCCTATTTGTTAGTTTTAGGTTTTTATAGCTTTTGTGTGGTTTTTAGTAGTTTTTCATACATTTTTACCCTTTTTCGTATTTTTGGCCGTAGGATGACCAAGCGGTCCTACGCACGCTCGGAGCATCCTACTCGACTCGGATTGGAACGGGCAAAGCAAGAAAACACAGCGTGAACGAGGAGGACAACTGGTGGATGTTTAGAGCGAAACGAGAAAACCGAGCCAGAGCAGCCGAGCCAGTCGATCGACTGGCCTTCAGTCGATCGACTGATCGTCCAGTCGATCGACTGGACCTCCCCAAATCGACTGGAGTCCAGTGAGTTTGGAAATTTTGGGTGAAGCAGTCGATCGACTGACCCTTAGTCGATCGACTACTCCTCAGTCGATCGACTGAGACGCAGTCCAGCTCGTGATTTTGGTCAATTTCGACGATCTTGCCCCTGCATTTTTGTATAAATAAGACCAGCTCTCCAACCTATCCAATAACCCTCCTTGGTGGAATCTGGGGCTTGCTCCATTTCCTCCAAGCCTTTACCTTTCCTTGTAATAATAAACCCTAGTTGATAATCCTTAGTTTAATGTAGTTTTAACTAGCTTAGTAGTTAATCTAGTTTGGCTTAGTTGGTTAGTTTTTAGTTATTAGTTAGTTAGTTGTTCTTAAGTAAGTGTTGGAGTGAGTGACACCTCCTTCATTTGTGGCTTGTTGTTTGAAGATTTGGAGCTTTGATTTGGAATGCAATTTGGTAGTAAACTTTCTCTTTCATGTTGTTATTGTTGTTGTTGCTCTTGTTTGGTTGAAATTGTTGTGTTGGAGATTTGGTTTTAGATTATGTTGTCTTTCTTAGCATTTCAATTCTTGAATGTTTGGTTTTATTGCTTAAGTTGTTCTTCTTATCTTGCAAACTCCATTGATGCACTCTCTTTTCAAGCTTTTTACCTCTTTTAGTTAGAAAAACTTTTGGCTCTTGAAAGATGTATGAACTTTTCCTCTTTGGCAATTTGTCTTGTTCAAWTWAAAAKCCTTTGACTTTTCTCAAATTCAAATGCTTTGATTTTCCCTCCATGAAATCTCTTTTAATTGTAAGTTTTATTTGATGCAATTAGTTTAGTAATTACGGGTTTAGGGTTTAGGTTCGTTTAGAACCATTAATCGGAGCTTGACGAGAATTGGGATTGACAACCCCTACACTTGGTCGACAATTTTGGATTGACAACCCCAAATCGTGGATTAAGTGTTCGGCAAAAACCGATTAATCGTGGAGACTAACCGAACACCCTAAACCCTCATTTTCATCATTTTAATTAAAATCTCCTTTTAAATTCAAGATTTAGCACAAAGCTCAAACCAAACCAATGATTAATACTTTCTTAGTTTAGAGTAGTGTAATTTAGCTTAACAATAGAATAACTAAAACACTGACCGCCGATAATATCTATTCTCGAGAGACACGACTCGGGAAAGCGGCTCTACAATCGACTCCGTACTATTGCGGAGAAGATTTCTTAGAGTGCTAAGAATTTTTCGATCAGATGCCAAAATAATTAGCATCGGTTCTGACAAATAGAAAGATGTTATTATTAATTTTAAATATAAATGCATCGGGATCAGTAAACAACCGATGCATAATGTTTTGAATTTTTTTGGCCGACTTTTATTCACTTTTTCTTCCCGCGGTGGCGCGTAATTAAATTTGAATAAGCATCGGTTTTTTAACAGAACCGATGCTCTTGTTTTGTTCCAAGCATCGGTTGCACAATAACAACCGATGCTATTTATTTTACAAAAAATTTTAGATTTTTATTGTTATGTGCATCGGTTAATGTCATAAAAACTGATGCTTCATGTTTTGAAGTTTTTGCTCAGCCAATATTATTCCCGCGAATGGGCACGTAATTAAATTTGAGTACGCATCGGTTCTATCAAGAACCGATACTCGTATTTGGTTATAAGCATCGGTTGCTCTACATGAACCGATGCTTATATAGTTTTTGGATTTATTTTTATTATAGGAATCGGTTGGCGTCCAACAGCCGATGCATATTTATTTTTCTTGGATTATATAGGTATCAGTTGTTTGACCATGACCGACGTCTATTTATTTTAATGAAGTTTTTCGGTTATCTTATGATTATACGCATCGGTTGTTGAGGAACAACCCATGCTATTAATATTTAAGCATCGGTTGTCTTTCGACAACCGATGCATATAACTTTTATTTACTACAAAAAAAACCGCACGACTATAGGCATCAGTTTCTTCTTTAAAACCGATTCATATAACTTTTTTTAATTATAAAAAAGACCCCGCGCGACTATAGGCATCGGTTTTTGACAATAACCGACGCCTAAAACCCTGTTCCGATGGAATTTTTTGTAGTAGTGACATTGACCTTAAGTTAATTGAAGCAGGCATCTCTATACAACATTATGGGGTTCCGGGTCCGCAACCATGGAGAAATAAAAAAAGAAAAACAAAGAATAGTTGTTAATTATAATGGAATTAACAACATCTTTGAGTTCGATGAGTACTATATTCCAAGCAGAGAACATTTGTTAAATTTCATTAAAAATGCAAAAGTGTTCTCAAAGTTTGACTGCAAGTCTGGGTTCTACCAGATTAATATGAAAGAAGTAAGCAAGAAGTTTACGGCTTTCTCCACACCACAAGAAAACTATAACTGGAATGTTATGCCTATGGGTCTAACTAATGCACCCCAAATACATCAAAGGAAGATGGATAATCTATTTAAAGATTATTTTAGTTTCATGTTCATATACATTAATGATATACTCATCGCATCAAAGAATATGAAAGATCGTCTAAAATATTTGGAAACATTCTTAGATGTTTACCACAAAGAGGGGTTAGTACTTTCAGAAAATAAAGAAATAATTGCTACAAGGAAAATTGAGTTCCTTGGGGTAGAAATTGATAAGTTTGGGACCATTCTACAAAATCATACTGTAGAAAAGATACAAGGATTTCCAGACATGCTCAAGGAAAAAAAAATAACTTCAAAGTTTTTCGAAAGTTGTTAATTTTGCTGGGATATTTATAAATAACCTGACACATTACATGAAGGTGTATAGTTGCCTACCAAAAAAGGATGCCGATTTCAAATGGAAAAAGGAACATCATAAAGGAATTAAATAGCTTAAGGAGGTTTGTAGGTAGCTTCCCAAACTGGCAACTCCAAATGACGATGATGAACTGGTTCTATACACAGATATCAGTACACAGATGCCAGTGATTATTGGTGGGCAACTGTTCTCACGAAAGTGATGCCAAAAGGAGAAATGTCATGGAGATATTGCATGGGACTATTTTTGAATAGTGAAGCAAATCGATGGCATATCATTGAGAAGGAGTTCTTCACGGTTAGAAAGGCATTTAAGAAATGACATTTATTTCTGCTATCCAAGAAGTTCACCCTAAAAATTGATAATTCGAGTGTTAAAGCCTCTTTAAAGAAAAAAAAATGAATTTAAACCAGAAAATGATAGATTACTTAGATGGCAAGATGGATGTCAATATTATGATTATAATATTATCTTTATAAAATCTCACGAAATGTTCTTGCATATTTCTTAACAAGAGATGGAGGGATTAGAAACTGACTCATTCCTCAAAATGGCGAGGCATCTAAAAGAACGCCTGGAGATGCTTCAATGTGAGTTCGATGCATTGACCCTCAATGCATAGGTAGCCGGAAGGTTACAACGAGCTGGCGGGAAATAGTTTCTGATCAAATACTAGATTATTTATAGGACAACTAACAGTTATGGTCTATCATGAAAGCCACTTCTTCGGGCGACATCTTCTGTGGTGCAAAAGGAGACACTTCGAGTATAAGGCTTTAGACCCATACCAGGGGATTCAAGTACCCTTAGCATGAGATCTGAGACGGGATCATCTACGGATGAACTGTCTCAAGCTAAAATAAAAACTCCAGAGAAAATCCCGAGCCTTCGATTCAACCCATCGCTTCAGGAGTTAATGAGGAAGAGATCAATTTTATGTCCCAAACAGGCAAATCTAAGATCATTTTATCTGCTAAAAATGTTGCAGATGATATGAAGGAGCAGACGAATCCACTGTTCGAGTTCGTGGATAATGTTATGGGAGTGTTGAACTTTGTGGTGATTGTTGAGGAATGTATTCTTGGCAATAATTCCTATTTTCTTATTTGCCTTTCTTGGGCACAAAATAAGTTAGGAAACTAGATATAGGTTAATATTATGTTTTCAAATTTATGCACAAGACTCAATTATGTCTAGATTGTGTCTAGGATTTGTTTTTAGGTATTTACCAAGTTTAGGATCTTAGAATTGTCTATTTAAGACATTAGAAATCCTAAAGCTAGACACACGGTTTTTTAGAGAAAAAGACGCACGAATCTCTTGAAGGCGCAAGGCACGACGCAAGACGACGCACAAGAGAAGAAGAACACGAAGAAGAAAACTACTTGGAGCCAACGTTCGTGAGTTATAAGATCTTTGAAGTTGCGTGACCAACGGAAGAGATCTTGCCATTACGGCAACAAGTATTTAGTATCAAATTTCTTAATATTTAGTTTTCATATATTATTTCATATTTTGTATTGAACTTAAAGTAAAAGTAATATAGTTTTCGGGTTTGTACACCCAAGTTCACAAGTATTTACTTGTGAACTGAATTTGTTTAATCGTGTTCTCGCTCTTTAATTTCCGCTGCATAAATTTAAATTTACTCTGGTCGATGTTGTTAACTGATGTTGTTAACATTGATTAACAATATCGTGAATTCTGAGAATTATTCGTATATCCATAGACCTTCTAATTTTACAGTGATTATTATTATATTATTGCTTGATTTTGATTTGTAGTGTCCCTGAGTTCAATTTGTCTATGGTTGTGGATACCTGTCAAATTTGATTTGTAGTACCTCCGCCTTCAATTTGATTATGGTTGTCTTTGCTTTCAATTTTGATTTTGTACTGTCTCTGCTGTCTCATGGCAAGGGGTTCTGCTTGAAGAATTGTTCTTGTATGGCCTATTCGAGTTTGGATATGACATAGGGAAAATGGATGTTTGCTTGAGTTTGATGAACTTATTGAAATCAAAGAGTTGTCTGAACAAGGACAAGATGTATACATGCTTCATATGAGTTAGGTAAGAGCTCATTCTGCTATCTTAATCTTGATTTGAATTTAAGAATTGTGTTGCAAAAATAAATAAATAGTTTTTCTTCTTTAGAGTGAGTGATTCATTGTACCAAAAATTTAAAGTTAATTATAATCCGAAATTGGTAATGATTGCAGATAAAATCTAAAAGTTGAAGAAACTATATGATTGTTTGGTGAATAAGTTGTTTGCAAAGCACTCTCTAATCATTAACACAATGTTGTGACTTATAGAAGCTAAAGTGGAAATGAAGACGGGACACACTCTTTAAGGCTTTTTAAGAAAGATAAATAGCTTTTTAAAATTTTTTGCAGAATTGAAAGGAAGGAAGCAAGAAATTCTTATACTAGTAACTTTATTGTTATTGTTGAGAATAGTTCTGGTAGGACTTAGCTTTTGTATTACCACATAAGAAAGAAAAGTACCTGATGGCGCTAAGAATAGAGGTAGTATTTAGAGATGAGTTATCTTGTGCTATATGCCTTCTTCTTGTTAACTGTAAGGAAAAAAAGTGATACTCATATTATCTATATCATGCTTGTTGTAGGCGGGCAGAGACTCAACAACGCAAAAATTAATGGTCGAAGTCATAACAAGAGTTAAAGTTACCATTGTTTGACTTACACTAACTAAAGCTGCGGATAATTCTTTGACAGAAAATAAGCATGGAGAGGGTGGTTTGGGCCTGTTTATTTATATATATTTATACCAGTTTAAAAGGGGTTTATAAACAACTAAATATGAAAATATTGTGAAAATTATAAAGTTTTAAATTTAAATAAAATATTGAAATGGTGTGTTCTCAACCCGTGCCCTCTTCAGTTTATTAATTTATAATTATTAATTTATTATATTTTAATGTTTAGATTAAATTCGTTAATAATTATATTTACATACTCATAAAATTCAAAAAATGTACTATTAAATTATTTTATATTTTTATGTTTAAATTAATAATGTTAGTAATTACAGTTACATACTTTGTAAAATTCAAAAGGTGTCATACTCTCAAACCTTCTCGCATTGTGTCATTGTCTAATAAATATTAATTAATTATTATTATATAATTTTATTTTTTTTAGATTTAGATTTAGCTCATTACTAATATTTAGTTACATACTCCAATTATTACAAATATATCATAATTTACATATATAGAATACTTAAAATTTCAAAATTAAATTATTTCAACTTTTATTTAAATAGAATTTATTTAATTATTTCCATAATAAGTTTTTTTCTTTTGTAATTAAAATTATTTCATATGTAATTTGTCTTTTAATTAAAATAATTAATTTAGGTTCTTTTTCTACTAATTATATGACTTATTTATGTTATTATATTAGGATTATAAAAGAAAATTACTGAATTAGATAAAATATAAAAAAAAAACTATTAAGTTAGGCTAAATATAATAAAAATAAAATATTAAATTAGGCAAGATACAATAAAAAAAATATAAAATTAGGTATAAATTAGAATTGGATGACAGATAAGCAACCAAAACACCAAAGATTTTAAATATCCAAGCGAAGAATACGAAGAAGACACATACATAGGAGGATTTTGTATAAATATATACTTGTTTAACATCTGTGTATTATACGGGACTTATCAAAAGATAAATATAAAAAATACTTGTGATAATTATTTAATTTTAAATCTTAAATAAAAATTAAAATAATGTATTCCCAACCCATGCCTTGTATATGTTAAATAATGTATTCCCAACCCGTGCCTTGTAAATGTCTAATCTATTTATTAATTAATATAAATATTAAATAATTTTATATTTGATGTTTAAATTAAATTCATCAATAATCTTAGTTATATACTTACAAAAATTTAAAAGACGTCATATTATAAACCCATGTCTAATAGCTATTTATTAATTATTATTATTAAAGTATTTCATATATTAATGTTTAGAATAAATTCATTAATAATTATTGGTTACATACTTTGAAATATTCAAAAGATGTCATACTCTCAACCCGTGTCGCATTGTAATGGTGTCTAATCAATGTTTATTAATTATTAACATATAATTTAATATTTATATGTTTAGATTGAATACATTACTAATATTTAGTTACATACTTAAATTATTGTAAATAACTCATGTTTTACTTATATATAATATTTGAAACTCCAAAAATAAAATTATTTTAAATATTATTATCAATAATACTTATTTAATTATTTTTATTATAAAAAATTTTTAATTAAAATTATTTCATATGCAGTTTTTATTATATATGTCTTATTTCTATTTTTATATTAGGATAATCAAAGGAAATTATTGAATAAGGAAAAATATAATAAAAGAATTAAATTAGGTAAGATACAATAAAAAGGAAAGTATTAAATTAGGTAAATATTAGGCTTGGATGACACATAAGCAAACGAAGCACCAGAATTTTTTATTTGTCAATCAAAACATACGAAGCAGACACATAGGTTAGGAAAATTTTGCATTAATATATAGGGGTGATATATAAATTAAATTTTCTTGATTGAAATCATATTTATGATCTCAAGCAGGCTCAAATTTTGAGAAGATGGACTTGATTAGTAAACTCCCGGATAGCATTTTGATTTCAATCAATAAGCAACAAAAAATCGTAATATCTCAATAGATAGTTTTAGTCCTCTTAGTTTTATTGAGAACACAGGCCACCCAAGGTTGTGATGAAGTTTTTCTTCTAGAAATCAATCATTCGTGCATGATGCATGAATATAGTTCCCAAGGTTGTGATGAAGTTCCCTTTGTGCATAATGCATGAATATAGTTCCCAAGGTTGTGATGAAGTTCCCTTTGTGCATAATGCATGAATATAGTTCCCTTGTCGTCAATGAGATATTATTTATGGTATTGTTTTGCTATGGGAAACTTTATTATCAATTGTAAACTTTTATAATGTTGATTTTTTTTTTAAAGAGAAAAATGGAAACAATATAGAAACATAACACATATTCTGACATGTTCCACTTTTTTAATTATTATGGTATAGAAACAGATTATAAATAAACCTGAAATAATATAAAAACACGTGTATTGACAAGGTCCACTGTTCCAATTATTATGGTATATAGAAATCAATTGGAAACAAACTGAAATAATATATAAACAGAGTTTTGATAGGGTTCACTTTTCCAATTCTTAGAATATAGAAACCAATTGGAAACAAGTTAAAAACTATATCGAAACACATATTTTGACATGGTTCACTTTCCCAATATTAGAGTCGAGAAACCAATTGGAAGCAAATTGGAAACTATATAGATACACATGTTTTGGTAGTGTTTACTTTCCCTAACTATTAGGTTATAGAAACTAATTGAAAACAAAATCGTAACCATATTGATGCGACCAAAAAGATTGGTACTTCAAGAATAGGGGGTGCTGACCTTATATCTGTGATCAGCAACCTGAATGACTTCGAATAACCGTGCAGCAACCTGATTAATCTCCAAGGGACTCCTGGCGACCTGTAGATCCTGCAAAACAAAACCCAGTCAAGGCGGAGGATGGATCTGGCGTAGGCCCTCCGATGCTTAAGTCAAATAGGGCTTAATAAATAGGCGAGAGCCTTTAAGTGGAGAGATCTCAAAAACGTAAGATGTAAGGAATTAACTTAGAGAGAGAGAGAATGAGGCATGGGTCCTCTTTATATTGACAAGAGAAGTATTCCCAATTTAGGGTTTCCCTCTCCTTCCTTAAATAACACAACCAACTCAAAATTAAGATTCTTCCTATATGTTAAATTCTCAAAATTGATAGAACTCTCACTATATTACTATATTAGTTATGGGCCAATAAGCCTGTTCATAGGATTCAGTCCGCTGGGACTTCATAGAATAACATGCGTTAGCCCACCAAAGGCCCAGAATCAGGAAGCCCAACCTCAACGCCTAGCTACCACTCAGTGCTGAGTTGCCATAATAGTACTTGTATCAAAAGAGGTCGCTACCCAACATAAGAGTTCACAACTCCTATGTAATAGGTCGCTACCTTCCAAAACAGCTCGCACAGCTCCCAGAAAGAGTGCTCCTTCTAAGAAATGAGGTCTCGTACTAAGTTTATCTACTAAAATCCTCATAAATACCTCCATGTTGGCAATTTGGATATTTGATGTCGTATCAGCTAATACCCCACCTTCTGGTTGGTTGAGGTAAGAAACAAAGTAGATTGTAATCATGAGTCAGACCCAAAAGTCAATCCAGCGTGCTCCTTGGTAAAGCGTGAAACCATCAACCATAACTTCTCACTTAATAATATTAAATGCATTTTTGCACCATGTCGGACACGTGTTGCCAGCCCATTACCTCGTAATATATTTAATCCCGTGGGCCAAAAAACGAAAGGCCCACAATAAACCCTACCAACTTTCCCGCCTTTCGAAAAACCTTTCTGTCTTCTCAGCTTTTTGTCGTCCAATACACAAAACACCCCTTCTTATTTACTTTATTCCATTTACACAAAATCAAATCAAGAAACACCATTTTTGTCTGCAAAAACACTCTACGAATTTCTATAAGAATCACAAATCACTATCAACGCGCTTCGACACCACCAATCAGAACAATGAGTAAGTCCACCTAATCTTTCGTTTCCATAATAATTACTCTGATCCTCATTGTTAATTTATGTATTGCTGAGTATGATTTTATTTCCTTTCCCCTCCCCATTAATCGATTGACGGTGAACCCAGTCCTCCGATACTGAATCAACAAAAATTCCTCTTAAAAGACTTATTAGGAAAAGAAACGAACCCAGACTTCCACCCACTCTCGTTGATGAACCGGAGGGAAATATCCACTGGACTGAACTCGAAACCCAAATCCGTAACCGACACTAGGACTATGATTGAAAACATAACTGAGGACCTCCCCATAGCATATCTTGAGATCGAATACTTTCCTGAGGGTACCCCCTTGGCGCAGCCCGGAACACCCTCTTCTTCCCATTGGGTGTTTTCTGATCAGAGCAATCTCAACGAATTCAAAAATGCGTTCAATATCCCTAAAACCGCCAAAACAGTTTACCCCAATATCTCTCAAACCGACCTCCTCAAAACCATATTACTCTTTTCGATGAGCTCCTGAAAGTAGGATTTAGATTTCCCCCTCACTGGTTTTTCATCCCTATTGCAAATAAATATAAAGTCCCCCTTCTTCAAATGACCCCTAATTCAATTAGATTTTTAGTTGGGTACGTGATTTTGTGTACAAATTATGATGTCCAGCCTGACCCAAGCTTCTTCCACTTTTGTTTCAATTAAAATATCAAAAATGTTCTTTCTACCTTTCCTCTCGTCAAAAAATGCGCTTCTTGGTGAACCCATCATCAAAAGTGCCCAAATGGCGAAATAAATTCATTTTTATTCACAACAGTGAGACCTGGACATTCTCTACCGAACTGCAAAATGTAACTCCTAAACAAGACACACCTCCTTCTCTCCAAAAACAACCTGCTCTTTTCCAGCAATACCCCGATATGCTCTCTGAATGGAATAAACACCCCTTTGGTGTGGTGAAACTCACAAAGTGGGAGAGAGTCTTTTCATTCGTAGGTCTCGACTCAAGACCTACAGATCTAACAAGATTTGAGTTCGGTAGGTTCTCAAATTATCAAAAATTCATTCAACTTCACCCTTGTGATAAAATAACAGATTTATTCCTTTATTTACGCATATGATCTCATGGATAGCTGTCTTTCATTGAGCTCAGAGGGCGGAGCAACTATCTACCCAGATCCAAGCCTAGCAATAATATCGGCGACGCGAGCTCCCACTGTGAATGTTGACGAAGAAGTGGAGCTTGCACTAGCTGCAAGGGACAAGCCAGCCGAGGTCGCGGACTCTGACGATCAAATGCCATTGCACACCTACATAGGCAAAGGCAAATGCAGAAGCAAAAGAGTGGACTTTACCATGTCGCCTATCCCTCCAGTCCCCAAATGCCGACGTCTCCAAAGGAAACCTGCTGCTGCTGCTTCTACATTGAGTTCCCTGGACTTAGAGAAAAGTCTAGCACAATGTGGTAGCACCGACCAGTTTAAATCTCTCCTTCAAAAATAGATGGCAACCCAGGTAATTTTGATTTTGAAGAATAAACTCGCGTAAATATCCTTAATATAACATATGTGAAATACTCTGCTCTTCGTGACACAGTTTGAACCTCTTGTAAATGGACAGTCCAACCATTTGCTAGCGGCAACCTCTGAAAGAAAGCTACAAAACACCTGTGACGAGCTGGCGGCGCAGGTAGAAAACAGACGCAACAGTTATCTCTAACTCAAGGAGAGTTAGACGAAGCCTGCCGCCAACTGGACACTCGAGATGAGGAGATGAATATCTCCAAGAGTCAAGTGGAAACTTTGGAGGATCAGATAAAGGAATTAGAGGGTTTACTTCAAGAAAAGGAGAAATAAGTACACGAGATGGGCGGTATAGCTCGGCGATAGGGGTTTGCCGAGAGCAGGGAAGAAGGAGTGCTCAAAGGTCAGTGTACGTTTCTGAAGAGTGAAGTTGGAAGGAAGTTCACCGAGGCGTACAAGATCGAGCTAATGAATATATACAAGAATACAACTCACTTTCTGGGTAAAATGGGAAGGGGAGGCCGGGAATGGGTCAAGTTTGCCATAGATCGGATCATGTCCAGCTTGCAATAGCCAATATCCTATTTGAGCCAGATGTGAAGAGTATATCTGACGAGCTACCCAACTTCTCCTTCTGGAAGGGCGATAGAAACCAGCCCACAATAGCAAAATGGTGGATCCCTTGCAAGGGTGATGCCATCCTGAGGGTCGGCCTGGGCGCCGAGCTAGAGTCCCCAGTAGATGAGTTAGTGACTGATTGTAATCCAATTTGATTTAACTCCTTTTCATAATTCAACAATTGCTTCTCCTGATTTATTTTGAATGGTTATGTACGAACTATCATGACTCAGTATGTTTATTTTTGCGAATCTTATTGTGTATGACCTTTCCTGCCATAAGATGGTTATAGAAAAACATCTCAAAACTATTAGCAAAACCATACTTATAGGTAATTGAAACATGCTAGGGTAGCCTGTAAACCAAACATGTCCATATTTGAAAAGAAGATATGTAAATCAAACATATATCTTTTCCATAACATCCCAAAATATGTAAGTCAAACATACTCAAGGATGTACGAAAACATGTAAACAAACATTTTTAAAAACCAAAACAACTCACATAAAACCATATAGAACACATAGGACCAAGCCAAGTAAGACACGACACATATAGGCTAAACATAAAACTGAGAGAAGACATACAAGTCAAACATGTCTCTCCCCAAGACATCCTAAAATACGTTAATCAAACATACTCGAGGATATGCGAGAACATATAAATCAAACATTTTCTCACATAAAACCATCCCTTTGTCTTGCCCAGACATTCCATTGCCGACCTGATAAAAGCATCGGGATTTCCAATATATTCGTAAAGAATCATATAACGCATTCGATGCCATAAGAAATCCTTTATTCATTATCGATAAATATCATCCCGTGATGGGTAAGGATGTGATAAGCACATAAATTCACTATCGACCTAAAGGAGCGTCAGTTCATGATAGTAATAAGTAAAGATAAAGTATGAGCTTATTGTCGGACGAGCTAAGCATAGTATTTCTTCAAGTGGTAGACATTCCATCTTCTCGGTAAAGCTTTTCCTTTCGCATCTTCGAACACATATGATCCTCCTTGTAATACCTTGATGACCTTAAATGGACTTATCCGGTTTGGATCCAACTTCTTGATGGTGTAGATTGCATCAGCACGCTTCCAAACGAGGTTACCGACCTGGAAGTATTGTCATTTTATTTTATTATTAAAGGACGTCTGGATTCTTTGTTTACACCTTTATACACGTGTTGCGGCCTTTTCGCGTATTTCCTCAATTGTTTCAATAGCTCTCCTAGCTAGCCATTCATTCCATTCTACACTGAATGTTGATAGCCATTGCGATCCCCCCCACTATTTATGTCAGGATGACGGGTTCTATTCTATAAACTAGGTTGAAAGGTGATTCACCCGTAGTAGTTCGTAGAGTTGTTTGATAAGCCTATAAGACGGATTCGAGCTCTTCATGCCAAAGTCCTCCTACTTTATCCAACCATAACTTAATTCCCTGCACGATAATACGGTTAGTGACTTCGACCTATCCATTAGCTTGGGTATGTGCCATAGAGGCAAATCGTTGTTTCATCCCCATATGTTTGCACCATTCTTGGATCATCTGTTCATTAAATTGGGTTCTATTATCTGAGACCAGTACTCACGGAACACCATACCTGCAAAAAATACTATTAAAAATAAAATCCACCATATCTTGCTCGCCTATGCCTGTTACAGCCTAGGCTTCGACCCACTTCGTAAAGTAATCCACCGCGACCACCAAATATTATTTGTTGCCGGGTGTTTTTGGGAAGGGACACACAATATCAATCCCCCATTGAGAAAAGGGGCAAGGTGATCTCATAACCATCATATCCTCCACGGGCACATGAATGACGGTGCTTGCATCTGACACTTCCGGCAGGTCATAACGAGCTCGCCCGCCATACTCTTCATCCCGGGCTAAAAGAAGCCAGCTCGTAACGCTATTCCGACCAGTGCTCTACTCTTCGCATGGTCGCCACAAATACCCTTCGTGTATTTCTCGTAACACTTCCAACCCTTCGTCCTTTGCCAAACATTTTAAGTAGGGGCCGAATCGCGACCTCGTGTATAAATCTCCACTTATTAAGCAAAAACGTGTTGTGGTATTAGTTTCCTTGGTAGATAATGACACATTTCTTGCGACCATCTTATCTAGGGTTCCTCGAATCGGTGTTTGCCAATCTTCCTTTGTGTCGATCTCCATAACTTCTTTCACTTTGTCCACACAACTGTGACTTAATTCCATTAATGTGCTTTTCCTCGTGTTACATGTTCCCAATGTTCCGACCATCTTGGCGAGCTGATCTTCTCAGATATTATCAGCTCGAGGTAAGTGCTCTAGCTTAAATTCTTCAAACTGCATCACCTCCTCTTTTAGGTTTTTCAAATACTCCTGAATGCGCTCTTCTCTTGCTTTAAAAGACCCATCAAACTGGCGAGCTACCAGCTGAGAATCTGTATAAGCCTTAACTTTTCATGCTCCTAGGTCACTTGCCATTGGCCCTGAATCCCAGTTTAATTGCAAATTCTAAATTTTCTCCCTCTGGACTAGTCAAAATAATACCTAGTCTGGTTTCCTGATACCATAGTTGACCCATCCGTATGTAATAACCATGCTTTCTGTTCCTCTTCCTATTCGGCAAGGCGTACCATCTCCTGCACAGAATGTGCCAACACCTGTGCTTTGATAGTCGTTCTAGGCCCGTATATCACATCATACTTGATGAGCTCCACTGCCCATTTTACCTGCCTTCCTGACAAGTTTGGATTACTTAAAACCTATTTGAGAGCTAGGTTGGTGCGTACCTTAACTTTGTGGCCCAGGAAATAGGGCCAAAGCTTTCGCATCGTACAAATCAGCGCAAATCCACCTTTCTCCAACTCCGTATAGTTCAGCTCGGCCCCTCTTAAAATCCTGCTAATGTAGTAGAGGGGATTTTGTATCCTGTGTCCTCCCAGATAAGCACTGAACTCACTGCGGCCTCTCCAACCGATATATATAAAATCAAGTCCTCGCCCGACATTGGTTTAGTCAGTAATGGTGTTTCTTCCAAGTATTCTATAAGCTTGTCAAAAGCTTCTGCATCCTCCTGTTAGAAGATTTTTAGTGGTGATGAATATATCAACAGGTTCATGGCTCGATATTATCGGAAATCGATTCGAGTATAAGATTCAATGTGTTTGCAGCTTGAGAAACGAAAATAAAATGAAAATAAAGCAATTAAACTAGCTAAACTAAACTAGGAGATGAAATTGCAAGTTGGTAGGATGCCTCGTCGTATGCCTCGAATATGAAAATGCAAGCAAAATCAAAAATTTAGCAAGAACATGCAATATTTCACCAAGTACAAGCATGCAAGAATAAGGTACAACAATGCATAAAAACTCAAATAATGAAAATAAGCAAAATTGAAAGCATAAATGGATAAAGCAATAAAAATAGACGGGAAAGTTTAAAACTTTATGAAAAATAACAAGCAACAAAGAGTAGATCAATGATTTAAGCATGAAACAAGGCATGAAAATAAGATTTAAAATAAAGCATGTGAAAAACTCAAAATCAAGACAATCCAAGACCCGAATCTATGATCTAGACGTGTCACTCATCTAGATTCCATAGCCAATTCTTAATATCTAACATGAATTCAAGGTGCTAAGACAAAAAGCATAAAAATGAAGAAAATGCATTAAACATATAAAATTGCGTGAAATTAAATGATCTAGGCCTTGATCTATGATCTAGATATTTCACTCAACTAGATTCCATGGACGATTCACAAGATGAAGCACAAATTCTAATACCTAAGGCAAATAACATAAAACAAATGAAGAACAAAGCATGAAATTGAAAGAAAGCTTACTAGAATTAAAGAGAGAATCTAAAAGCTTGATTGAAATTGCAAGGAATTAAAAATCCAAGGGAGTACTTGAATCCTTCTTGAGCTTACAAACCCAAGGTAAAGCTTGAAATTAAATCTAGAGAGAGAAAATAATCCCAAACCCAAGCTTGGGTTGGGAGGAGGTGTAGAGATCCTTTACAAAATGAGAGAAGTGTTCTATTTATACTAGGCTAAATTAGGGGTAAATGGGTCCATTATGACTTATAAGCTTAGATATCCTATGTTTGACCAATTTTGACCCAAAATGGTCATTCTAGACCATTTGGGTCGAGTTGGGCTCGATTGTCTCGGCAAATTTGCAAAGTGTCTCGACATGGGCCGAGATGGCTCGGCGCTGGACGGGAGTGGCCGGTAGGTCTCGACGGCTTTCAGGAGGAGCTTGCGGGCATGGCCGGGCTGGCTCAGCAGGTGGTTGTGCGCAGCGGCGGTGACGGCCGTCGGTCGACGCACCATGGATCGACGCTTACAGAGAGCAGCGTCGGCCTTGCGTCGATACATGGTCGACCGACGCGGGCGTGCTCGGCAGGTGTGGTGCGCAGTGCTCGGCAGTCCTCGGCGCAGGCATCTCGGCAGCGGTCCACAGTGGTCGGCAGGCGCTTGGTAGCTGCGCCCCGACTCGCCTTGGCTCGAGCCAAATCGAGCCAAGGGCCAATTTTCACCTTTTTTTTATTTCTTGTTAAAATCTAGCAAAAATAACACACATCCACAAATTAATTGAGCCCATTTAACCATATTAAGTATAAAATCAAAAAGAAACACAAAAGGCAACAAAATGAGAAAACAACCTAATAACCTAACGAAACTCGACTCAAAACTACTAAAAATAACACTAAAAATTAATTAAAAACACGATAAAAATACCACAATTACATGCAAAACACCTCCTCTGCCCACAAAAATCTAGACCCTTTTCCGAACATCCTGAAGAAGGGTACACCCTTTTCTGCCGACCTGGAGATAAAATGGCTAAAACCTGCAATTCGACAAGTTAGCACTTGTACGTCGCGTACCGTTTGGGGATGTGGCATCTCCATAACAGCTCGCACTTTCTCCGATTTTACTTCGATACCTCGTTCTGTCACCATGTACCCCAGGAATTTCCCAAATCGCACACCGAAAGCACATTTCTTCAGATTGAGCTTCATTCCATATTACCTAAGTATTAGACAGGCTTTGCGCAAATCTTCCACATGTGAATATGCTTTTTTGCTCTTTACTAGCATATCGTCCACATAAACCTCCATAGTGGACCCCATCAAATCTTTAAACATCTTATCTACCAATCTCTTGTAGGTCGCACCTGCATTCTTCAATCCGAATAGCGTAGAGACAAAGCAGTAAGTGTCTATAGAGGTGATGAAACTTACCTTGGGTTGGTCTTCTTTCGCCAATGGAATTTGGTGGTAACCTTTTGAAGCATCCATCATGCTTAACAACTCACAACCGGAAGTCGAATCCACCAACTGATCAATAAGTGGCAGGGATAATGATCTTTTGGGCATGCTTTGTTTAAGTCGTGAAGATATACGCACATCCTCCACTTATGTTTGAGTTTCGGTACCATTACGACATTGGACAAATATTCTGGAAATTGGATTACCCAGAAGTATCCTGCTTTAAACAATTTCTGCACCTCCTTCTCGATTACCTTGTCAAGCTCTACCAAGATATCTCCATTTTTGTCGGACAGACCATGCTTATGGATCAACATTCAATGGTGTTGTGCGATCTCAGGGGATACCCCTGTTAGCTCTCCTTCTCCACAGGCAAAAATGTCACGAAACTCTCTTAATATTGTTATCAGCTCATCTCTTATAGTTTCCGCCAGTTGGGTGCCTATCTTGGTGGTGCACTCCGGCCTGCCTTCCTCTAGTGATATTTCTGTGAGTTCTTCATGAGGCCGAAAAGAATTATCTTCTTCCTTCACTTTTTTGGAGCTGATTACTCCTTCTCAGATATCTCCCATTCTTTCTCACTTGGTTTCACTCATTCCTTTCTTGACTGTTAACTGGTACCACGATCTAGCGACCTGCTGTTATGATATCACTTCGCCTACTCTATCCCCAGCCGGATACTTGATACTCATGTGGTAAGCGAGGTGATCGCCTGGATTGTGTTGAGGGCAGGTCACCCTAATATTACGTTGTATGCGGAGCTTCCTTTGACGATTACAAATTTCACACCCTTCTTCACACTTATTTCTCCTTTTCCCAAAACCACTTGGAGTATCAGTTCGCCTTCAGTGATGACTTGTGCACCATTAAAAGCATAAATCGGAATGTTCACCCATCGTACCTCTGTCTTCAATTCTATTTATTTTAGACACTTTATATATAAAATGTCAACTGAAATTCCATTATCTACAAACACCCTTCAAACCTCATACCCTGCTATTTCAGCTTCAATTACTAACGCATCCTTATGTTCCAATTGCAGGCCGTGGTGGTCACTAGGGCCAAATGATATTATCGGTCCCATTGTTAGTCTTTCTTATGACCCTTGGTTCATCCCTTTTGTCTTTCTCGTTTCTAACTCAGGACTTATGTCCGAGGTAGTATGCTTCTTGCTTTCATGTTATTTTTGTGAAAAAGGCTCACGTCTTTTGCTCAAGGACTCAGTGTCCCTCTTTCCCATAGAAGGCGCCACTTGATGCAACCAAAAAGATTGGTGCTTCAAGAATAGGGGTTACTGAACTTTTATCTGTGATTAGCGACCTAAATGACTTTGAATAATCGTGCAGCGACCTGATTAATCTCCAAGAGACTCCTGGCTACCTGTAGATCCTGCAAAATAAAACCCAGCCAAGGAGGATGGCCCTGGCGTAGGCCCTCCGATGCCTAAGTCAAATAGGGCTTCATAAATAGGCGAGAGCCTTTAAGTGGAGAGATCTAAAAAACATAAGATGTAAGGAATTAACTTAGAGAGAAAGACTCAGTCCTGAGTCCTCTTTATATAGACAAGAGAAGTATTCCCAATGTAGGTTTTCCCATTCCTTCCTTAAATAACACAACTGACTCAGAATTAGGATTCTTCCTATATGTTAAATTCTCATAATTGATAGAACTCTCACTGAATTACTATATTATTTGTGGGCCAATAAGCCTGTTCATGGGATTCAATCCGCTGGGACCTCATAAAATAACATGCGTTAGCCCACCAAAGGCCCAGAATCAGGAAGCCCAACCTCAACGTCGAGCTACCACTCAGCGCCGAGCTGGTATAATAGTACTTGTATCAAAAGAGGTCGCTACCCAACATAAGAGTTCGCCACTCCTATGCAATAGGTCGCTACCTTCCAAAACAGCTTGCACAGCTCCCATAAGGAGTGCTCCTTCTAAGAAATGAGGTCGCTTACTAAGCTTATCTACTAAAATCCTCATAAATACCTACATGTTGGCAACATTGATATTTGATGTCGTATCACATATAGAAACATATGTTTTGGTAGAGTTCACTTTCCTATTTATTAGAGTATAGAAACCAATTGGAAACAAAGTGGAAACAAAAAAAAAACATGTTTTTAAACGGTTCACTATTCCAATTATTAAGTTATAGAACCAATCGAAAATAAATTGGAAACCATATAAAATCACGATTTTTTTGAAAAGACTCACTTGCTCAATTATTAGGGTATAAAAACCAATCGCAAGAAAAATAGAAACATATATTTTTTAAAAGGTTCATTTTTCCAATTATTTAGGTATAGAAATCAATCGGAAACAAACTTGAAACCATATCGAAACACATATTTTTTAAAAAGAGTTCATTTTTCCAATTATTAGGTATAGAAACCAATTGGAAACAAAATGGAAACCATATAGAAACACATTATTGACAGAGTTCACTTTCTTTATTATTTGGATATTGAAACCAAATGGAAATAAACTGAAAACCATATGAAAACACATATTTTGGCAGGATCAATTGGAAACTAGATGGAAACCATACAGAAACTGAGCGTATTTTTTGGAATAAGGTAGGTATTTTTGGGGAAAAAAGTAAGATTAGGTATGTTTGGGATAAGAAGGTAAAACTATATGTTTTCCAAAAAGTTGGGTATTTTTAGCCTTATACCTTAAGGCCCCATTCACTTCAAGGGATGGGATGAAATTCTTTAAATACCAAAATTTTGGATTGTACTGTTCACACAACACAGTATGTTGTTCCCTTTTCATTCTATCTTTGGGATGAGATTAGACTTGGGATTTGTATCTTCAGTTTGTATGTTGGGATAAGTTAGTATTATATGATAATTGATGTTAATACCCTCATTTATCTATTAAAGCCATCCTACACATTTTTCGAAGCGGTGAATTATTAGAGAAGGTATTTCTAGATTGAGGTCTTGAAATAGGAGAGTTTCTTTGTGACACGAGCTGCGAGTAGGCTTTAGAGGTTGTGTGCAAACGACAATTCATAGCTGTTCTTTTTGTCATCACTGCTCTTAAGCCCTTTGGCTTGTAATTCTGGCCGACATTCATCTGATAATTTAGACCATAATAATAGGGGTTTTCTGGACACTATACCAATACATTATTGATCTATTTCTTGTTTTTGAATTGCCTTTGTTTGCTAGTGATGTGTAATAAATGTGATGATTGTGTGTGGTTCTCTGGTAGTATGCATGATTCTTTTTTCTATTTTTCTGATATATTGTGTATGCGATTTTATTTCTACTGATTTTTTTTCACAAAACTAAGTGTGCGACCAAGTATGGTGAGATGTAATCTATTCTGAATTTCCATCTAGAAATGGAAGAAGATTGTTAATGGGAGGTACCCAATCAGTTGGATTTTAGTGTAGTCATAAGTGGACCCCTTTATTATTATATGATGTTGAAGCAATAAACATGATTGATGTTAGAAGAAATTGATTAATGAGCTATAATTGTGTAATAAAAAGTTAATATTATGGGACTATCAAAGTGACACTTACCCAGAGATGTTAATATATATTTTGTTGTGTATAGTTTTTCAATTTTGTGGAATATAATTGGCGAGATGAGTACCTCGCACAGTTCAGGCTTCTCGACACCACCTCCCATTGTATACAAGTGTCCCAATTGTCATCAAGATCTGATAGAGATATGTTTTTGCAGTATACAAATGAGGGCTCATACTGTGAAGACACGAAGGAATACTGAGTGTCGTTTCATTTCTTACATGTATGAGGTACTACACCTTTGTTGTGTATAACTATCTTATATTATGTGTAACTAAATAAGGTGCAAGAAGAAAAAATGTATAATGTTTATTTAGCTTGATAATCCTCTCGAGGATCACACTATGCTCCTGGAAAATGAAATGTTGCGCGAGCAACATATCACCATCAGAAGTCAATGTCAGAAATACAAAGAATATGCGCACAAACCTATTTGCTTAGGGATTGAGTTTAACATTATTTTTCCTTTGGTTAACAAGTAACTAAATGGCCAAGTACAATCTTTATGTGGTTATGTGTACCTGTAATTAGTGACGGTTTAGTTTGAAGTAAAAGTTCGGGTACAATATTGTAGTAATGTAGGTCTAAGTGTTGTGGGTTCAATGTTTTGTTTTTGGCCTGAACATGTTTTAGTCATCTTAATTATTGTTATATATTATATATACTTCATGTACATGTATAGAAGTCATCATTTTTTAAGTGTTTCTCAGCTTATTAGATGAGGTCAACCAATTATGGATGAGTGGTTTGTTAGTGATCTTTGGCAAGTAATTGTTTGTTAATAACGCAACTGCATAAGGTGCACATATATCATCCCTTTCAAGATTTGTTCTTCCTTTCAAAATGATATTGAGAGTTTTTTAATGCATAGTTAAAGAATATATTCTCTTATATCCATCACACTCTTATAAATAAATAAAGACAAAAATAGTAACATGTTTTTCTATATGGTCTTTTTTCTCATTATGGTTTTGAAGACTGACAATGTTGCAATGATTTGATCAATGAAAAATCTTTCTTTCCAAAGTTATGCATTCAAAGTAGGGATATGATTGTGTGAATGACACACTTGAAAAGGGTACCACTGAGCATGATGAAAAGGAATATATTCTCTTTTCTAGATTAGACTAATCTCTAAATGGGTCAAAATGATAATCCTTATCATAATATAACACCAAAACCACATCTATATAATAGCGCGGTTTTGTAAAATGGATGCTTGCACAACATCGATAAAACCAGTTGTCCCATTATATTTCCTAGCTAAAATGAGTAATGGAAATACCATTAAACAAGAGTGTTTCTTGTATGATAAACTATAGACCGAGAGTGTCAACAAATGATTCGTCTCATTATTAGTCGACGCTTGTAATCGTGTCTTATTCACACCTACAGGGGTAAACATCGAATATGAAGTTTCTTACAGACCAATTGAACATAGAAATGTGAGCCAAATCTTGTCAGATGGATTGTGTTAACAAGGTGGCATTCCTCTAGCTTCGTTTTCATGTCTTTCGTTGGATACGCCATAAGCATGGCATGCATCACGAAGAAAATACGGGAGAGATGAGTGCCTTTCCAGAACTCTAGAAAGAGATTTTTGAGGTAATTAATGAACTACTTTTTTATTTCTCACTTTGTCCTTGCGCTGTATTTTATTCAACAAAAGAAAAAAAAAGTATATTACAAAGATTATGGTTATTTTTCAAAGTGTTTATATTACCTTCTTGCTATTAGATAGATTGAACCCTTTTCCATGGCATATCATGAATCTGGAGACCTAAACTAGCCAGAGTTGCAAATGATTTTCAAAGGGGTGTACAAGGCACCCGCTAGACCCGACCAGGAGATCATTCATTGCGAATCATCCGAGGAACCACTACAAAATGTTAATCTTGTGTACGATTGCATAGTCTTTGATGATTTTTAGCCTTGTGTTTCAGTGACCTTGTTCATATCATGTTTTCCATTTCGACGGTTGTTATATTTGAAGTTGTTTGGTATGAATGTATGTTAAGGTTATGAGTCTTAATAAAGGTTATTGTGTTGACAATGGTACAATTATTCCATGATATAAGTTAATCTACCCCTTACAAACATGTTTTTATTTGTTTGACCCAAATTTGTATTGGGCAACAGTGGATGATATTGTGTTTTTCAATTTTGTTGATTTTATGTAATAATGATCAACAAAATAGTTGTGATATAAATAATTATACAAAAATACATCCAATATATTAAAATAGTGAAATGGCATATTAAACCAACCAAGGGATTGCATTTCATGTAAAGTTTGCAGTCCCTGGATACAAGAACAGGAGAAGACAATAACGACTAAAATTTGGAAAATAACTAAGCAACGCTGATACCATAACCGAAAGCATTAAAAAAGTGGAGCTTTCATCCTACATAAGCTAGAAAACACCGCACATAACACATGATAAGATACATTGCTCAGTTGATTATAGCTGAGCCAGAGTTGTCACTCAGAGGCAAGTAAGGTGGCCTAATACCCCTGCCAACATTCGGTACACTTGGTCCATGAACAACATTCAGCGCATTATCAACCCACTCTTCTTCTTCATCTAATGAGAGCCAATCTATTATCAAAGGATTATTCTAGTCATGCCCTGGCTCATCCCCAAAATCATTTAGAGTGATGCTCTTTCAAACGAAAATTTCATAGCAACATGCAAACTCCGGAAACCCATTGGTTCTGAAGTAGCATTACATCCTTATTTCCTACATGCACAAGCACCTTTTAAGCAGCGATTAATTAATATTATATAATTAAAAAAATTATTAAACTAAAAAATTACCTGGGTTATGTACTCCTAATAAATTTCTCATTTAATATTCACTATTCCATAAGCTATGTTGAACGTCACACCAACTGTCCAAGTGTACCTAACAAATTTGTTGAATTTGTGTTAGAGTCTGCCAATTTTGTTGCGCACTTGCTTTGTTCAACTCATCAGACATAATAGTCACGAGATTTGGGAAAATATTGTTGAAGACGATGAAGATGTCAAGGTCATTTATATTCGAGCAGAGGTGAAAAATGAGGTCATGACACAACTGCTCCTCTTGTTCAGTCCAATTGGCACCACACCACATGTTTCGAACAACTTGGTTCCTTATACGCACCATCTTTGAATTCCTACGCACATGTAGCCATAAACATTTATTTAGTTAAAATAAAATAGCAACAAATAAGATTGTATGACCAAAAAGTACAGCAGCAGTCTGTAAAACAAAATAATGATGTAGAGTGGTGAGCAATTCCTCCGTGAGTGACTCTTTGTGTTTAAATAGTGTGTTATGTGCTCTTAAAAATGGTAAGTGAAATCATTTATAGATGCCTTTTGCAATTGACTGCGTAAAGATGCTTTGATTACGGTGGTTGACCATCCTCATATAATGGACATAACAATGCAAGTTAAGACTTATTAATGCACTTAAAGGTCCTAACCTCTTGACTTTTCAATGACATGAAAGAGTGCAATCAATGCCTATCTCATTCACTCTTTTATAAATATGCACAACATACTTATTATTAAAAAGGTATATTTACCCATGCCAACACTGCACATGCATATGAACAGTTCAAGCCAATTATATCTTATATGGTTCATTGCTAATTCAGACAGATGCATTAATTATACATTTTTTTTTCAAAAAAGGCCATAGTTTGTGTCGAACACATTAATACAAGGCCACATCAAAATATACTAGTTTAGTGAGTCTAGGATACTTCAACGTCAAAGATGCATTGGGCAAGCTTGCTACTAGTATTGCCCTTCATGCATCAATTTAACCATAACTGGCTTGAAATCATCTGCAATGCTAAAAAAAAATGTTCATGTCCTCGTGGTTCCAACAAGTCTTCTTTGTGACTGCTAACTTGTCTTCAATAGACATCTAGTGCATTTCTGCCAACGCATTGGACACTGCCTTTCTTTCTTTCTTTCTTTTCATCTTATTGGTAACCAATCCTCTAAGACAGATCCCCCAGTCCTGCATTGGTCTAAATAAAAAACTCTCCATCATGTCTATAAAATATTCCTCCAATGCGTCGACAACCTTTCTTTTTCTCCCCCTTTTCATCGCCTTTCCCTCACTAATCTCTCCTTGAGTGGAAGAACTTATGGCAAAACCTACACTTTCCTCATACCATGTTGAGGAAAAGTTTTTGTCAAGTTTTCACTAACATTAACCTGTCTAGGTGACATCACTTTTTTCACCGCCTCAGGAAATCCTTGATTATTTTGACCCGTCGCCCGATCCTTCACTTACTCTACCTTAATGTCGTTAGCCCAAATATCCTATTTTTTAAGTGTGATCATGTCTGATATGTCATTCCATCCAACAACTGAGAGACTCATCATCATACATAATGACCCAAATTTCTTCTTCCAAACGTGAATCATTGAAGTTATATGTGGCTTAGCTGGAATATTTGTCCCCGGAAAAGAAGCTAGCATTTGTTGCTCGAGGACATGTTCGTACTCTGATTTGAAATCGTCATCTGCTTTCCAACCACGTAAAATGATGTCCTTAAGTGCATTCACCAGAATAGTCTCCTCCTCGATTGTCTAGACACGTTTGCTTTCGCGGGATTGCGTTGATTTTCCAAAACTCGCAGATGACTCCATCCTCAGTCCTGTTTGAAATGCAGTTATACCAACCTCGCACACAAATCGGTCATGCCCTATAATTATATATGCACAAGAACTATCTTATTAAACACCTACGATAGTAAGTTCTTGAAAAGGAAAACAATCATAATATAACAGGACTAGTAATGTAACCTCATTTTCATTCATCAATATAACACACAAGTCTCACGAGGTCTAATCATATACACAATATAGTAAATAATCTTAGGCTTGTACATGTAAACAAAAAACAAGCAACAAACTAGGTCACGCCCTCCACTCATTTTACATTGAAGTTGCCAAATGGTCCCTCCAGTTGGTCCACTCCTCTAAGGGTTCTACTTGGCGGCATAATCCTCATTTCTCTCCCATCGTCATTATGGTGAAGTTTAGTCCCATCAAGTTCATCTTCCATTGGATCAAAAACCATTGTAGTCCGAATAAAGTTATGAAGTAGGATATATGCCATGATAATACGATATTGAATTTTAATGGAGTAAAAAGTTGGATTTGTAAGAGCTGCCCATCGTAGTTTGAGTATTCCAAATGAACGCTCTATTATTCCGAGATTTCACATGACGAAGATTTAACCATTCCTTGGGGTTTTGTGGCCCGTTAGGTCCCCCTGACCACTCGTCCAAATGATACCGAACTCCTCTATACAGTGCAAGGGACCCTAGTCCATTTGTGTAACCGCAGTCACACAAATAATATTTCTCTACTTATTTTAGAAGTACATATTTGGAAATGAAGTGTAAGATTTAAAATATACAATTAAGATAGGATTTATTAATCATATCATCAAGTTTCAGCATTTCTACCCGCAGATACTCTAAGCCCAAGAGTCCTTGTAACAGCATCATGGAACATGTGACTATCAGCTGTAGAACCCTCCCAACCTATTATTATATATATCTAATTCATATTTCGGTCACACACTCTAATGACATTTACTGATACATCACCCCCTTGATTTTTATACCTCGGCTTCTCGCAAAACGAGACCATGAACTCAAAATATGTCCCATCTAAGATCCTATACATCCCTACGCATCACATGATCGGAAATGGTTGTGAATGATCCCATTTTTTTCATCGGGTCCGGGTTTTTCTAACTTCTAAAGAAAGAGCTTTTTCGTCAATTTTTCAATGAAGATGAATTTTGATATTTATATTGACCCGCCTCTACGGGAGGTGGGTGAGGAATCAAGAGCTTCCACTCTTTTTTTTATACGGCACGACTAAACTATACCAACAAAAATACATGGTTAATGATACAATCAGCCAATGGTGCTCATGACGCGCTACAGAACCTCCACCGTGCCGGGGATTTGACCAATTAGAACTTCTTGATTTGAATCTTTTCAATATTTAGTCGGAAATGGTTGTGAATTTAAGGGTAAATAACTATATTTTAATTAGTTATTAGAGCATGGTTCTAAAAAGAATGTTATAAACTACACAAGGAAATCATGAGCATATATTACCTTGAGCTATTTCAGGTCGTGTCAGTCCAATTATCATCAGCTGGAGTATGTTCGACGGCTAGGATCGGGCACAAGCATAAGTCTGCATCAAGCACTGGAGTATGCCCAAACCTTTTGAAAGCAAACTTCACTACTCTATTCTTCTTGTGATGGGACAACACTGTTAAGAAAATGGCTACTTGTTCACTAACCAGGACGTTTCTCAACACAACTAGACCACCCAAATTTTCCAATAAATAACACAACCTGGCGGATGCATTGGTATCCATTTGGAGTTGATTACGTAGTTTATATCACTTAAATTGATTAGATAGTTCATGTGTGCTATTTGATTAGGGAGCTTGTTAACAATTTGGTATGGTTCATGTGCATAAATCGTGCGTCGTGATACTTTCACCAAATTTAAGATCTCCTAAATGATTACTGCAACTTCTAGCTCCTCATTTTTTATATTCATCTATGTTTACAAAAGGGTAAAAAATTATATGCATCCTGTACTATACAAAATTTTGAAAGTGCATCATGTACTATACAAAATTTAGAAAAAACAAATACACAAAAAAATTATTATTTATTTCTGGTGAGACTAGGTGAGAAAATATGCCGGAACTAGTTTTATTAAATAAATAAAATTTATTATTTATTAAATAATAAATTCGGTGAGTTTGCATATTTAATAAAATATGCCAAAACTAGTTTTAAATAAATAATAAATTCGCCAGAACTCACCTAAAGTATACGGGTTTGAAAATATGCAACCTCACTCGCGAGACTAGGTGAGTTCTGGCGAGTTGGGGCGAGTTGGCTGGTTGGAGGATGCACTTTCAGAATTTTGTGAAGTATAGGATGCATTAAATTACAAAAAAAAACGTTAGGATGCAAACCCAAAAAATGCGTATAGTACAGGATGGTTACAATCTTTTTTCCCTTTACAAAATATATTTAAACTATCGCTCAATGAAGTTAGATATTGGATAATGCTTACACAGAGATTACTCGGTGACCAAATACAATATTATATCAATATGAACCACCTTATTGCTTTCAAAGTAATGCTCGTATACGATTGTGCTTAATTGAAATCATTAAGAAAAAGCATTACCCAAACTATGGCTACGATTACAATCATATATGGACATGCATCACATTCTAATACTTAGCAATTTAATGCTACTAACAAGCACATGACTGTAGCATCAAATGTAATGCTCATTACTCAGAGGGTAATAATCTAAAGCCCTCGAACCCATATATTGTGTGTATTTTTTTTAACTAACTTTATGCATTCGACTTCACAACACATAAGTTCACATGAGTTCGTACCTAACAGAACTCTAACGAAAATCATTATAAAAAATACAATAGAAATTATAAGGATATATACACATTGATAACCTTATCAAATTATTGCTTAGGACATTCGCAAATACATAATGGAAGCACAAGAGTGTAGAATCAATCAAAATCAGAGGGACAATCAACTCATCTAACATGATCTTCGCCGGGCAAATTTGCGGTGGTTTGGTTTTCGAGCTCCTAATCCACAACTACAGAAACCTTATAATATTGAAAATCAGAGAAATTTCAGTTCACACCTCCTCAAATCTTTCGTAGACGTGATAGTGACAAGTAACACGCCTGTAATCAATTACAAAATCATACACAATCCAGTCAGTTATAATTTTCAAAGAACCATCTTACCTCAATGGCAGCGGCTGGGATTAAGGTTTACAAATTATACAAAGGCCTTATTATACACTATTAACGTAATTATTGATGTCATAGGGTCTAATATGTCCATATACTCAAAAATTTGAGGACAACATGGTAAATTCACATGCAGTCCCAATATTATCACCCCTATATATTAATGCAAAATCCTCCTAACCTATGTTTCAGCTTCGTATACTTCGTTTGACAAATAGAGAATTTTGGTGCTTCGTTTGCTTATGTGTCATTCGAGCCTAATATTTACCTAATTTAATACTTTTCTTTTTATTGTATCTTATCTAATTTAATTTTCTTATTATAATTTTACTTATTCAATACTTTCCTTTGATTCTCCTAATATAAAAATAGAAATAAATCATATATAATTAGTAAATAATATCTAAATTAGTTATTTTAATTAAAAGAAAAACAACATATGAAATAATCTTAATTAAGAAATTTTTATTATGAAAATAATTAAATAAGTTTTATTGATAATATAATTTAAAATAATTTTATTTTTGGAAATTCAAATATTCTATATATGTAAAATATGAGTTATTTACAATAATCTAAGTATGTAACTAAATATTAGTAGTGTATTCAATCTAAATATAAAAATATTAAATTATATACTAATAATTAATAATTATTGATTAGACACAAGTATAATACGGCACAGGTTGAGAGTATGATATCTTTTGAATATCTCAAAGTATATAACTAATAATTATTAACGAATTTATTCTAAACATTAATATATAAAATGATTTAATAATAATAATAATTAATAAAATAGATATTAGACACGAGTTTATAAATGTGATGCCTTTTGAATTTTCGTAAGTATGTAACTAAGATTTAGTGAATTTAATTGAAACATCAAATACAAAATTATATAATAGTTATAATAATTAATAAATAGATTAGACATGTACAAGGTACGGGTTGGGACTAATTATTTAAATTTTTTATCTTAGATTTAAAATTCAGTAATTATCACAAATATTTTTTATATTTATCTTTTGATAAGTTCCATGTAATACACGGGTGTTAAACAAGTATATATTAATGCAAAATTCTCCTAATCTATGTGTCTGCTTCGTATGTTTCGATTGAATAATAAAAAATCTTGGTGCTTTGTTTGCTTATGTGTCATCTGAGTTTAATATATACCTAATTTAATTTTTTTTTTTTTACTATATCTTGACAAATTTAGTATTTTATTTTTATTATATTTAGCCTATATTAATAGTTTTCTTTTATTATATTTTGTCTAATTCCATAATTTTCTTTTATACTCCTAATATAAAAATATAAAAAAGTTATATGTAATTAGCAGAAACAAGTTTTAGATTAATTATTTTAATTAAAAGACAAATTACATTGAAATAATTTTAATTACAAAAAAACTTATATATGAAAATAACTAATAAATTGTATTTATAATAAAAGTTGAAATAATTTAATTTTGAAATTTTAAATATTCTGTATAGTTAATTATGATATATTTGCAATAATTGGAGTATGTAACTAAATATTAGTAATGAACTCAATCTAAATATAAGAAAATAAAATTATATAATAATTAATTAAAATTTATTAGACAATTACACATGCGAGAAAGTTTGAGAGTATGACACCTTTTAAATTTTTCAAATTATGTAAATATAATTACTAACAAAACTAATGTAAACATAAAAATATAAAATGAGTTAATAATAATAAAATAATATAGATTAGATATGGGTTGAAAATGTGACATCTTTTAAATTTTTATAAGTGTGCAAATATAATTATTAATGAATTTAATTTGAACATTAAAATATAATATTAATCAATAATTATAACAATTAATAAATTAAATAATTATATAATCAAACACACCGATAGGATGCAATTGTCCCATTACGGTAGGATTCAAATCCTCCCTAGTTAATTTATCCCGGGAAAGTATCCCAATAGCAAACGACCCATATTGCAGGATAACCGGGTTTATTCCATCCATCTGTTGAAGTGAACGGGCCCTAAATAGACTAGTATTTGATATTCCAATCCAAGAACTTATAGACGGTGAATTTCAACTGTAATTTGAAGTTTGAAAATGTCTCTTTTACGTTCATCCCCTCCATTTTTGTCCACTTCTATGAATTCCAGGTCCCATCTTCTTCCTCTACATGTTCACTCACTACCGGTGAGTCTGACTCGGAGCCCACTTGGTGGCCGCCTCCGCCGCATTTTGAAGCTCAGCGCTTTCTCTAAACTCCGCTGTTCATCAGCCATGGCCATTGAAGAGGGCCCTACTTCCTCCTCTTCTTCTCTCCAGGTCTCTCTGTTCAATTTTATTATTATTATTATTATTATTATTATTATTATTATTGTTGTTGTTGTTGTTGTTGTTGTTGTTGTTGTTGTTGTTGTTGTCGTCGTCGTTGTTGTTGTTGTTGTTGCCTTTTATGGTCTAGATACTTGTTTGTTGGATTATTTTCTTATTGTTTCTAATGGCTTTTCAGTTTACCTTAATGAGTTGGAAAAAACTAGGATAAATGTTTTTTTTTTTTTTTTAAATTATTATAAGGATTATTGTTTTTTCTCAATTTAATTTCTTCTCCAGTGGTTATCCAAATGTCTTGCTTAGGGCAAGTTTTAAATCAAACTGAGTAAGAGAAATATGGGCTTCTGATTGGCTAATTGGAGCTGTGGAGTGTAGAATCTTCCTGTTTTCGACTAAGAGAATTTGGGCGCATTGAGGATCGTATAGATCATTTTAATCCCTTGTCTGTATTGAATTCCTTATCCTCTTTGTTCAAACTAATTACATATGCTTTGATTATTTACTTCTTGTTTGTAGTTGTTTTTCTTCGTTTTGGAGGATTAGGTTGAATTGGTGGGTTGAGGTAGGGGGTTAGGATGAAGATGAGAGCTAGTGGGCCTGATATTTAATAATAATAATAAAATAATTATAATTATAATTATTAATGTCATTATTATTTTTTGAATTTTCGGTTTAAGTTTTCTTGTCCAAAAATAATGAGTACAAATTAGTAGTAACTATATATGATACATTTTGGGTAAGAGTTCTTACATGATCT
Organism: Phtheirospermum japonicum; assembly: GCA_014905375.1. NCBI lineage: Eukaryota > Viridiplantae > Streptophyta > Magnoliopsida > Lamiales > Orobanchaceae > Phtheirospermum > Phtheirospermum japonicum. The sequence goes on from BMAC01000343.1 coordinate 548,917, forward strand.
GTTACCTGATGCGGAAATTTGTCGTGTGTACCATTTCATCATTTACTAATGGATAAGTGCTACAAAGTCAAACTTGTTTTTGTATAGCTATCTGGAAGATCTGGATCGACTTATTAATCCATGTGATTAAGTAAATAATCAGATGTACCTCGTAAGCTGAGATAAGAGGTATGGAACCTCGCTTCACTGGTTGGGTGAGGTGAGATACTTTAGTTCAACGAAAGCCTGCAAAAGATAATACGTTAGGCTAGTTAGGGATGCCCCTAGCTAAGACCCTCTGGTGCTTAAGTCAGAAACAGGCTTATGAGGTATTAGAAAGCTATAAAGCGAGGTAAGTAGGAAAAGATGTGTTACCATAATGCATGGAATGCTGTGCATATTTATAGGATTGGATGCCATGTGGAGGAATCCGGGCCACGAAGGTGCCTTTGTACTAGCTTTGATCAACGACCTAGATTGGCGGGTCGACCCGACTCGAGATCTGGGTCAAGTAGCTATTAGGAGCTAGGTGCGTAGACCTAGTCGGTTCCCTATTAACTCCAGGTATTTGGACGTATAGTGGTAATTTTGGTATTTCCCATATCACCATGATTGTGTTTTTTAAACAATGGGTTCTGGAGTTAGTACGGATCTTCATTTTCATCGTCCATAGTATTAAGGCGAATTCACATAAAATGGACTTTTCCTATTGGAAGATAACAATGTAGTCATTTGAATTAGTGGTTTGTTGAATATTAATCACTCTTGTATAAGTCATTCGTTTGAGTAAAGAAATTGATTCTTAATCCCTAGTAACACAAACTATTATTAAGGTAATGTTAAAACTAATTAAAAACTTGAACATGGCCGCTGTGATTTCATAAAATCCATTCAATTCTTGTCCTTTAATTTCAAAGATACACTTTTTTTTTTATTTGTAAAGATATATAAGTATTTCCAACCAGCAATTAATTTTGCTTTTTATATTATTTTAGGACAGCATGTTGTATTCTCGTGCATTTTGGGTCAGTAAAGCAACAATTGCTTGGGATGTGGATGCTGGAGATGGTTCATATTTTTTGTACGCCAGTAAAAATGCCACTCTGACTGTAGCAAATGGGGAAATTCAAGGTTTTTTCGCTTCCCTAATAATGAATGCCTCTTGATTAAATTTGTTCGGTTTTGACCAAGAAATCTTATCTCTCTCCTTGTGAAAACAGGCTATGATGTAAAATTTAAGCTTGAGAAAAGTAATGAAATGCTTCCTGATCACGTGAGACATTTATTCACAGCAAACTTATTGTATTTGCTACATTTGAAGTGGGATTATTTATTGGATCTGCCAATAAAGTTTTATCCAAAGTCTGATTTTCAATGACTTTGCTATGTTTTTAGGTAATTGAAAAATTTCCTCATATCCAAGATTATAAACCCCTCCTAGTTACTCAAGCTCCGGACGTCAAAAGTTTATTGAAATACCAACTGATTGTGGCTGTTTTTAGCTGTAAGTTCACTTTTTTTTTTCTGCTCTCCATTTATCGTCTCCGTAAAGGGACTTGTTAGTGGTCTATTCGTGTGTGTTTACATCTAAAATTAGCTCAAAATTTGTTGGATTCTGTAATTTGTCATTTTAAAAGTTTGTTGTTATTTCTTTCACTGCATCTTGATCTGCTTAAACACTATAATATATCATCTAGTAATTTTTGTCAACTTGTCATGGATTCTTTTTGAGGTAAAATTGAAAGGACTGTTAGCTGCTTGAGCTTACAACTGATTTTTCTCTGTACTAATTTCTTTAATCTCTTTCTATCATAAATACATAGAGTAGCTCTAAACATACCTAATATTGACTCCTTTATATAACTAGCTGGCGGAGAGTGCACCAATATTACAGGTGTGCAGTTGCCAGGTGTCCTAGACGAACTATTCACATATAACGGTCCTCTAGGCGCATTTTTCTCATCTGAAGCCGTTTATCTGTACCTTTGGGCACCTACTGCACAGGTTAATACGTTATCCCTATTTTCATTCTCTTTTTTTTTTGTTTTTCTTTTATTCTTGGGACAATATACTATCCTTGAGGTTTTTGCCTAATTACAAAACAAGTAAAATATAATTGGTTAACTGAAATTGCGGACGTCATCAATTATATTTACGATTACATCAATATTACAAATAACTCCAACTTTTGTCTTACATTTTACAATGACATCCCTCAACTTTTCAAAATGTTACAAATAGCCAGACGAAAAGTTGGGTTGTTTGTAATATTTAGAAAAGTTGAGGTTGTAATTGTAGAATATTTGGTGATATAGTTCGGGCACAATGTAAGATGGAATCAACCTCAAGGGTAATTAAGCCAAACCTTAAGAGTAAATTTTGTAATTATCCTTTTTTATGCTCTCATTTAATCTCACTCTGGTATATTGGTTATAATGCGGATCCAACAGAATGTTCGTGCACTTATTTATGGCGAACCTGAAGGCGGGGACCCCTTGGATGTTGTCGAGCTTGAGGAGTCGAATGGAGTTTGGAGTACTAAAGGGCCGGTTACTTGGCACGACTATTACTATGTCTATGAAGTCAGTGTCTACCATCCTAGCACTTTGCGAATTGAAATTTGTATTGCAAATGATCCATATGCAAGAGGGTACACTGGTTATTTATTCACATTAATTAACTGTTCGATGAAAATGATTAAGGACTTTTTGTTTAACGTGCGCACATTTATTTATTTTGGTTAGGCTGTCAGCTGATGGCAGGCGAACGCTGATAGTCAATGTTGATTCCGAGTCTTTGAAACCCGAAGAGTGGGATCATCTCGTAGATGAAAAACCGAAGCTTCTTTCATTTTCTGACATCAGTATTTATGAGTTGCATGTTAGAGACTTCAGGTATGTAATAAGCGAAGCATGTGTTATGAAATACTTTGAAGTCCATTGAAAAATATTAGGTCATACAAGTCTTAGGGTCTGCTAGGATTTTATGGTTTGTTCTTGAAGAGTTCTGCTCAAAACGTAATTTTAATGACCAGTTAATGTTTTAGCAAGGTTTAATTTCAAAAACTACCCCTGAGGTTTCGCCTAATACAAAATAATACAGTTTGTAATTAAGCTAAATCTCAGGGCTAGTTTTTGTAATTAACCCTTTTTAGCAATGAGATATATTCTGTCTTTGCCGTGCAGACAGAGCATGTCAACAAACCACTAAAATGCTATTATATTCAACTGTGTTTCTTGAAATATTTCCTACTTGTTATTTTTCTCTGAGATTTATTGTAGCATCAATTCAAGTCATTGCTTTCATTAAGTTCTTTCCAGGTACTTATGGCTTCTATTTATTCGTATCCTGTTGCAGTGCCACTGATAACACTGTTCCATCTGACTTTCGTGGTGGCTTTCTCGCCTTTACTTCCCCGGTAATCTGTGGTTCCTTGTATTACTGCCTTACTGGCTGGCTTACCTTTGCATCACATCCTCTTGTTCTTTTATTAGTTCCTTTAATTAATTCTTTTCAGTTTATCTAGTACGTAACAGTTTAAGTTCTATAACCTAGATGGATTATTACCTTCTGTACGTAAAATCTTTACCAAAGGAAGAGTAAACTGCTAAAAAATAAAAGATATCCTAGCCCCTGGATTAATTAAAAAAGGAAGAAGTAGTTGGGAAATGTAATTTGCCTTTTATAGAGGTTTCGGAACTCAAGTTTTTAATATTGGCTGAAGGACTCAGATGGAGTGCGTCATCTAAAAAAGTTATCAAGTGCTGGTATCACACATGTTCATCTCTTGCCAACCTTCCAATTTGCTGGTGTTCATGATGAGAAGGGTATATGGCAGAACGTAGGTACGGACTAATAATGGCTCCCATACGCTTCTTTCTATCTCTATTTTTTTCCTCTGCATTTAAGCGGAGCAAGTCACTTTCGTTTGCTGCATGATTTTTTGGGAATCAATCAAACAATTAAAATAATTTATTTGGTATTGCTTTGAAACCAATTAATTGGTTTTATTGTTTTCTTCCACGGGATTTACATCCAAAAATTAGGCGTGTGTTTTTTCTTCTGGAAATAATTTAAGGATGCTATTTCAAAGAACTTCTTAAGGTTTTGATGGTCAGGGCTGAGATGTAGCACTCGGAGTTCTGTTTTAAATTTGAGTGTGATCACTGATTAATTTGAAGCTTCATTTAGTGCATGATGAATTTCAATTCTCCAATTTCCTGGATATGGTACGCGCCAGTTGGCCCTTAGCATAAATGAGATTAAATTTTACTTTCTGTACCCAATTAAGTCCGTGTGAAGTTTTATTTTACATTCAATAAATAAATTTAGAAATGCAAGGCTGACTTTAGTTCAAGGCGAATTTAAAAACCCAATTGGTCTTGAGTGTTCAACAGATTTTCAAATGCTTGAATCATTTCCACCTGACTCGGAAGAACAACAGGCTTACATCGCAGCTATCCAAAATGCTGATGCGTATAATTGGGGGTGAGATACTGTCTCATAATTAATATATGACTAATGTCATGTGTGTGTTTTTCTCTATTTCTTGACTAAATTTATTATCTTGGAACCCTTTTGTGAACAATGTTTCCCAATCATATCTGAAAAGCTATAATCCTGTTCTCTGGGGTGTCCCAAAAGGAAGCTATGCAAGCAATCCTAATGGATTGTGCCGAATAATTGAGTTTCGCAAGATGGTTCAGGTATGTGTTTTCTTGATTAGGTGACGAAAATAAACTTGTCAAAATGAATGATAAAAGAATTAAATGAATGTATTTGATGGCAGGCACTTAACCGAATTGGCCTTCGTGTTGTGCTGGATGTCGTTTACAATCATTTACATGCAAGCGGTCCCTACGATGAATACTCTGTTCTTGACAAGGTCATGTGGAAATTTAATTTAAGTTCCATTTTATGAATATTAACTTACGGTACATTGTATTGGTCCTAAACTTAATCATGGGATTATGTGGTCATATATACTGAAAGAGCTGTTCATGTGTTCATGATTATTTGTGCTTAATATGTTATCAGTACTGATGATGGAGATTTGAACCTTCTTTATATACATTCCAATTAAATTCACATTATTTTATAAAATTGGTGCTTCAGTTTTATTCATAAAACCAAATTAATTGCAGATTGTTCCAGGTTACTACCTTAGAAGGAATCTTGATGGCATTATTGAGAATAGTACATGTACAAACAACACAGCCAGTGAACATTCCATGGTTGAGCGGTTAATTGTCGATGATCTGTTGCACTGGGCTGTCAATTATAAGGTCACCATTTTCATTTGAAAATTCATTTATTTCTCTCATTCGTTGTTAAATAGTATCTTATTCGAATTTTCTGAAATGTGTAGTTTTATCACTACCTTCACCTGTTAGACCCCAGCTGATATCTTAGTATACATCTATTGTTAAACTCGTTAGTTAACATGGACTACTCATGATTATTGGTATAAGAGTTTAGTATGATCTGTTGAGATTTTTATATATGAATTTTGCAGGTTGATGGCTTTCGTTTTGACCTGATGGGTCATATAATGAAGCGTACAATGGTATGGACTTGCACTCATTCATGAAACTTTCTACGTTAAAGTATTGTGTTCCAGTATTTATTCCAGGCCAAGAGATTTTCAAATGATATTCTAGGGGAAAAAACAAAACAGTTCTTTTCGAAGTACAAGACTGGAAATTAGCTTCTAATTCTTATAATATTTTCAGGAGAAAAACATTTTCCCTCACAATGCAGTGCGCTATAAGCTTTTCAGGCCCTCTGAAATCTATATACTGCTAACGTATGTATAAATATTAATATATGGTGAAAAATGTGTAAATATAATAGCCTAAAAGTAACATAAGTGTCTGTGTTGTGCAAATGCATTTATTGTAAAGGGTGGTTTAAATTAGAACATAAATGTTAAAAGTTTTTTTCAATGTGAGATTTTAAATTTATAATATATGCGGTAGTAACAGAAACACAATGAATAACCAGGTGAAAAAATAGTAGAATTTGAAGGGTACAAGTCAGATAGCATTTAAAAGAAAAAACTCTACTACTATCAATTTTGAATTACGTTGCTAGAAATCTCTCTCTCCCTCTCTCCCTTATAGTTATTTATTTTATTCTTTGATTTGTTTTGGAAGATTAGACTATGATATGAATTTTTGCTTGCATGTAAAACTGCAGGTAAAGGCTAGAAATGTGCTCCAGTGCTTAACGAAACAAAAGGACTGTGTAGATGGCTCTAGTATCTACATGTAAAGAGGATTGAAAGATTTTTATTCCTTCAATCTTTGTACCATGTCTTGTTACAATGGACTCTTCATGGATTTTTTTTATTTTTTTATGTTTTAGTGACTAATTTATACCTTTTTTATTTAAAGATATGGTGAAGGATGGGATTTTGGAGAAGTGGCTAACAACGGCCGTGGTGTAAATGCCTCGCAGTTCAACCTTTGTGGAACTGGAATTGGAAGGTACTAGTTTAAGTTAAAAAAACATCACTATGAAATTTATTTTCTTCACAATTTATAAAAGCTCCTTTGAAGGTAAAATTAACATCAGTTGCGTATAGGATCATTACAGACAAATGCGACTCCAAATAGTAAGAAAGTATATAGTAGATTCGAAAAATTTCATGTGCATATGGATATGGTAAAGTATTATATTTTCATTATAACTCTATCATATTCTTCTATTTTGCTCTACCACAATGGAATTCATATTTAAACACAATATAACTACCCAACCATTTATTTGGTTAACTGCTAAGGATTCCGTTACTATCCTTCAATCAAACTTATTCGTCTACTATCCTTCAATCAACCTTATTCGTCAAACGGCGGCTATTTAATCTAGATATGCTAATTTCTATCCCTATTGAGGTGGAAAGTCACAACTACTCTAACTTAACCAGATATTGTCAAAATCAAAATATAGGGCCAGATTAAATACTCTTTAATTTTGATCATGAACTGTGTAAATACTTATGAGATATGGATTCAGCTTCAATGACCGGATTCGAGATGCGTTGCTTGGTGGATCTCCATTTGGACATCCACTTCAACAAGGCTTCGTAACAGGTTTATCTTTGGAGGTAATCTTTATTTTTATTTTCATTTATCTAGCATTTTATTTTCCGAATTATATTCTCTTGAACTTTTCCTTTGTTCGGGGGATGGTTGAAGTTTACTGATATTTATGTTTTAATATTGATTTACTGTTACTTTTACATCTTCAGCCCAATGATCATGACCATGGAAGCACTTCTGGTACAGAGCATATGCTTGCTGTATCAAAAGATCTCATTCAGGTACAAAATAAGAAATATTCTGATACTGTCGAAGCAATTTCTGTCGGCATCTAAAATAAAATGCAAAATACGGGACTGTGTGTGTGTGTGTGTGTGATACTTGTCCCAACACCTAAACAAGGATGTGAATGAATTGTTGACCGGAACACTGATCTTTTAAGGAGTTAAATATACTTGTCAATATATAAATAAATAAAAGGGTGAAGAGTAGGCATTGCATGTGGTTTCAACATAAGTAATGGTGTTTTATGTCAAGACGACTGACAAAATGTGGTTGAGAAGCTTGTTTTTTTACTCTTGAATGATAAATTAATTCGTATGTTGTACTCACCCCGATCCTCTTTAATTCTCGTTTAGAGTTTTATTAAGAATTAAGGAACAAAATAATTTGACTAATACACCCATAATCAATTAATAATATTCCTAATTAATCTCTCTCCCTCTCTTTCCTAATAATTATCTTCCTACCATAAGTTTATTTTGATCTCTTAAAATAAGTAGGCATAAAATTGGAACAAAGTGATAAAAAATTCTAAAACGACATTTACTTTGTAACAAAATTGAGCATCTAAAACGACACTTAAAAGGAATCGGAGGGAGTAGTTTTATGAAATGGTTGTTTCCAATACAATGATTTAGATTTATTTATTTATTTTTAAATATCAAATATTAAAAAGCTTGTTGTACATCTGTGTTCATTTGAAAGGATTTTATCCCATGGAAAAGATTTTTGCGCACATCTGCAGAAAATAAATGTACCGTAACTTAGTTTTTTCAACATCAAATGCAATAGCGGAGTGTTGGTTGAGATAAGCAATCAAAGTCTCAAATCGGTTAGACACGGGGTCGTCGTAGGTTTATAAGTATGGATATATCTCCATCAGTATGAAGCCTTTTGGGGTGAGCCAAAAAGCAAAACCGTGCCCCTTTTGGGGTGAGCCAAAAAGCAAAACCGTGAGGGCACTGGTCCAAAGCGGACAATATCGTGGGCCATGATAATATTGCTTCATTAACTTTTTGTGATTCTCTGTGTACTGCAGGTTGGAATGTCTGCTAACCTGCTGGACTTCGTGCTAACTAACCATGAGGGCAATGAGGTAACATTAAATATGATGTTATTCATAATTTTTATATTGATTCAAGTAAAGTTGCACCTAATCACGATGTTTGCCAAAACCTTTTTGAAATGTGATTGTTTGAAGTTTGGATAAATATGATTTAGAATGTTGTTAAGAAAGACTTTGAATATTGGTTGTTACATTTTGCGTTTTGTTGCTATGAAAATGCAGATCATGCCTAAAACAGGGGACAAGTCTAAGTGGAAGAAGGCTAAGAGTTTGAAATTGGATGAGAGTCGAGAAGTGGAAAAAGAGTTCATTAACTTCACTTATAATGTTTCAAGTAACAAGATATCAAGGTATTCTTCAGCGTCTTAGAGTGTTTTTCGGGGAAATGAGATCACCCTGACACAATAAATTGAAAAGACTGTCAAGCTGAAATTGGTATCGGAGGAAGATGATCGTGAGTGCACTGTGACATGAAGACCCAAAAGACCCGAATGAATGAATGGATGAATTAGAGCCCGACAAGGAGAAGAAAAGGGAAACTGATGTCGTGTTTTCGAGTTCCGGAGACCACGGGAATGAAGGGACACTGATGTTAAGCTTTTGAGTTTTGGAGACTGTTCCCACTAGTTGAGCGTAATTGCCTCCAAAACTCAAAAGCTTAACAGCAGTTGCCCTTTGTCTTGGGAACTCGAGAACAACATCAATTTCTCTTTTCTTCTATTGTCATTTGTTAATTCATACAATTCTTCTTTTTTTGGTCTCATATCTATTAACACACATATGTTGCTCTCATGATTGCGGTGCACTCAAATCACCGACCATCTAGGAAGCACGGACATTCAAATTAGGATTTTTTGCCGTGTCGTGTCCTAATTTACGTTATAATTAGCGTGTTAAAAGCGTGTCCCCGTGTCATGTCTAGTCCGTGTCTTCCTCCGATACCAATTTTAGTTAGTCTTTCTCATTTACATTTATAGAGGAAGAACATAAGACCGTGTTTGGGTGCTCTCTCTGTTACCGAAAACACTCTAAAATGCTGAAGACTATCTTGATACCCTGCATGTTACTTAAAACATTACAAGTGAAGTTAATGAACTCTTTTTCCACTTTTTGCCCTCAACCAGTTTCAGTTTCTTAGCCATTTTCCGCCGACACTTGTCCCCTGTTTTAGGCATGATCATAACAATAAAACGTAAATGTGGCGGCCAATTATTAATGCAACTAAACATTCTAATTAAAAATCTTTCTTCAATTAAAAAGGTAATTATCTGTCCCATATAGCTTAGTGGCTAGCTAAACTTTTTATATCAAAAGTTTAATTGCCCTAACGTACATTCTAAATCATATTTATCCAAACTTCAAACAATCAAATTTCAAATAGCTTTTGGAAAATTTCGTGATTAGGCCTAACTATACTTGAATCAATAAAAACAATGGAGGCCTTGTTTGTTCATTTTGCAAATAAAGAAGCTTTATGTTTGACCCTTAGGCCTAACTATACTTGAATCAATAAAAACAATGGAGGCCTTGTTTGTTCATTTTGCAAATAAAGAAGCTTTATGTTTGACCCTTGTTCTATTTTCATGCTAGTATGATGTATCTTCTTTATTTTTCAAAATATGGAAAACACATTTTCTTTATTGCATCTCGCTTAAAATCATGATTTATATTATCATTTGCCTCCAAACAGGTAAAAGGATGCGAAGTTTCAATGCATGATGGGAAACCTGTTGCATATGCTTCACACCCAATAGAAACAGTAAGGACTTTCATTCTATCTTGGTCGTATTATTATGTTCATAAATCTATTCTCAAAAAAGTGTTTCTCATTCTGCAACCGTTTTATCAGTTATTCTATGCACGACTAGGCATTTTATTTATTGGATTCTATAGCTTCACATCTTCTATTATTGTTTAATCTTACGTGAATCAGGTGAATTATGTTTCTGCACACGATAACGAGACCTTGTTCGACATTGTCAGTTTAAAGGTAACCACCTATGCTCTAACATTGATTGCACGGTAGTTCTTATTCTTGACACAGTATTTAACGTCACTCTTCATGTGTATAGACTCCGGTAAATATAAATGTGGATGCAAGATGTAGGATTAACCATTTGGCGACCAGCTTAGTAGCGCTTTCCCAGGTTTGACTTTCCATTCTACATTGAACTCACGTATTACATATTTTCACGTGTTTAGTAAAAATCACACAAATTCTTCATAATCAAGACAATTGTAGGGAAACAAAAGAAACTTACTAGCGCAACTTGCTAGGTAAATTATCCATTGGAGGTGACAAATGGATAGCTTGGATATTAGTCTTATGGAAACATCCAAGAGTTAATAATAATATTAGTAGCAGTAGTAAGGGGATTGATCAATAAATACAAATATAAAACGTTTTATGCTCACTAGATTTTCGATCTCTCTTTTTTTCTTGTCAACTAATTACAATTTGGATCAATCTATCAAAAATACCATTCATTACCCAAACCCACTTCTCCCCTCTCCCCACGAACTTCCGGTGTCGATTACGGCTAGCTCTGACGTCTGTTTAATTTGAAATTTTTACCATTGATATCTGTTGCTATTCCGAGTTTACATGCGAAATTTCATGTCAATCGGAATTCGTTTGCCTCGTTGAATTCAGTCAGAATTTCTATTTTAACAGTTTTTTCACACCGAAAATCAGAAACTTCCGGCATCAATTCTGGCCAGATCTGACGTCCATTTAACCTGAAATTGCAAAATCTCAAGTCAATCGGGGTCCGTTTGCCCCGTCGAATCACCAATCAAAGTTTCAATTTTTACAGTATTTTCATACAGAAAATCAAAATTTTCCGGCATCAATTCCGGCATACTCTGATTTTGTTTAATCTGAATTTGTAAAATTTATTTTTGCTATCATTTCGAGTCTACCTGCACAAATTCAGGTCAATCGAAATTCGTTTGCCTCATTAAATCGCCAGTGAAAGTTTTGATTTTCACCTTTTTTTATCCATAAAATCAGAAAATTTCGGTGTCAATTCCGGCCATCTCCGACGTCCGTTTAACCTGAAAATTTTATCATTAGTTTTTGTTATAATTTTAAGTGCGCCTGTAAAATTTCAGGTCAATCAGAGTTTATTTGGTCCGTTGAGTCGCTAGTCAAAGTTTCATTCTTTTACAGTTTTTCAGACACAAAACCAGAAATTACCACAACCTTTGTTAAAGAGATCATTCCCAGATGCAATAAGATTACCATAATTAGTGGTCGCCAATAATAAAATAAAACAACCAATAATATCAAGATTACCGCATACGTAATGTAATCTATAATTATCACAGCAAGTACTAAGATTACAACATACAGTGATATAATCTAAAATTATTACAACCAATAATACTAAAATTATTACATACAGTAATGAGATTATTAATCGTTGTCATAAGATTATCACAACCAATAATTTGATACGTGAAAACATAATTGCCCCGATTAGTAATTAGTTATCCTAGTAATCTAAGATTACCACAACCAATAATCTTAAAATTACCACAACCAATAATACAGTAATGAGATTATTATCCGTTGCTATAAGATTATCACAAACACTAGTAAGATCTCAACTGGTAATAAGATAATTGGTACCGATAATAAGACTACTAAAATTACTATAAAACTAGTGGTACTGATAATAAGATTACTACCACTGGTTATAAAATTATTGGTGTTAATATGATTACTACTATTGATAACAGGATTTAATGGTACAGATAATATGATTACTGCTGCTTGTTATGAGGCCTAAGTAACAAATATAAATGTTTATATTTCTAGCAAGACAACCATGCAAATCAAGAGTGTGCAGTGATCATCAACATTTTCTTTTTTTTCCCAACCTTCTCAAAGAAAGAATGTATATTATTTACAATTGGACAACAGTATAACATTAAGTTCCTCCACCGCTATTTATACATCATATAAGCTATCTAAGAAAATTCTCAGAACTAGAATAAAGGTATTTTTAATACATCGCCGTTGGATTAAAATTGTGAGGACGTGGATGGTCGATTATCTTGCTTCTCTATCAGTACGCATCTTAATGGTGGACCGAACAAGTTCAATTTTACCTACAAAATCGAGTAAACAAGTTAAACGCTTGCTTGGGTGAACGCTCCAAATCCAAAAGATGGATCGATCATATTTTATTTCGGTTGGAGAATGCAATAATTTCAATATTACATCAATGGCCAAAATCAATCTTACTACTGATCAGAGATCAGATGGACTGCCAGTTCAACTGGTCAGATGAAAATTAATTACATTCTTTCATTATATCATGTAAAACAATAATTATATTAGACTACTTATTGTTATGCAATAAATACTACAGGGAACGAGAATACATAACTCACAAAAAAATCACATATATATAACAAATCCCAAAATGAATATAATCACAAACACACTCATAAAGAAACCAAGTTTGTCATAGAAAATAATTTGCAAAATTAGGAAAAAAAAAAATAATAAAGTGGTAAAGAGTTTTAACCGAAAAATGTTTATTTTGGGGTTAACAAGGCTGGAATAAGCA
>BMAC01000343.1:561891-597921 GCA_014905375.1 Phtheirospermum japonicum
ATCGAAACCATGGTTGAAGTGTTCAATTCGTCTTTTTTTTTTTTTTTTTTTTTTAATTTATGAAACGTCCTCTAAGTGCTCAGACTGTTCTAATGTATGAAAGAATTATTCCTATATAATTACAGATTTTTTTTAAAAAAATATAAATTGAAAGAAGCTTTCAACGACGTAACTATGTATACCTTCTAAATCATGGATACAATGCTTCATATCTTTAGTACAGCCCTAACAATGCATATAAATTTTCAACACAGCCTCAATCACCTTAGGCTAAGGCTGCCCACATGATCACAAACAACATTTTCATCAACCCACCACTAAAATCAGTACATATACAATTATAATTTCTAACACCACCTATATAAGTTAAAAATGTATTGTACCTCGGGTTTTTTCTCCTCCACTTGTTCTATTGATAAAGTATTATCAATGGAAAAAATTCTTCACTTGTCACCCTTCTTAGCAACAGCCTCGTTCACCTTGCCACCTGATCGATCCTTCTTCTCCACACTCTTAATGACACCACCAACAACAAACTGCCTCATGTCACGAACGGTAAAACGACCAAAAGGTGGGTACTCAGCAAACGTCATCTTGAAGTTTTGCCTCTGTAGTTATTCGCTTTTCCTCTGCTAGGAACAATATTGACAATCAGAGCACAAATAGTATGAACAAAAGAGTGACACATCTATTCGGTGCACAGCCATTACCTTCATATTGCAATTTCCTGGAAGAGAAAAGGAATCAAACAAGTCAATCAATCAATCATAGTCAAAATATTATTGTGAAATAATAACCAAACAGCTTACTGGGAAACATATTTAAATTTCTTATGCTGAAAAAACAAATTGTTACAATCACAGAATAGCAAATAGGAAGACAAACATTAAAAATAACTCTTCTTAGACAAAATTAAAGGCAAATCCCTAAGCAAACACTGTAACAACAAAAAGCAGTAACCTTCAAGTAGACATAAGAAGAATTTAGGGGGTGGGGCTTAAAAAACGTTACACAATCCATACCCTGTATGGATTAATTCTTTTTCTCCGAATAACAAAAGAGGATATTTTCATCTTCACACAAAATTAAAGATGTGCGCTCACACAAGCATACATACAAGAAATTTCAACATTACTAACACATTAAAACAATAATAATCACTGAGCATAAATATCTGCCAAATAAAACTCAAAATTGCAAAACAAAAAAGGGGGAAAATCAACATATTGGGGCTCTCGAACATGAAGGTGACAGTGTCGTTGCCGTCATCAGCCTTGATAGTGATGATGTCATCGTTTCCGGTGCACTTGAGCATCTTGGCCATGTTGCCGAGGTTCATGCCCATGGAGAGGTTGCGGTCGCATCTGTAGTGCTCGAACCTTTCCGATCTAAGCAGCAGCGCCACCAGGGTCACGTGGCTTGAATCTATGGCCTGGTACAAGAAATCGGTCGCCAAAGCAGTCGAAATTGGCATTGTTCACCAGATCCTTAGTTTCATCAAGAACCTTTCCTCAACAAACTTGCACGTAGCTACACAACCTGCACATATGCTATTTATTGGTCATTTCCCCATAATAATATATCTACAAGTGTTCCATCAAGCACTCAATTTTTATGAACTGTGGGCTGAAAGTCATAGCTCTTTACAAAATTTATACACGAGTCAATGCACGCTTATAAGACTTGAATAAAACTATTTACAGTTAGAGTCTAAACCTAGTATAGTTAAGAATCTATAACCAACATTGACTTTTCACTGGATTATCTTGACATATAGTTGGAATTTTTTTAGTAAGCTATGCATCACCATGACATGCAATTTATTGATCTCATTCTTCACAGGGAATACCTTTCTTTCATGCCGGTGATGAGATTCTACGCTCAAAATCATTAGATCGTGACTCGTACAATTCCGGTGATTGGTTCAATAGGTAACTCATTGATAAGATATAAATTGAAATTCAGTTTTCTTGCATTATGTTTTGCTGCTTAATTATTTCCAAATCGCAATTGCATATTCAAAAGATTCGAGGGAGTCTCTATTAGCTTCCATTCCATTCCTTATTTTCGATACAACAAACCAAGAGAGGATGTAGAATTAGCCTTTACCCAGGGTTGCTGGATTTTAATTTCTGGGATAATAATAATAATAATAATAATAATAATAATAATAATAATAATAATAATAATGATAATAATAATAATATAATAATCCGGGATTTCGTCTAATTATAGAAACCCCTAAGGTTTTTAGAAATTACAAGAACTTCCTTGAGGTTTGATTTAAGCAACAAAGATTTCCCAAAAAAAACAAAAAAACCCTTATGTTTTCAGAAATATTACAGTCACCCCCTTAAATTTAAAACAAAATCAAATTTCAAGTTGTTTTCCTTTTCACGGTGCAATATTTATTTTCCCAAATTGTGTCACAATATGGTGCAATATCAACTTCTCCCAAGATATCAGGTGAAATAAATAGCATATATAAAACTCTACTTATCTTTCTGATTCTGAACTTTTTCACTCCAAAAATCTCTCAGATTAGACTTCAGCTACAGCACTAATAATTGGGGCGTTGGTCTTCCTCCAAAAGAAAAGAACGAGCGAAATTGGCCATTGTAAGCAACATTTCCATCAAGCCTACCGCACGTTAACTATATTTGTTGGCTCAAGCTCTTTAGTAGGACTAAAGTACATTCACTATTTGAAAACCTCTCTTACACACACACACACACACACATATATATATATATACATACATATATGTATATATATATATATATATATATATATATATATATCAATATATATATATATATATATATATTTCTGTCCGTAACTTAATTATCTAGTTTCTTTCCTTTTTTTCTTCAGAATCAAAACAAGATTGGCAAATCCCGCATTTAAGCCTCAACAAAGTCACATCCTTGCAGCACTTGAAAACTTTTGTAGCTTTTATTAGTATTCAGATACTCTTCCCCGCTTTTCCGTTTGCGTACAGCAAATGATATCCAGGTTAGAAGTGATACAGAATCAATTTTATGTTAATCATATTTGGCAAAATTGTTAAATTGTCATCTGTTAAAAAATGGGTTAATTACAAAAAGTAACCATTGAGGTTTGACCGGATCACGGAAAAAACCCCGCTAACTTTAAAATTACAAAAAATACGTCTGAGATTTTGTTTTATCTTACATTTACCCCTTCCATCAGCAAAAACCATTTCCTCTTTTGAGACTTTGTCTTTTTTACCCTTTTAAACAATGTAAAACTCTTTTTTTACCCATAAACTGACAAAACATCTTTTTTACCCATTTTGTTATATAAAAAGACCAAAATATCCCGCCCCAAAATATTAAACTAATCGACCCAAATAAAACTGCTCGCCCCAAACTTTTTATCGCCTCTCTCGCCCAAAACATACAAATCATACACCTCAAACCATTGTATTGCTCGACCCAAATAGCCCTTCTCGCCCCAAATAGCCCCAAACTTTTATCGCCTCTCTCCCCAAACATACAAATCATACACCTCAAACCAATGTATTGCTTGGCCCAAATAGCCCTTCTCGCCCCAAAATATTAAACTGCTCAACTCAAACATTTATCACCTCTCGCCCAAACATAAAAAACACTCACCATACCAAATATTTGTATTGCTCGATCCAAATAATGCTGCTCGCCCAAAATATTAAACTACTCTACCCAAACTATTATCACCTCTTGCCCCAAACATAAAAACACTTCACAAACCAAATATTTGTATTGCTCGACCCAAATAAAAGTAATCACCCCAAAATATTAAACTACTCAACCCAAACTTTTATCACTTCTCGCCCCAAACATATAAAAACATACTTTCCACACCAAATAACACCTCTCACCCAAAACATGAAACAATATCTCGAACCAAATATAACTACTCACCCCAAATGTATATATATTAAAAAAAAACCAACCTTTTGACCCAATTTTAACCAGCAGAAAATCCCAAAAAAAAATATAACCAAAATTAATTGGCCTAATTTGAAGGTGCCTCAGGTCCTGAATAGCGTGTCCCAGGCGGTGGGTTATTGTCGATCTTCTTCCTTCTAGCTTTGGCAGCCTTTCGCGTCGATTTTCATAGGTGGATGTGCCGGTATCATTATTTGATGTATTTTTTCCGCTGGAGAAGATGAGTTTTTATTTGATGGATTTGGAGATTAGTTTTGAGAGGATTGATATTGTTTGGGTCGATCTTCCAATTTTACAAGTACGGACATTTTAGACTTTTTCCATCCCAAAATGACATCTTTTATTTCACTTATGGGTATAAAAGAGTTTTGTATTTCGAAAATGGGTATTTTGAATCATTTCCTCTTTCAAAAAACCCCTTCACATATATAAAATATTACGGTAAGCACCTTAATTTATTTTAACACTGAATCAAACCACCTTAAGGGTATTTTTTGGTAATTTAGAAAGTTGAACTGTTTTTTTCTTTCAAGTAGGCCAACACCTCAAGCGTACTTTTTTTAATTATCCCCAAATCCTATACCTTAATATGGCAAGGTTTTTTTTGGCAGAATTGAAGGAAGGAATGAGATGGGGTGAAGTATTTTAGTTCTAGGGATCTAAATTACTAAAGGACAGTTTATGATAGTACCTTCTGGACCTATTTGTAATTTGAAGTGATTTTTTTTTTTTTTTTTTTTTGGAATTACACTAACTTTAGAGGTAGATTTTGTAATTATTCCTTAGTTATGTTAGCTGAATACTTGAACTTGTGTCCAACTCAAATTTCTAACTATTCATAAAAATGGAATCATGTTTGTTTATAAAAAAATATTGAAAGTCGACCCACTACTATCAAATTTTCAAATTATTATATACATAAAATACTATTTTAAAACTTATCAACCAAACATATACTCATTTCAAAACCTACATATATAAAATCTAATTCTGATTCATTCATCCTAACATAATTCCATTCCTAACTCGAAAACCAATAAAATCTCTAAATCCAGTTGCAACTAAAAATCGGAAATTGATCATGGAAATAAAACCACAGAAGCTCTTGGGGTTTTCTCTCTGTCTCTGTTTCATGTTTAAATTCCATTTTCTCATCCTAAACTATTAATACCTTGAGCAATCAACTCTATTTAAATCTCGCATATTTGTTTTAGGAAAGGGTACGATTTCATAACACTGGTCCATCATCGGTCCCTGGTGTTATCGTCATGGGCATTGAAGACGGCGAAGGATTTTCTGGACTTTCTCAACTCGATCCAATGTTAGTATCATGAACTTTCTGCACAATTTGTTATCGATGCCAATTGTGTGAATTATTGATAGTATTTATTTGTTTTGTGCGCACAGCTACTCTTACATTGTTGTTATAATCAACGTGTGCCCGACTGATATCACATATACCAGCCCGTCTCTGAAAGAGAAAGATCTACAATTGCACCCAATACAGGTTCCTTTTTCGGCCCTCTTTTAAATTTTATTTTGTAATCCAGCCAAAATATCTATATAAAAAAAAAAGCGACCGTAGAGGCAATTGAATCATATATCTCAAACTCATACGATATGTGTTTTCTTGACCGTGCCATCTTATTTGTTTACTTAAGTGTTTGCAAAAAGTTATACTTTTAGAAAGTAATTTATTGCAACAGAAAGTGAAAAGTAGTTGAGAATTAGAAGCTGGAATATGGTAAAACACAATTAAAAAGAAAAAAAAAATCAAAGTAGAATATATTTTTTTAAAGGGAGTTGAGTAAGAATGTCAAAATAAACTTCTCTTTATTTACAAAATTTCCAAGAGTTACAAAATCGAAAGCACTTCAACCGCTGCTTCGATATTTATTTAGTATGAAGCAGAAACAAAAGCAAAACAGCATATTCAAACACTAAGAAGTGATTCATCTCAGTGAAAAGCTGACAATCGCCTTTTTATGTTTCTTTTCTGTTTTTGTCTCGCAAACTTGCCCTTAAAATGACACTCTATTTCTTTTAAATTCATATTAAAACAGTTGAAATAATTGTACTGAAAAATGGTCCTATTGTTAATCTCTCCGACTCACTTTAATTGGAATTTGCTAGATGGTTAATGGTCAGCTCATGCGCTTGTAGTTTTTTTGTTTGGCCTTGTATCTCAGGTGAGTTCAACCGATCACATTGTGAAGAACTCGATGTACGACTCATCCTCTGGCTCGTTCAGAGTACCCTCAAGGACAACATCTGTTTTTGTTGAACCCCGAGTCACTTAGAAAAAGAATGTTGGTATTCCATAACCAGAAATTCAAATGACAGTATGTAATGAGAGCAACTCTGCGTTTACCCATCTAAAAGTGTGGGGTTATTTTTCAAAATACCCATTTTCGAAAGACAAAACTCTTTTATACCCATAATGAAAAAAAACATGTTTTCTACCTATTTTTGGATGAAAAAATCTAAATTGTCTTTACTTGTAAAAATAGAAGATCAAACACAAACAATATCAATTTTCTCAAAACTAATCCCCAAATCCATCAAATAAAAACTCATCTTCTCCAGCGGAAAATACATCATTCTAGACAAAAAAATAATAATGATACCGGCACATTCATCCGTGAAAATCGACGCGAAAAGCTGCCAAAGCTAAAAGGAAGAAGTCCGACACTGACCCGCTGCTTGGGATACACTATTCAGGCTCCGAGGCACCTTCAAATTAGGTCAATTAATTTTTTTTTTTTTTTTTTTGGATTTTCTGCAAGTTGAAATTGGGTCAGATTTTTTTATTTTTTACTTTTATACATTTGGGTAAGTAGTTATATTTGGTTCGAGATATTGTTTCATGTTTGGGGTGAGAGGTGTTGTTTGGAGTGAGGTGTTATTTTGTGTGGAAAGTATGTTTTTATATGTTTGGGGCGAGAAGTGATAAAAGTTTGGGTAGAGTAGTTTAATATTTTGAGGCTATTAGTTTTATTTGGGTCGAACAATAAAAATATTTGGTTTGTGATTTGTTTTTATATTTGGGGCGAGAGGTGATAATAGTATGGGTAGAGTAGTTTAATATTTTGGGGCGAGAAACATTATTTGGGTCGATCAATACAAGTATTTGGTATGGAGAGTGTTTTTTATATTTGGGGCGAAAGGTGATAAATGTTTGAGTCTTGCAGTTTAATATTTTGGGGCGAGAAGGGTTGTTTGGGTCGAGCAATACAATAGTTTGAGATGTATGATTTGTAAGTTTGGGGAGAGACGATAAAAGTTTGGGGCGAGTAGTTTAAAATATTTGGGGCGAACAGTTTTATTTGGGTTGAATAGTTTAATATTTTGGGACGGCATATTTTGGTCTTTTTATATTATAAATAGATAAAAAAGATATTTTATTCGTTTATGGCTAAATAAGAATTTTACATTGTTTAAAGGGTAAAAAAGACAAAACTACATCAGTCGTATATCGCTTTATATTGACAAGTTTTATGCGACAAGTTTGGCCAAATAGTTGAGAGGTAGGGATGAACTAAAAACCTCTCGACTTAACAACCAATCATACTTCAAGGGCTCTAAAAGCGAATGGGTAAATACTATGTAGTCTCACTATGTTTTATAAGATTTTTAATAAGAGTAAGGCTATTTCAGCCCCATAATTAAAGAAAAAATGATCAATAAATACAAATTAGAAGACATTTATGTCTAGTGGTGTTGATTCGGTTCTAATTAACCGTTGATCGATGTCGATGGTTTAGGTCCGAAACTGTGAACTGATTTCTGGCGATTCGGTTTTGAATCTGGAAAATCTTAAACCGTGAACCGCTGGTTATAACCGACAGTTTTTTATTAAAAACTGCCGATTTTTGATTTTTTTTTCCAAAAAAAAAAAAAAGAAAAAGAATTTGTTGGAATATTATTCACGGCGATTTTCTTTTTGATGTTGTTTGCCTTTCTTGGACCCAAATTATTAGGAAACTGTATTTGGTTTTTGTTTTGTTTCCCAAATAGAGTTTTAGGTTAGTTAACTTATTTATCAAGTTTAGGACTCTTGTCTATTAAAAACAAGAAGTGGTCATGTAAACACACGATTTTAACGCAGCAGGTCAGAACGGAAGCACAAGAAAGATGTGAAGTCACGATTCAAAACTCGTACATCTTTGAAGTTGCGTAACCAACGGAGAAGATCATCACAACGGGGCTGCAAGTATTTAGTATCAAGTGCTGATACTAATGTTTTCATATATTACTTTATGATTTTGTATTTGAACTTAAACAAATTAAAGTAATATAGTTTTCGGGTTTGTATACCCATTTCGTAAGCATGTAGCTTACGAACGCAATTTATCTGCTGTGCTCTTTTAGTTTGTCAATTATTCCGCTGCGGTTTATTAGAATATTGTTTAGTGTTAATTCTAGTGTTATTAATACCAGACTTAATATCGATTTACTGATACTTATTCAATAACCATAGACCTACAAATTTACAATTGGTATCGAGAGCAGGTTACTTGACATACTAATTATACTGATCCTTATTTTTGTAGGACGCTATGGATGCTCAAGGAAATTCGCGACCTCCGATCCTTAATGGCGAGAACTATTCTCTCTGGAAACAAAGGATGAGGTGGCACATCAAAACCATTGATGAATGAGCGTGGAGAACCATACTGGTTGGATGGGAAAAATCACGCATTACTGATGTTGATGGTGATACCATCATCAAGAGGGAAGAAGAGTGGACGGTAGATGAACTAGCCTTGTCCAACTGGAACTCCAAGACTATCAACACTCTATGTGGCTATGTTGATTCATACTACTATAAAGTGATTAAAAAGTATGAGTCGGCAAAAGATCCATGTGATGAGTTGCAGAGGGTGTGTGAAGGAATTCACAGTGTCGAGAAATCAAGATTGAGGATGTTGACTGCTACCTTTGAGTTAATGAGGATGGACTATGCTATGAGACTCTCAGATATTGCTAACGAGTGCGAAGAACTTGGTGAAGGTGTGACTAATTCACGTCTTATGGGAAAGTTGCTAAGATCGATTTGAAGAAATTTAGCATCAAAATGGTAGTTATTGAAGAAGCAAAGGAGACAAATGATTTAGAGTTCGATGCATTATTAGGCACGCTCAAAACATTTGAGATGGAACATCTTGGTTCCAACTCAAAAGATAAAAATGTTGCTCTAACTTCCGATGTCAACTCTGATGACGATGAAGATATTGATTGGAGAGAGATACTTGAGAAGATTGAAACTACCAAACTTGGAGAAGAAGAAGTGTCTCTTATTTCTCAACGGTTCAACAAGCACTTGAAGAGGAAAAACAACATTGGAGGGTCTTATTCAAAATTCAAACCAGAAACGCCAACACCAAAATCATCAGGGCGTACATTTGCCAAATTTCAGTCTTCATCTTTGGAATCTAAGATCTATAGTTTTCCAAAGCCTCTTAATGAAGTTCAGGGTCATGAGTGTAAAGGTTAAGGACATTACAAAAATGAATGTGCAAATACTCTAAGGAAGAAAAACTTAATTTCAAAAGAGTTCAATGAAGAGGACAACGATTCTGACACATCTAATATTGTTCCGCATTGTTTGCTAACATTGTGTGGGATGACGACATTCGTGTTGGTAACACCAAAACCAACACTTGGTGATTAAATGCAGAAGTCGAGGAGACATCTGACA
This sequence comes from Phtheirospermum japonicum, assembly GCA_014905375.1. Taxonomy (NCBI): domain Eukaryota; kingdom Viridiplantae; phylum Streptophyta; class Magnoliopsida; order Lamiales; family Orobanchaceae; genus Phtheirospermum; species Phtheirospermum japonicum. Next base: position 571,546 of record BMAC01000343.1, read on the forward strand.
GATACGAGAAGCTGAGAATTGAGTATGAAGAATTATTTGCCAACTGTGGTAATCAACTGCTCAGAGTCAAGGCTTTTACGATCAAGGTGAACAAACTGACTGACAAAAAGGATGATCAAGTGAATATAATTGTCTGATTGGAGTCGTCACTCACAAGAAAACACGACAAAAAAACGCGCTTATGCTGACGGTCAAATCCGTCAGGATTCCGTCAGTATATGGAATACTGGCGGCCTCCTGACGGATATTGGCCACCAGCATTATTGTGGTCAAGATTGCAAGAAACCCTCTCGAACTTCAACAAGGGTAAGGCTAAACTTGACGAAATTCTGGATTTAAGTGTCCCAGATTCATCGAAACACGTGATTGTATACAAGTCTGATCAACAAATCCCAGAATCAAGCCAAATATTGACAATCAAACGCCACAGGAGGAGAAGAAGACAATACGTGTGTCATCACTGTGGTGAACGAGGTCACATCCGACCATTCTGTTGGAAGATTGTTGGTAAACAAAGTCTGTTTAAAAGGTCGAAGCTTACTGCTGAGTCCCGTGATGATTTTCGTTTTCTTAACACCAAAACTTACGCTAGAGTCAAACAGGTTTGGGTCAAAAAAAACGAGATCAAATGCAATATGATCTATTTATCTCTAAAATCCTATGTTCCTGTAACTTGGTACTTTGACAGCGGATGCTCTAAACATATGATCGGCTCAGAAGATCTTCTCTCAAATACTGTCAAGTTTCAAGGAGGAAAGGTGAAGTATGGTGGAGGTGCAAACGGCCAAATCATTGGCCAAGGAACCCTTCATGTTCCTGGGATTGCAAAACTTGAAAATGTATTGCTTGTTGAAGGCTTAACTGCGAACTTGATAAGTATTAGTCAACTCAGCGATGGTGGGTTCAGTGTCAAGTTCACTCATGAAAAGTGCGAAGTTTAAGGGCAATGCAAGTATTCTTACTGATCAGAGGACTTCGGACAATTGCTTCCAAATCCACGGTGATGTGTTCTACAAACTATCTCAACTAAGTGATGCCGAGGTGTGGCATCAAAAGCTCGGGTATGTCAATTACAAGATGCTGGAGAGATTGACTAAGAAGGAAGCTATGAATGGACTACATAAGCTCAATACAAAAATCATTCAAGTTTGTGAGGCATGTCAGAAAGGGAAGCAGGTCAGGGTGTCACATCAAAATGTGCAAAGTCTTACTACATCAAATTGTTTCGAACTTATTCATATGGATCTTATGGGTCCACTTGAAGTAAAAAGCATTGGTGGTAAAAGTTATGTACTTGTAATTGTAAATGATTTCTCTCGTTTTACATGAGTATAATTCTTAAAAGAAAATTTTGAGGCTTTTGAAGCGTTTCAAAAACTTGCGAAAAAGTTAAGTGTTCATTTGAGTGTGAGTATAGGTAGAATAAGGTCAGACCATGGGAAAGAATTTGAGAATGTGTCTCTTTCAAATTATTGTTCCAAAGTTGGTTTAACCCATGAATTTTCTTCACCTATCACCCCCTAACAAAATGGGATAGGCGAGCTCAAAAATTAGATCTCTTGCAAAAATGATTAGGACTATGCTTATTTCAAATGGGATTGCAAAATATTTTTAGACGGAAGCAATGAATATTGCATGCCACATAATTAATAGGGTATATTTTAGATCTGGGTCATGTGTTACTCCCTATGAGTTGTTGTAGGGCAAAATACCAAATTTGAGCAATTTTTATATTTTTGGGTGCATTTGTTATGTGCTAAATGATAGGAATCATCTTTCAAAACTTGGCTCAAAGAGTGATAAATGTATTTTCTTGAGATATTCCCAAAATAGTCATGCATATAGAGTGTATAATCTTAGAACGCGTTGCATGATTGAGTTAGTAAATGTCAAGTTTGATGATATGATTAGTGGTGTTAGACCTGCTGAGGATAATGATCTAGTTTTTTTATCAGAATTCTTAGTAAAATGTTACGGTTGGCGTGGATGAAACTGCAGGTGTAGAAACTGAAGATGCAGGTGGTGATGGTACTGGTGACATGACACCAAACTTGACACCAACTCAGGCTGCTCCAGAATCCGATTCAGATTTAGATGAGGAAGATCCAGCTGGTCAGATTGACTTACATCAGAGGAATATACCCTTGAGAATTCGGAGGAACCATCCTACGGGCCAAATCATTGGAGATCTCGATTAAAGTAGTACAAGAAAGCGACAAATAAATTTCAGAGAGATGGTAAGGTTTGTTTGCTTATCTACTAACTATTCTCAAATTCGAGAATCTTTGTTTCTGTCTAAAACAGAGCCAAAGCGTGTAGAGAATGCTCTTAAAGATGAATTCTGAATAAAGGCCATGCAAGAAGAATTGGACCAATTCACTAAGAATGATGTATGGGACTTAGTACCTCGTCCATAAAATTCACATGTTACAGGTACGAAGTGGATCTTCAAGAATAAAATGGATGAGGCTGGGAATATTGTGATAAGCAAGGCACGATTGGTTGCACAAGAATACACTCAAATTGAGGGTATTGATTTAATGAGACGTTTGCTCCAGTTGCTCGTATTGAATCGGTAAGACTCTTACTTGTTGTAGCATGCTATATGAAAATATCTCTACATCAAATGGACATAAAAATTGCTTTTCTTAATGGATTTTTAAGTGAAGAAGTATTTGTTGAGCAACCTAAAGGGTTTGTTGATCCTCACAAATCGAGTTTTATTTTAAAAATTATAAATGGCTTTGTATGGTTTAAAGCAAGCTCCCAGGGCCTGGTACAAAAGGTTAACTCAGCACTTGCTTTTCTTAAATTTTAGACGTGGGGAAGTTGATAAAAGCTTGTTTTTCCTTAAAACGAATAAGCACATTTTGATTGTCCAAGTTTATGTAGATGATATAATTTCTGGATCTACTAATGAGAAGATGGTGAATGAGTTTATTACGAGAATGTCTGACACATTCGAGATGAGTATGAAAGGTAATCTCTCTTACTTTCTTGGTTTGTAAATTAAACAAATGGATGACGGTATTTTTATCTCTCAGTCCAATTATGCTAAGAATCTTGTTAAAAAAGTTTGGGTTAGAGAATGCTACGCATAAGAAAACACCGTTAGGCAAAACCATGAAATTTCCTAGAGATGAAAGTGGTACTAGTGTTGATAACACTTTGTATAGGAGCATGATAGGGAGTCTCTTACACTTGACGGCTAGCAGGACAGACATTATGTATATCGTGTGTTTATGTGCTAGGTACCAGTCAAATCCTAAAGAATCACATTTAAAATTCGTTGAACGAATTATTAGGTATGTAGTTGGTACAAGTGACTTGGGAGTTTGGTATACTAAGGAAACAAGTACTGAACTTGTGGGATATACGGACTCAGATTTGGCTGGGGATGTTGTGGATAGAAAGAGTACTACTGGGGGTTATTTTTTCTTAGGTAGTAATCTTATCTCCTGGTATAGTAAAAAACAAAATTGCATTTCTCTTTCTATAGTTGAAGCTGAGTATATTGCAGCTGGAAGCGCTTGCTCACAGTTGCTTTGGATGAACCAAATGATAGAGGACTATGGTCTACATAGTAGAATCTTGACTGTGCTTGGTGATAATTACAGTGCCATTGATATCTCAAGAAATTCGGTCCATCACTCACGAATCAAACACATTGACATAAGGTACCACTTTATTCGTGACTTGGTCGAGAGAAAGATAGTTAGTCTTGAGCACATAGGAACAAAAAACCAGCTTGCTGACATCTTCACAAAGGCATTAGATTTAGAGACCTTCTCTCATTTGAGATGAGATCTCAAAATGTGCATTGTTTAAGTACGTGTTACTTTTGATGTCATGACACCTAAACTGTCATCAGTCGTGACATCTGCAGATTCTTGCATGCCTTTTTTTATTTTATTTTTCATACATATCGTGAATGCATTAGGTCTGGTTGAAGTGCAAAAAGGTCATGTGTTGTAATAAAAAGTTGTGGCAAAAATACTAACCTCTCTCTTTTGGTGATTGTGGAATATTCCCGCGGAAACAGGTTTTCTCCCAGGTCCATAAAAAGGAGGTGTTAGTTTTTCTATCAATTGCTAAATATAAGTAAGTTTCTTTTCAAGTTACTGAAAAGATAATGAATATCTGGATAAAATCCATTCTTTAATTATCACTTCCTTAAGTGATTTTGACGTAATCATTAACTCGGGTTAAGGGGTCTGTTTTCATTGACTTCACCTGTAGTAATATTAGTTATAATGTCATCACATAAAAAGCAACACTGATCATGTCACTTAAACCATTTGTTGTATTTTTAAATTTTTAGGTCATTCATTTTAAGCATCAATTAGGACATTTATACTTTGTGAGGATGCCGTTTTGCCTTGTGTTCTGTTGTGTGTGCTTGTGATCTTTCTCTTAATTATCTTGATCATGTTATGAATTTTGCTAACCAAGTGTTTCAGTGGCGTTATAATCGGAGGATTGAACAAGTAATAAGGGAGTTATTTGGCGAGTGAATAATTTCTTTACAAAGGCTTTGTTCAACTATGGTGATGGTTTTTGAAAATCTAGCTTTATCTCGATTTTATATGTAATTGAGATTTGTGATTTTAATTTCAAAAAGGAGATAGTGGTTTAGTTAAGCTTGAGACCGTGTGGCATTATTTTTGATAATCAAGATCGTGTGCCATATTTGAGAAGGAGTGGGCTTGTTTTTTCAGGAAAGAAAAGTCTTGGGTCTTAAAGAAGTTGTTGTGATAGTGGGGTTAATTCTTCACTTAACCTTTTTCATCCTCCGTTTTATTCTACTGCGGTCAATCTTTCCCAAATTGGCTAGTTAGGGTTTTTCACTTTTATTTTCTGTAAATTTTACTTCCTACGGCCACTTGATTTTCTCCTTGTGGTTGTTCCAAATCTTTTGAAAGATGTCGAATTCTCCATCACCCAGTAGAATTTCAGAGCTCCCAGCCGGCGTGTGCCGCCCAATTGATAAACAGGCTCCTGTGAATCTACCAACCTACACCGCCATGGACATTCGAGAAGAGATGTATGGTGTTGTAACACCAAACCCAATACCAACATATGCCCCTACTGCATGTCCATCTTCAGTCCGTGCTCAAGAACTGGTTCCAGTCGCCACTGCCTCCGACGCAACTCCGGCTACTCAACTTGCTCCCGGGCATATGGGTAATGAAATTGACATGGATTTTAATATCCCGAACTTGCCATTTATTGCCAAGATCTTTGGTCCAGTTGGAGATCCTTCCTTGAGGAAGTCACGCCGGCTTTGCAACATTCCCCTTGGTGCAGTTCCGACGGTCATTCCCAAAAGTCAGGCAGGGGATCGACGTCATGTGCCCATTGAGTACATGAATTTGGTTGAAGAAGTTGCAGCTCTGACGGACTCCGACGATGATGAGTATATACCCCCAAAAAATGTTGTCGCACCTCCAGTTTCCTCTCTTCCGCGATTGTCCAAGTCAACTACCTCTCGCTGGAAACAGACTGAGTATAAGAAAAATCCACCCGAAGTTGATGATTTAAGTTCCTCTGATCCCCCGTTCACTATCGTTAAATCTTTTTACTGGTGAAGTTGAAAGTTCTTCCCGTCTTTTGGTACCCTCCTTTGACTTTGTTTAACATGACTCAGTCGGAGACTGAGTATAACTTCTCCTCAAATTCTGATGATGACAACACACTAGCTGCCATGTTGTCTGCTTTGAAGTCTAAAGCTACCCAGAAAGTTGGTGATGGTTCTGGTGTCTCGTCACCAATCCTGGCATCACCTACAGCTGCTCCAGTTTCGTCTCCCAGCTCCAGCTCTGATGATGCAGTCTCTGAAGGTGCATCAGTCCAATCAGCTGCATCTGAACAGTCTTTTGATGATTCCGACGAGGCACCATTTCAGGATGTTGATATTGAAGCCTTTGTTCCTGTGTCTACTAAATTTTTGACTAAGGAAGCTGAAGAGGTGTTCCCTGGGTATCATTAGTGTGGAATGATTGATGAGCGTAGAGTCCCGGTAGATATTTTCAAAAAGCAGAATTTGATTGCCTTCTTTGACAGTAAAGGTATGTATTCCACCATTTCTACTGCCATGCCTTTTGTTCGTGAAGCGGTGTTAGAGTTCTTTGCGAACATGCTTCCTTCTGTTGCTGATCCTAAGTCCGTCAGTTTTGGTAAAGTTTATGTGCGTGGTAAGTTTCATGCTTTTATCTATGAATTGATAAATAAATTGTTTGGAACTGAGGATTATCATGGGGATTCTACAATTGATGATATGAATGAGGTCCTAGAATTTTTTTTTTCTGGGAGTATACATAAGGAATGGCATGAGCAGTTGTCTGGTACAAGACTATCCTCTTTGTATTCGGTTCTGCACAAGGTGGCAATTTTTATCTGGGTGCCGATGAAGAATGCCACTGTTGTAACGCGTCCTCAAGCCCAGTTTCTTTTTAAGCTAGTCCGTGGTATAATGTTCAATTTTGGTCAGCATGTGTTTGACATTGTCACCAGGTTTGCTACGTCCAAAGATACTTCCTCTTTTTTGCGTTCCTTCCCTCATTTTTAGCCTCCTCGAAAATCAAGGTTTTCGGCCTAATGAGGATGATGTGTATATTGGTGAGTATGAGTAGTTTTCTTTGCCTGGTCAATATACTACTGGATCTCGAGTTGTGGATCTTCCATGCCAGCCACCATCTAGAGCTACTGGTACTTCTGGTATTAGTTCTGGTGCTGGTAACACTAGTTCTAACATTGTTCAGTTTTCTGCTCCAGTAGTGCGGGCTCAAGTTTCTATGCTTAATCTTCAGATTAATCAGATGCAGGCTCAAGTTTCACAGATATAGGCACTTTCGTAACTCGTTTTTTGAGGTTCTTTTGCTTTCAGAACAAAATGGAGATGATGAAGACGCGGACGATGATGAAGATGATGATGATGATGATGATGATGATGATGATGATGATGATGATGATGATGATGATGATGATGATGATGATGCGGCTGCAGCTGAGGAGGAAGGTGAATCCACTGAGAGTGATGGACATGTGGTTTGTTTGGAAAAAGGCAAGAGGAAGGCTAGAGATGAAGGATCTTATCCTCGTCGTTCGATGAGGACTCATTGTTAGAGGAGTTTTAGTTGTTTTGGAAATTAAAGGTTCATTTGGCTTGGTATTATCGGAATTCGATTTAATTGAAGGAATCAAGGTGTTTCAAGCTTTGAAAATTAACGGAAAATGAAAATAAAGCAATTAACCTATCTAAACTATCCTAGAAATTGAAATAGCAAGTTGGTCGGATGCCTCAATATGTAAATGCAAACCAATAATAAAAATAAGCAAGAAAATGCAATGTTTCACCAAGTACAAGCATGCAAGCACAAGGCACAACTATGCATAAAATCCTAAATAATACAAATAAGCAAAAATTGAAAGTATGAATGGAAAGAGTAATGGAAATTGACGTCAAAGTTTGAAACTTTATGAAAAATAACAAGCAACAAAGAGTAAATCTAGGATTATTTATGAAATCAAGCATGAAAATAAAAAGAAAAATAAAGCATGTGAAAAACTCAAAATCAAGACGATCCAAGACCCGATCTATGATCTAGATGTGTCACTCATCTGGATTCCATAGCCAATTCTTAAGATCTAACATGAATTTAAGGTGCTAAGACAAAAAGCATAAAATGAAGAACAAGCATGGAAATGAAGAACAAAGCATGGAATTAAAGCACAAAACATGAAATTGAAAGGAAACTTACTTGAATTAAGAAATGAAACAAGCTTGAATTTAATTGCATTAAAGTAACAATCCAAGGGAGTACTAGAATTATTCTTGGGCTTACAAACCCAAGGAGGTGCTTGAAAGTAAACCTAAATCTATAAAAGAAATTACATCAAAACTTGAAATTGAATCTAAAACCTAAGTGAGAAAATTATCCAAGAGATTAAGAGTAATTTGATCCCAAACCCTAGCTTGGGTTGGGATGGGAATGTGTAAAAACGAGATTGGAGGGTGTTTATATAGTTTTTCCAAGTATTGGGGCCCAAGAATCACAAAAATTGCATTTCCAGCACATTGGCGTCGACGGGCGTCGACCGATGCATGTCGGATCGACGCTCACAGAGACTTTCTATGCCGACACTGGGTAACCCAGTATCAATAAGCATACCCAGTGTCGGCAGGGCGTCGGTCGACGCGAGCACCTCTCAGCATCGACGTGGGCAGCTCTCGGCAGCCAGTGTCGGACCGGTACCCAGTGTCAGCTTAAATACTTCAAATCAAACTCCACTCGTATGCCCATTCTTGACTATGTCCAAACCAAAATACTTTAAAATACCTAAATTAAATATTAAATTAATTAATTAAAACTACCATATTAAGTATAAAATCAAAGAGAAACACGAAAAACAACAAAACGAGAAAACAAACAAAAAACCTAATAAAACTCGACTCAAAACCACTAAAAATGACACTAAAACCTAATTAAAAAATGAGAAAAACACCACAATTACATGCAAAACACTCATGGCCGTTAATTTATTATGTTTTGGGAATAATGGATATTTGATTGTGCTTTGTGTTTTTTGAAAAATAGTTATCTGTTGGGGGAGTTTAAATTTAGGGGAAGTTTTGAACATTTTATTGCGTCTTGGTATTTTTTCCAAAAAGGCAAAGGGGGGAGATTGTTGGGAATATTATTCATGGCAATTTTCCTTTTGATGTTGTTTGCCTTTCTCGGGCACAAAATATTAGAAAACTGTATTTGGTTTTTATTTTTTTCCTAGATAGAGTTTTAGGTCAGTTAACTTGTTTATCAAGTTTAGAACTCTGGTCTATTTTAAGACAAGAAGTAGTCATGTAAATACACGATTTTAACGCAGCAAGCAGACGTGAAAACAGGGCAGAACGGAAGCACAAGAAAGACGTGAAGCCATGATCAAAAACTTGTATATCTTTGAAGTTGCGTAACCAACAGAGAAGATCATCACAATGGGGCTGCAAGTATTTAGTATCAAGTGCTGATACTAATGTTTTCATATATTACTTTATGATTTTGTAATTGATCTTAAACAAATTAAAGTAATATAGTTTTCGAGTTTGTATACCCAGTTTGTAAGCACGTTGCTTACGAACGAAGTTTATCTGTTGTGTTCTTTTAGTTTGTTAATTATTCCGCTGCGTTTTATTAGAATATTGTTTAGTGTTAATTCTGGTGTTATTAACACCAGACTTAATATCGATTTACTGATACGTATTCAATAACCATAGACCTACAAATTTACAAATCAATGGTTGAGATCAACTTTTAAAAAAAAAGGGCTAACCGTCAGTTACAAACATAACAGATGGTTACAAACCACAAACCAAAAGCAAAACAGATTTTATTTCGGTTAGTAGTTGGCCGATTTTTTTTTCCAAAGGAAGTGGCGATGCGGTAAGAGGAGATTTAAGCCACTGTGCCCGGGAAAATAAAGTGGATGCGTGTGAAGAGAGTGGCAGATTTGGGGATGGATTTCGGAGCTTAAAGGGTTCGTCGGGCGGCCAAGCATCTAGGTCAAACGGAATGGCGAATGGAAGTTGCTTTTTGATCGTTATAGAAAATTATGGTGGGTCCGCATTTCTGTTGTGGTTTGAGGTTTATACACTTTTTCTAATCAACATTTATTAATTATTATTATATAATTTTATATTCCATATTCAGATCGAATTCATTACTAATATTTAGTTAATACTTAAATTATTGAAAAAAGCTCGTAAGTTACCTATATAAAATACTTAAAATCCCGAAAATCTTATTATAACTTTTATTATAGTAGAACTTATTTAATATTTTCAAAATTGAGTTTTTCTGTAATTAAAATTATTTCACGATCTTGATTTCAGCCCCTCGGTTGGCAGCTTAGTCTCGGTTCGGTAGAGGACCTTGGTATTGCTGCTTTTTAGATCACGTCTTGCTTGTTGTAGCTTATTTTTACCCTCAGCCGGCTTGTGGCTCTTAGCATTTTTTATCGCTTTGATCTATTCCTTCTACTACTGGCGTGGGGAGGGTACTCTTTCCTCCACGAGGGTTTTTCTCACAAGGGTGGGTTTACTTCGGGAGGTTTTAATAAGGCCCGAACAGATGCCTTAAGTCAAGGAATGGATGTCGTGATCTACTTCTGTATGAATGGTTTTCTTCTTTTTAATAATATTTTCACACTTTATTAAAAAAAAAATTATTTCATAGGTTATTCGTCTATTGATTAAAATAACTAATTTAGATTTTTTCTACTAGTTATATATGACTTATTTATATTTTTATATTAAGAGAGTAAAAAAAGAAATTGATTTAAATAAAAGAAAATTATTGAATTAAAAAAAAATATTAAATTAGGTAAAATATAATAACGAAAAAGACTAAATTAGACAAAATACAATGAAAGAAAAATATTAATTTAGTTAGATATTAGGTTTGAATGACACATAATTAACCGAAGCACAATTTTCTTTAAATAAAATATACGAAACAAATACATAGATTAAGAAAATTCTACATTAATATATAGAAGTGGTTAAGGTCATCAACTTGTAGATTCACAACTATCATTTATGTATTATATGTCATACTCAAATCCTTCAATTAGAAAGTAACAAAATACTAAAGCATGAGCATATTAAATTATTTAATCTCTATTCACAACCTTAACTAGCATTCACACACATTTTAATTAAATAGACACAATAAAGTAAACAAGACAGTCTAGGTGGATTGTTGCATCCTAACACCGCCACGATTCGTATGAATTGTCATATAAGTATAACGACCAAATAAGATACTATCTTAATATTAAATTATTAAATAAAACAAACCATGCACCCTCAGTATGTTTAAAACATTTAGATTTAATTACAAATGAACTTTAAATACATACTAAACACAGGGACAAGAAGTCAATAAAGAAGGCCTCAAACGATGAGTCAATCTTCACACACACAAAAAAATAAATAAATAAAATTGAGGTCAAATTCACTCTCATTGGTGTCAATATTTGGAGATTTTGGTTTTAACAAAAGAGAGTTCGAGCTAAAAGAGCTCAGTGAGGAAAAATAAAATTGCAAGTTTTCTTTAAAACATACAATTGACAGTTTTCATGTATGCAACAATAATCTAGTCAATCACACAGGCAACAAACACATAACTCAATTAGATTATAACTTCGATACTTAAGTCTAAATTAAAATATTTTAGAAATAAATAAATAATAGATTTTTCAAGACATTATTCAATTTAGTGCATTTAAAATAGACATGTAATACTAATTTATTAAAAACAATCAATAGAAATAGTTAACACTTGAACAGACAGGGAAATCTGCCTCGTTCTCAAATAGTCTGTCCAATTGGTGAGAAACCGGTTAGAGAACTCTAGAGGTGGCTCCTGCGCGCAGAACTTAGTTCCAAAAGGACTCTAGAGGTGGTTCTCACGCGTAACACTTAGCTTACAAGCCAGATTAGCACACTGTAAACGTAAAATGAATATCGATCAAACACTGACTCATACTTTTTCACTCACCGTAAAAGGTGACACTCTAATAGGCCGAAGCCTCAGTCACCTTATCCCTCCCTGTAGGCTCGACATTCCTTCAGCTGTGGGATTGAAACCCAGAGTACGTCATACCAATATCGTTTCTGCCCCGATCAGGATATATTAGAATAGGTACCTTAAGTAGGCAAGAGCCACATGCAGCCTGTTCGATTGATTGCTCATACTACTCATTACTGACAAACAACAACAATTGAGGTATTAATAATTGATAACATCAAAAATACTTGTTTACAATTCAAATACATTTAACAAAAGTTATCAAATCCAAGTTTTTAGACATTTGTCAGTTTATGACGTCATACGCAGAGCTGGCAACTTAGCCATAACTTTCTTAAAATAACAGATACAAATATGATTTATGAGACGATAGAAACCAAACACATCAAGCTACAACTAATGTGAAGACACCAAAAGCCAATGAGCATATTACGAGTGTGGAATCGGCACAATACAAAAGAGCAGTGATACAGAAAACAGGATAGCAGTACAATAGTGTGAAATAATCATATTTTAAGCGTAACTTCTACTAAAAATAGATATTTAGGTCATTCTTGAGGTTACGAACAGCTAAGATGCATATCTACAACTTCCGTGAAGATACTCAACAGCAAAAAAAAAAGGGTTTAAGAGGGTTAAAATAGCTTATGAACAAGCTGTCCAAAACACGGCAGTCAATAACAGTCGACAACAAACAATTGCGAATCATAATACTCATAGAAGAATATCACATGATCAAATGTCAAATGTCATTAAAATATTCAAATTAACTAATTATATTGATATCACGTACGATTCAAATCAGAATTACCTTGGATTAATAAAGCCACACACACTTGTTGAACCATTCACTTAATAGCTAATTAATAATTCTCTTTTATTCTTTGTTTATAATGTCGTTATTCATTATACTCACTTTATAGCTACTTAGTAATCACATAAATAATATCATGACTTACCACATAGCACCCACCAGACGACACAGGTAGTACAAATTTGTTGACCCTCTTTAACGGGGGTTAACATTACATTCCTTAACTCCATCGTGTGGGTCCCATTTTAAAAATTATTGGGATTGAAAAACATGTGCTGTTAACTTGTGGGTCTACTCTATTAAATTGTTGGATTTAAAAAAAAACGTGTGGCTAATTAATTTAGCTTCTTCATGAAGCCTCATAAAACACTCAATTAATATTTTAAAAGGTAATAAATCGCCATTTTTACAGTTTTGTAAAACGAAATTAGGGTTGGAAAAAACTAAAAATGCTGAAGAGATAATTTGGGGGAAAATTGGAGTTCAACAATCTAGCACATGTAAATTCTTCAGGTTTTATTTTTATTTTATAGTTTTCTTTCTATTGACCCAATTTCCTCTATCTGTTAATTCTTTAAAATGAGACTTTTTAAATTCAGATAATTTATGAATATTTGATAACCCCATTCCCCCTTCTTACTTGTGATTATTCCCTTACAGAGAGACCAATATCTATATGGATAAGTGAGAAATTTGGTTTCATTATATACATATTTTCAAGAACTTTAGTATTTTTCTTTAGTATTTAATTTGATCGCTACTTGATGACTTGATATAAAAAAGTATTTTGATAATTTTTTTTTGTTGTTATGCTTTTTACAGATTCGTATGGATAATCACAAAATTTTAAATCTGGATGCAAATGCCGAAAATTATTTTGAAGAAATGAGTGTTCAAGATTTGAGTTTTAATAAATATGAGAAGTCTCTCCTAGTTGATGAAGAATGTGGGGGTTGTAGAGATCATGAGCCTGCAGGTGATATAAATGAGAAGGGAGAGTCAAAAATTGGAATGACTTTTGACACAGTGAAGGAAGCTTATGGTTTCTATAATACATATGCAAGGGAGATTGGATTTAGTATAAGGATATTACGAACAAACAAGAAAAAATCCGACAAGAATATCATCCAACGACAAGCATTAGTTTATTCATGTCAAGGCAATCCTACAAAGATCAACACACCAAAGAAAAAGAGATATTCGACGGTTCGATTGTAAGGCGACATTTGTGGTTAAATAGGTTTCTCGAGATAAGTATAAACTAATTGAGTTCAAGTCGGAGCATTCTCATGATCTTCTTCCAGCCGAGCATTCACATTATTTGAGGTCGCAAAGAAAAACCAATTTTTCAGAAGCTAAAATGATGAAGAAAATGTGTTCGTCTGGAATAAAACAAGCCCAAATATTCTCATACATGTGTGAAGAAGCCGACGGAGCCCAAAATCTCAATTTCACAAAGACTGATTGCAATAATTTGTTACAAAGAACGCAGGCTACTTTTTTTAAAAAGGGTGATGCCGAATGCCTCCTTGAATACTTCAAACAAAAAAGCGTGGAAAACAAACATTTTTTTTCACTCTTTTCAAACCCACGAAGATGGTGAGATATGTGGTGTATTTTTTGTGATGCAAAATCGAGAAGAGACTATGGGTTATTTGGTGATGCAATTTGTTTTGATACAACATTTCGAACATATAGTTATGATATGTCATGTGTACCAATTGTCGAAGTCAATCATCATGGGCAGAAGAAACTTTTTGGATGTGATCTACTAGATGGTGAAACAACTTCTGTGGTTACGTGGTTATTTAATAATTTCATTGAGGCTATGGGTGGAAAAAAACCAAAAAGCGTATTTACATATCAGTCCGCAGCCATATCAAGTGTTGTTGATGCACTATTTCCTGAAGCCCATCACGGTTTGTGTTTGTGGCATTTTTGTCAAAATGCCACAAGAAACTTGAGCAGTAATGGTTATAAATCATTTTCCTCACAATTCAAAGCTTGCATTTACAATCCTGCAACAGTTGAAGAATTTGAACAAAGTTGGGACAAGTTGCTTGAAGATAATGGGCTTAGAGGTAATGAGTGGTTGAACATATGAGTTGAGGAAGAAATGGGCTCAAGTATATAGCCGTGATCACTTTTGTGCTGGCATAACCACATCGCAAAGAAGTGAGAGCATCAATAGATATTTGAAAGATTATTTTAAGCATGGCAGAATTGTTCTCGAGAGTTCGTACATCTGTACTCAAAGGCCATGGAAAATCGTCGTGAAAAAGAAAGGGAGTCTAATCATCTAACTCATCAAACGACACCAAATCTGATTTGTAATTGGTCACTGGAGCGTGAAGCAACAAAAAGGTACACAAGAAAAATATTTCGCTCTTTTCAGGAAGCTATTAAGCAAACTATTGATTTGTCCTTGGAGTTGGAGAATGATGATGGAGATACTCGTACCTATATAGCTAAGAAGATTGAAGGTCGAAAAAGGATTCACATACTTACTTACAACCAGTCAGAGAAAATGGTATCATGCACGTGTAGAAAATTTGAGTTTGGGGGAATCCTTTGTTCGCATTCATTGAAGCTCTTTCGCCACTTAGAATACAAAACATTACCTCCCAAATATTATTTGAAAAGATGGTAACAAACTATTTCATATGAGATTATTTGTGATCCTGTGGGTGAAGTAATTCCAAATGACAGTGATCCAATGCTAACGGCCAATTATAGCGAGTTGTCTTGTATTTCGCAAAGAATTGTGTCCAAAGGTTCAAGGTGCTTGATGTTTTCTCGTTAAGTAATCACTTTTGGTAGAAATGGAAGGAAAGATTGACGATTTTTTAGGCACCCTTGATAATGTGAATAGTAGCATTCCGATCGATACACATCATAATTCACCGAAGTTGCAGGAGGATGCACAATTGCGAGACCCCAAAAAAAAGCGTTCTAGAGGTCAATCTAGCAAGAGAATAAAAAAGTCCTTTTGAAACCAAATCACATAAGAAGAAGAAGTCACTAAAACGTTAGTTATTAATTAAACTTATTTTGTTTATTTGCATTATCATTGCATTTAAAAGAGAAAATAAACTAATGGGTTAGTTGTTAATTAATGTTTTATTTTTTTGAAGACCGCAAGACAAATGATGGGGATTCAAGCTACATCATAAGTGAAGGACCATTGAGATCTAATCAAGATGTACATTGGGTGAGAGTGATCTTATTTTTCATAAAAAAAAAAAATTCATTCTCTTTTCATCTTGGTCGTGTGTCTTTTCATATATATATATATATATATGGTGGGTTCAAATGGGAACCATGTCATTATATGCGAACCTGCGAATTAGTGCTTTTATTATATACCAGCAATGCTTTTATTATATAATCACAGTGCTTTATTGATATTTTTAGTTATATACACCAGCAGTGCTTTTATTATACAATCCTAATACTTTTAATCAAATAAGGAAATACACAAAAATTCTGATTCATCCATTTAATTAGATCTAAGGCACATAATTGACCCTAGGTTCACATATAAAGACATTAGTCTCATTTGAACCTAATCATACATATATATATATATATATATATATATATATAGTATTAGGTTCAAATGAGAACCATGTCATTATATGTGAACCTAGGATCTATTATGGGCCTTAGATCTAATTAAATGGATGGATCAGATTTTTTTGTGTATTTCCTTACTTGATTAAAAGTATAAGGATTGTCTAATAAAAACACTACTGGTGTATATAACGGAAAATATTAATAAAGTACTGTGATTGTATAATAAGAGCACTGCTGGTATATAATAAAAGCACTAGTTCGCAGGTTCGCATATAATGACATGGTTCTATTTGAACCACCCCTCTCTCTATATATAATTTATTTATTTGATTAGCCAATTTTTTTAGGGGGTGCATGGAATGAGACAACATGCATGGTATCACCATAATACTTGGCAGTGGATGCAGTCAGGAGGCTTATACCCACTTGAAAACTTACCACCGCAACCGCAAGACATGCTCCAATCATGGAATATTGCAACACCTCAACAAAGGTAATTATCCTCAAGTGATTTCTTAATTTCACGGGAGGTACATAAATGTGAAGTAACAAGTTCAATATTAACTATATTTTTTAACTTGTCGATATTTATATTGAAAATATTTTTCTAATAGGAATAATAACATTGTAAATGATATATAACATATACAGGCTTCTTCACTCCAAGTTTCTACTCCTCCACAAATTTTTAGAAGCCACGACTTCTTGAGTTTGTCAACATCTAACAACATGAATCTACCACATTGTAGCAAGCAATAACAAACAAGTTTTATTTCGGTAATTACTTATTTGTTTAATATTTTTTTTATTTTAGTTTCCCGTATTTCTTATTCATCTCATGGATGTTATATATTTTCAGGTTGCCGATGAGGTTTTTGTTTGGTGGGCGATTCACTTTTTGGCTCAGACAATGTGAAGTCAATAATGCTAGAAAAACATTCTTATTAATTTATGTAGAATGATATGATGTGTTTTGTGAATAATTTAAACAATCTAGTTATTTTTTTATGATTAACAGTATTTTATTGGGATTTTTATTAACCTTGATTGCAAAATATTTGTGAATGTCTTTACTTTGTTCATAAAATTATTTCAAGCATCGATCGATTCTGATAATTAAGAAAAACGCTACAACTATTCGAGAAAATAAAAGCAGCCGCAGGTTAAGAAGGGAAAAAAAATGATGAAAACAATGTAAATTTAAAATAAATGAATAAATTGTGAAGATAATTTCAGGATGCAATAAGGTAATATGGAAAAAAAAACATAATTATTTACTAAAATAAGGACCCAAAAAATAAATTTAGAAAAGTAATAAAAATAAATAACAAACAACAATCATCCCATTGATACCCTTTTCGCATCGTTAAAGGGGTCCTGATAACCCCCATTAAAGGGGGTTAACAAATTTGCTCTCCGACACACAAATAACAATCCTACTATTTAATCATCTACTAACAAATCCAATTTACTGATAAACTTCAATCAGAGCATATCTTATTAATCACTAATGTATTAAGAAATCAAAACACCAAGTACCAATTAGTAAATATGTTGTAAGCAAAATCCTCAAACACCCAAGTTCAGAAAGTTTACTCACTTCAAGGGTCTCGTAATCAAATTATCTCCAGTATGTTGATGTTGTCATCGGATGCTCCTACTCAGTCCAAGAACTTGATTATAACTCAATCAACCCGAATAGATTCCCAATAAGCTGAATTTTGATTATAGAATATAATTATAGATAATAAATCCTAATTGTATAATTATCTATGTAAATAATATAAAATAACTAGGTCAGTCCCATTTTTGCCTCAACCAATACGTTGGCTGACCATCGTGCAATTTTCGATAATGACAAAGCCCAGATAAAAATCAAAAGAATATGTTTAAAAGAAAATAATTAGGTTAGGATTTATCCTATCATAATTCTTTAATCAAGGCCACCCGCTTCAGCCATCACGGTTGTTCTCAGAGGCGACCTGATTCTTGAACAGAGAGTGGCTACTGGTGGGTTCCGAATGGAACAATTGGTTTAAAGAAAAAAATATAAATAAATAAATAAAACCAGAAATTATAAAATAGAAAAGAAATAGAAAGAAAGAAAATAATATTAGAAAATAAAAAAAATAGGTTCACTAGAAAAGAATTGTGATTTCCGGAAACCGACACGGTAACGGTCGATGGTCACTAGTGAAATAGGACTCGAGAACTGTAAATATAAACCATAATTAAAAATAAAAAATTCAAGATTTTATTCAAAAATAAACCCATGAAAAATGAATATAATTATATTTTGAAGTGTATTACAGTCATGTTAAAATAGTTTTATTAAAAATATATGAAATGCACAGATTAAAATTTAATTCAAAATCATATAAAAAACTTGCAGCAACAATACACCAAATCGTTGTTCTGGTAAAATAAGAAAACCTAAAGAAATATAGTAGGAACCCTTAATGAATACATGATATTCAACGAATTTTGGTGCAAAAATTTCTAATATAATTGAAAACAAAAATAAACAAACAAATTAATTATTTACCATATTTTTCAAGAGAGAATTCAAAATAAAGATTACAATAAGAAACGATTAGAACAAATATCAAAAAGACCAAAAAGAACCGAACTGCTATCAATTAGTTCGATCCCCAACACACTCTGGACTGAGAATGCTAGGCCAGAGAGGTATTCATCAGGCTCAGGTTGGTCCAGTTGACCTAACATTATATTCCACATCAGTATTATAATAACATAAATTTATGCTTTGTTATAACCATATTCAGCTAAACCAATTTGATTCTAAAGATGGAGTAGATTAATGACTCTTTATTTATGATATTAAAGTATTTCATTTGTTATTGTTTGGTTCCTACTTGTTTGTATCTCATTTTGAATTCTTGTTAGCACTTGATCTCTATTGACCATTAATTATAAGTATTAAATTGAAACGGAAGTGGAGGAAACAATAATTATGCAATAAGATAGAATACCTACACAATTTAAGAGAGTATGTGAGCTATTACTTCTTAGAAGCTATTTTGAGTTGAATTATGTGACATCAACTGGATGGTGAGGTGCACATGTAATATAGTCTACAAATCTGATTTTCTGATTGGAAGTGTTGGATGACCTATGTGATTCTCTATAAGATAAACTATTAACTAAAAAGCAATTTATTTTAAACAAAGGAGCTTTCAATTGAAACTATTATCCAGTGATCATCCCCATCCTATATTTTCTACTATGTTTTTTGTTTGTTTTATGTTAATTAGTTTAATTACTCAATCATCTTTATTTTAATAAAATCATAACTACTATAATTAAAGTATTTAGTGTAATTAGACTTTATGTAATACGACCTTACTTGCCACTACTACATTGAAACCCATACACTCGAGGGGATAAAAATAGAGGAGAACTAATCTATGTCGTAGTTGTCTGGGACTATTGAATAGTGCTACTATTTTAATAAGTAGTTTAGATTTTATTTTAGAGATTTTTATTTCATTCTCTCAAGGGAACGTTAGTCATTTAAGATTCAGAGCTTGAAGCAACTACTAAAAAGGCAAGGGCGGTGAATCGAGCTATGGTTGAAGGTGATAATAGGCGTGTGAGAGTCGACAACATCATCAAGAACGATTCTGATTCCAGTGCAACAATATCATAATAGAGAGTCGAGAAAGTAAGATAATGAGTCGAGCAAGCACAATGAGAAGAGTTTGAGCGAGAATAAGAAAAGTCTAATCGTGAGTGCGAATGACGTGTCCAAGCTGAGCAGATATGAGGGAATGATGATCAAGCGATTCCATATCTTCTCATTCTTTATGAGTTTCATCACACGAGGAACCTTACGTAGGGATATATCACAATTCTATCAAGCTAATAATTTTAAAATCAAGCATTTCTTCATTCAAATGGTTTCTCAAGAGCATTTTGGGAGTACGCAGTTGAAGACCCTCACGAAGGTTTCACATGTTTCTTACAAGTGTGAGAATTACAAAAGATTAATGTCGTGTCACAAGATGCTTTCTTCTCGTGCTTGTTCCCATTTTCTTTAAGGTACATTGTGAGGAACTGGTTGAAGTTAGTAGATGACGAGAGCATAGCGACGTTCGATTAGCTAAAGGAGAAGTTTCTTGCAATGTTTCTCCCACCTACAACAATGATGCTCTTGACGGGAGAGATAATGAGGTTCACGCAGTTTTATTTGGAGTCATTGTACGAAGGTTGGGATAAACTCAGAGAGCTTATTCGAAGGTGTCGTCGACATAATTTTTCAGATACACAACTAATTTTCTTCTTTTACTGTTGAGGGGACAAACTCGATCTTTGGTTGATGTGGCTATTGGAGGTTCGTTACTTTCCAAAAGTACTAGAGATGCGTTTGCACTTGTTGAAGATATGGCTATGACAAATTATCAATGGCCTTTCGAGAGGTCTAATATTAAATGAGTAGTTGGGGTGAAAGAGGTGGATTCTCTCGAGGAAATTACCGCATAATTGGAAATTTCGACAAATTAATTACATTAAAGAAATGAGTGAGAACCATTGAATAGTGATAATTATTTGACAAATCTGTTAGAAGCAAATTATGTGAAGCGGTAATTTAGTAATAACTAATGAGGATTCTATTAAAACTATTGGAACAATGATAACTTATCATATGCAAACACGAAGAATGTGCTCCATCCTTCTATGGATTTTAAGGTAGTAAATGATGAGGTTGTTGAAGATGAGAAGTAATCACTTGAGACAATTTTGATTGCTTTATCGAAGGACTCATCTCAACATTTTATAAAGAATGAGCTTCAGTTGGTTACGATTGTTGATCAAATGATGGTGCTAACCAAAATAATGGGAGTACATTTGAAGTATCTTGATACACAGTTGGGCAATTGGTGAAGACGTTTGGTGGGTTGGTGAGAAGAGTACATTTCTGAGCGATATGGAAATGAATCCAAAGAAGTCATGTAACATTATTACATTAAGTGATTGAGCCCCATTGATTTGTACATATTTGTGTGTGATTTTTTTTTATATTTTTGTGTCTTGTATTATGTGCTTTAGTTGGATTTTAGTCGTATTTTGTCTTGTTTTTCCTTATTTTGTGTTTTCGTAGCTTTTAATATTTTTTTAGTACTTTTCATATTTCACTCGTACTTTTTGTAGATTTTTATGTTAGTTTGCATTTCTTTATTTTCAGGTAGTCGATTAAGACTAAGAGTATTCTTGAGGATCACAACTGGCTGGATTTGACGAAAGCACGACTCGGACTCGCGAAGCACAACAATTAATTGATGCGCCATTGACACCCAATCGATGCGACGTCGACGTGCAGTCAATGTGCCATCGATGGGCCATCGACAGGGCCATTTTCCAGCAACGGTGGTCAGGCCGTTTTCGACCATTTTTGGGCGAAAACACTATTTTCCCCATACTTTTACCCCTATAAATATAACCTTTTTTCTTAGAAATCAGAACTCTTGAACCCCCCTAAGGTTGGATGACCAAGATTGTTCATTTTCCTCTTCATTTTTTTCCCATTTCTTCATACATATCTTCAGTTTCTTAGTTTAAATTACATATGGACTTTTAAGCATTACTCGATTATTGATGAGAAACTTATCTTAATTCTTGTAATTTCTTGTTGGAATGATGAAACCCACCATTGTTTATTAGTAAGCTTTCTATTTCCTTTCTTTAATTATTCTAATTTCTTGTTTGTTTTGATTATGAGTTTTCTTGTTGGGTTTGTGATGTTCCTAATTCGTAGTTGTTTTTCTTACATTTATCATGGTTTTATGTTATATGATTATTAGAAATTCATATGGTAATAATTTTTGTTTTTAAAAACTCATTCTCCATTGTTGCTTTCTTCCAAGCTTGTTATTTAATCATGTTCATGCTTGTTTTGGGTTTCTATTACTGCATTTCTTAATGATTGTTGGTTAGAATTCATGGGTCCAGTGTTTAGATGAGTTAATAACCATCAATTGACATTGTTGGATGTTTAATTTACAAGTTGGGATTGACAACCCCAACTCGTAGATTAAGTGTTCGATCAAATGCCAATTGATCATGGAGACAATTCTAGAGCCTTAGACCCTCATTTTAATAATATTTTCAAAGCTTTTGATACAACTTCTCGTCATTTAAATCACCATCTTAGATATTAGAATTTTAAAAACTAAACTTGATCGCGTGTTTAGCGTAGCTTTTTTTTTGTTTCTCATTCGTCAATCAAACAACGAGATCACTTCTAATTAGTCTTCCTCGAGAGATTCAACTCGAGTCAAGCTTTCCACTTACACTTGATCCATTCTCTTGCAGACGAACTTTTCTAAAATAAAAAGTAAGTGCAAAAAAGTTCGATTCACCTATGGATGCATGAAGAAGCTGAGAAGATTGATAAATGAGAAGTTGGTGAGCCAAGCAATATTTTTATACACCGCTCCCCGAGAATAAAGAATCTCCCAGTGGATTTATGATTTCATTCAATATTGAAGAGTTTAGTAGTCGAAGAGCTCTTATTGATTTAGTTCGAGTGTTAATGTTATGTCACTAGCTATTGTTTTTTAAATCAAGCCTTATGATATTAAGGAGAACTAACATGGCGTTGAGGTTAGAAAATCAAACGATTGCGCATCTTAAAAGAGTTGCGAAAGATGTAGTTATAAATATCGGAACTTTCAATTATCCCTTGGATTTTGTTGTGATCGACATGAAAGAAGATGGTTATGCCCCGCTCATACTTGTGGGACCATTCTTTTACACCATAGAAGCATTGATAGACATGAAGAAGGGAGTTCTTACACTTCATTATATTAATAAGCATATTCATTTTTCTCTTTTCTATGATTTATTTGATGATAGTGATGATGAGGTTGTTTTCAATATAGGCGATGAAGGAAAAGATGATGAAGATGAGGAGAAAGCTGTTCCTGGAAATCACTTAGATTCGGAATTCCTTAGACTTAACAGGCATTTAGCTGAAGACCTTAAATCTAGTGTTTGTTGGGAGACAACTCAATGAAATTTAATTTCATTTATCTTATTTTATTTTAAAGTATTTTGTGTTTTTATTTCACGCATATTTTTTTGGAAAAAAAAAGGATTTTTTATTTGTGCGCAGTAGCTTGTATCCGACTAGAACCCTGGACAGACTCAAGTTCCTATAGACCCGAGTAGGAGTTCAGGTGGAAAGGTATATAGGCCTGTCGCTGTGGACCTGAATTGGCACCCGGCTAGGTGGTGTTAGGTTGGGTGGATTACTTTTTAAAAAATCTGGGAGTTTCACCTGAGCGACACCCAAGCTATGGTCAGGCGTGCTCGTGGGGTGGCGGAGACTGATATTTAAAAGGAAGCTGCATTTTCATTTAGAGTCCTACTTAATTTAAACCTCTTATTTCCTTAACCCCAAAGTAGTTTCTGAACCATATAGTTACACTGTGAATTTTTTTCATATACCAGATAATTTTCATTCATCAAAATTTTGTATTTTTGAAGGTTTCAACTTTGGGAAAGAAGAGAAGCTTTTAAGTTTTAAAACTAGGGTTTGAATTGTGGATTCACTTTTCATGCTTAATTCTTCTATTTATTTTTCTAGAGATTTATTTTTGATTGTTTGAATATTAGGAGCATGATTAGGGTTTTTAATTTCTCCTTCAAAACTTATCTACAACCTTTTATGCATTAGTTTGCATGGAACATTATGATCACGTGATTCTATATCTTTGTTGATAGAGATGATTTAGATTATTCCTTAGTGTTTGATAAATAATTGATGGACTTTTATTGTAGGAATAATGGTGAGAACAATTAGTGTTTAAAACATGCTTAAAAGAAATAAATTTTATTTTCATTTCCATCAAAAAGATCATTGAACTCACAGCCGCACCATATGCCTACGCAAAACAGTTTCTACTCATTATGCTAATGCGGATTATCTTTGTGAGTTAAGTTTATTTAATGAATTTGATCTTCTACTGGAGTCATTGGGATGGAAAGCTTTCTTGACCAAGAATTGAGATACGTTTCATGGAGCGACGATTGAGTTTCTAAGTAACTTATCATATGAAGGGACGCGGGATCCACGTATGGCGACTGGAATTCGACTTCAATTAGGGTATAAGCCTCACAACTTATTGGTGGAGCAATTGGAAAGAGAAGTGTTCAAGTTAATTTTCAACGACATGGAGGATAGTGACGAGAAATAAGACACCATGATCATTGGATATTGCTTGTGTGTGTGTGTTTTTTTTGGCGATTCTTGTCTAATCCAAACGAGATGGGAGAGTGCCACCATTGGTTGATGTAGACCAATGCAACATTAAAACAAAATCTCACGGAGGTATGTGCATGTTTCTAGCGAGTACAGTTTTTGCCCATTCTAATATTGATGAGGTGACCTTTCATGAGATAGAGGTTTTATTGAAAATATGTGGAGAGTATCTAAAAAGACTAGTGGTGATATTGATATCAGTGGTCTCATAACTCATATTGTTTTGTATTTGGCAATGTGTACGGGGGATTGGGTGCCTGTAATTGGTCCTAAATTTCTTGATATTGCTTTATTAGAAGAGAATAAATTTTAAACAAGACGGCGCGATAATTACTGGGTTTCCTTCCATGAAACCAAAAACATATGTGAATTTCGCCCTTTGATATTTTAAGATCTTTTCACATTATGTGGTATGGAAAACTGGACTATGACTACACATTCACATTTTGCATTGGTGGAGAGATATCGGGTGCTTGAGCCTCTGATTTGTGTTGGTGTTAGTATGAAGTCAATTTATCCATATTTACCTACATTGTCGAAAGAGCCTACATTACAACTTAAATAAAGATCTTTAATTTAAAAGTCGTATGCATGTGTCTTGAGCATGATCGAAGATTTCTCGACGCTCTAGAAATCGTCTCCGCAATAGTACGAAGTCGACTGTAGATGCGGTGAGTTGTCCTGAGTCGTGTCTCTCGAGGATGGATGTGATCGGTCGTCGATTTTCTTATTCGTTCTTATCGTCGGTTCGATTAAGCTAATTTAACCCTAAAAAGCGATAGTAATTGTTCGGTTTTTATAACTAAGATGTAAATTGAAACTTAAGATTTAAAAATATTAAAACTTTTAAAGGAAATTAAAGCTAATTTTAAAAACGATCAATTTAAACTAATTAACTATAAAAACTTAATTATTTGAAATTAGTAAAATGGAGGGAAAATTAAAGTCAACTTATTTGAATAAGTCAACAAAGTACTTAACATTAATTAAGGGTTTAAAAAAAGGAAAATCTTAATAAACTTTTACAACTTAGAAATTGAGTTCCACTTAATAACTTAAAAGTATAAGTTCATAAGCTAGAAAGCTAGAAAATAAAGATAGGGATTTAAAACGATCAAAACAACCACAAGCAAGAATCAAACTTCAACACAAGATCAAGATAAAATAACATGGAGATGAAACTAAATTAAAGGAAAGAAGTTACCAAATGTACTTGATTATACAAAAGCTTGAATGAGAAAGCTTGAAAGCTGGATGATTCTTCATAAAGGGAACTTAAAACAAAGCTTGAACACTAAACAACTAAGATCTAAGCTTGATTAATCCATAACTAATTTCTAGGAATTATAGAAATTAAAATAAGCCAAAATATGAAAAGTGTTTTTTTTTTTTTCTGGTTTGGAGCAGCTCTCTTGGAGAAGAAGGCCACAGGGACAAGTTGCCATTTGAAAAGACGTCTGATTGCTTAAATCTTCAAAATTGCTGCTTTTCAGTCGATCGACTGAGAAAAAGCAGTCGATCGACTGGCAGTCGATCGATCGTGTCGGCAGTCGATCGACTGCGATGTCAAAAACAGCCTGAAGCCCTGTAATTTGGTCAATCTCCGGAGGGCCCAGTCGATCGACAGCAGTCGATCGGCCAAGTAGGCAGTCGATCGACTGCCATGTCAAAAACTTCCAAAACTCGCTGGAATCTAGTCGATTTTAGCGGGCCAGTCGATCGACTTCAAGGTCAGTCGATCGACTAGAATGTTCAGTCGGTCGACTGGATTCCAGCGCCCGGCTCGATTTCTCGTTCTTTTCGCGTCCGCCGGTTTGTCGAACCTCGTCCGCTGCGCTTTCTTGCTTTGTCCGTCCATTCCCGAGTCGGGTATCAACGATCCCAAACGAGCGTGGGCCCCGCTTGGACGTCCTACGGCCAAGAAAAACGGAAACGTGAAAATCTACGAAAATTAATAACAAAACGTACAAAAACTAAGAAAATCTAGAAATACGAAAAACGGCCAACCCGACTCCTAAAGCAACAAAAAGCAAGCGAAAAACACGCAACGTGAAAAAAAAACGATAATGAAAATATGTACAAAAAGATGCAAATCAACCACCCCACACTTAGAACGG
>BMAC01000343.1:605340-629595 GCA_014905375.1 Phtheirospermum japonicum
TACCCACCTTGCCACTTCGGAGAATGGTCACGGCTTGAGCCTGGGCCGGTTGACTTGGTAGCTTATCCTTGTCCCGTGCTTGTTTTAGTTCATTGACGTCCGTAGCTATTTGTCCCATTTGTGTCTCCAAACTCAAGAGCCGTTTGCTTAGCTCGGATAAGATGGATTCGAGGTTTGATTGTCGCGGTGTTGGATGGTCTTGGGGAGCCGGGAACGGTGCTTGAGGAGGTAGAAAAGGTGGTCGAGCGGCATACGGGATTTGAGGGCGCGGTGGTTGAGCTTGTTGTGCCATCGGGGCTTGAGAACGATGTTGGTGTGTTTGAAAACCGGGTGGCATTTGAGCTTGGGACGTGTCTCCGTATCTAAAGTTAGGATGGTCCCTTCGTAGATATGGAGCTCTGTGTCGATAGGCTTGATAACCTTGAACCGCATAAGCTTGCTCGTCGAATCCGCTCGGTTGTTCATAAGCCTTCGGGCATGTACTTGCTCCGTGACCCGAAGTGCCACACGAGGGGCAAATCTCCATCGGATTCGTGAATGATTGCGGTTGAATGAGGGAGGCTATTTGGCTTTCTAGCTCGGCGATCTTACGGGCCCACTCGGGCTCGGCACTTGTCGAGACTTCTTTTACGTGCTCCTTCCGCTGCAAGATATTCATGCGTTGACCATCGGCGGCCATGTTTACAAAGATGTCGTATAATTCCCTCATTGATCGGCCGTCTAAATTCCCCCCGGCGGCATTGTTCACCATGCTCTTCGATGCGAATGCCAATCCATTATAGAAAAACTGATTTAAGAAGTCGCCGGTAAATCGATGGTGTGGGCACTTAGTAAGGTACCCCTTGAATCGCTCCCATGCCTCGTAGAAAGTTTCATCGCTCGCTTGTCGGAACAAGGCAATCTTAGCTCTAAACTCGGCCGTCTTCTATTGAGAATAGTACTCTTCCATGAATCGCTCGGTGACCATATCCCAATTGGTAAGGGAGTCGGACGGCAAAGTCATGAGCCAATCCACGGCCTTGTCTTTCATCGTGTATGGGAAACACCTCATTTTGATTTGGTCGATATGAAGCCCTTGGCGCGGAAATCTTGACACCGTATATGAAAAGACTCGTAGGAATTGCAGGGCATCTTGGTTCGGTAGACCGTGGAACGTAGGTAGTCGGTTCAAGTCTATCGGTCTCAAGTCGTATTCGAGAGCCTCGGGGCTCAATCGAATACAAGAGGAGAAATCGCCCATGTACGGCCTCGACACTTCTTTTATATTGTTGGTAGGACCCCCGTCGGGAGTGGCGAAAGGGTGTCCTCCGATATCGCGAGCGGCATAAGGATTTTCGTTGACGGCGGGCGCTCGTGGATAGTCTTGAGGTATCGGATTTCGGAATTGAGGCACGGGCCCGGTCGGATGCGGAAATCGAGGCTCGTGCGTGTGAGGGGCGTAGTGTGGACCTTGATGAAATTGTCTCGGGACTTGGAACGGCGGTTGATATGGGAACGGTGGCCCTTCGATTATCGGGCCTTGGTAGGGCGTCCCGTGAAACTGAGTGTTCGAACTTTGGGGGTCTTGGTTCGTAAAACCATTTCCCCCTTGGTCGAACGTCGTCGCGAAAACCGGATGTGGGTCTTGATGAGTCGCCGCTTGAGGTGACGTCGCGGGGCCGGTCGACACCGGTGGAGGCGGAACCCCTTGGTTGTCGTGGGCAGGGGCAGGGGGCGTCGGATTTTCAAATGGAGTGGCCATGTTTTGCTCGTCTATTGACGAAGATAATAAAGGAGGCAACGGGACGTCGGACGTGTCTTGCCTTGAAGCGGCTCGTGCGTCTCGTCGCAACCTTTCGGGGTTTGGCAAGAATGGAGTCAACTCCTGTCTGAGCTATCGTCTACCCTGCATACACGACAACAACAAAAAGATCACGCGTATCGAATGTAAAACAATTTGCTAACTAATTATATTACGACGGCAATAAGAATAATTAAGAATGCCATTGGCCTTAATCCATCCCCGGCAACGGCGCCAAAATTTGATCGAAGATTTCTCGACGCTCTAGAAATCGTCTCCGCAATAGTACGGAGTCGACTGTAGATGCGGTGAGTTGTCCTGAGTCATGTCTCTCGAGGATGGATGTGATCGGTCGTCGGTTTTCTTATTCGTTCTTATCGTCGGTTCGATTAAGCTAATTTAACCCTAAGAAGCGATAGTCATTGTTCGGTTTTTATAACTAAGATGTAAATTGAAACTTAAGATTTAAAAACATTAAAATTTTTAAAGGAAATTAAAGCTAATTTTAAAAACGATCAATTTAAACTAATTAACTATAAAAACTTAATTATTTGAAATTAGTAAAATGGAGGGAAAATTAAAGTCAACTTATTTGAATAAGTCAACAAAGTACTTAACATTAATTAAGGGTTTAAAAAAGGAAAATCTTAATAAACTTTTACAACTTAGAAATTGATTTCAACTTAATAACTTAAAAGTATAAGTTCGTAAGCTAGAAAGCTAGAAAATAAAGATAGGGATTTAAAACGATCAAAACAACCACAAGCAAGAATCAAACTTCAACACAAGATCAAGATAAAATAACATGGAGATGAAACTAAATTAAAGGAAAGAAGTTACCAAATGTACTTGATTACACAAAAGCTTGAATGAGAAAGCTTGAAAGTTGGATGATTCTTCATAAAGGGAACTTAAAACAAAGCTTAAACACTAAACAACTAAGATCTAAGCTCGATTAATCCATAACTAATTTCTAGGAATTATAGAAATTAAAATAAGCCAAAATATGAAAAGTGCTTTTTTTTTTCTGGTTTGGAGCAGCTCTCTTGGAGAAGAAGGCCACAGGACAAGTTGCCATTTGAAAAGACGTCTGATTGCTTAAATCTTAAAAATTGCTGCTGGAATCCAGTCGATCGACTGGCAGTCGATCGATCGTGTCGGCAGTCGATCGATTGCGATGCCAAAAATGGCCTGAAGCCCTGAAATTTGGTCGATCTCCGGAGGGCCCAGTCGATCGACAGCAGTCGATCGGCCAAGTAGGCAGTCGATCGACTGCCATGTCAAAAACTTCCAAAACTCACTGGAATCTAGTCGATTCTAGCGGGCCAGTCGATCGACTTCAAGGTCAGTCGATCGACTGAATGTTCAGTCGGTCGACTGGATTCCAGCACCCGATTCGATTTCTCGTTCTTTTCGCGTCCGCCGGTTTGTCGAACCTCGTCCGCTGCGCTTTCTTACTTTGTCCGTCCATTCCCGAGTCGGGTATCAACGATCCCAACGAGCGTGGGCCCCGCTTGGACGTCCTACGGCCAAGAAAAATGGAAACGTGAAAATCTACGAAAATTAATAACAAAACGTACAAAAACTAAGAAAATCTAGAAATACGAAAAATAGCCAACCCGACTCCTAAAGCAACAAAAATCAAGCGAAAAACACGCAACGTGAAACAAAAAAGATAATGAAAATATGTACAAAAAGATGCAAGTCAGAGCACAGTGGAGATACGAAGATTCTTGACAAGTCTATGGGGTAAGAGCATAATGAATTGATTCAAGTGTATACACGTCCTTATATACGAGTGACGAGTGAAATGATACATCTATTGTGAGAATCGTGAACGACATTGATTTGTACATATTTGTGTATTTTTCGTGTGATTTTTTTTAGTTTGGCTTGAGTCTTAGTTTGTGTTATTTTTCATTATTTTGTATTTTCTTAGCTTGTTTCATCATATTAGTGTTTTCATGTTTTTTTTCGTATTTTTGTTGATTTTTATGTTATTTTATATTTTTATGTTAGCCTTAGTCAAAGTGGGTCCAGGCCAAGTTCAAGATATGATCCAAGCCTATTAATTTTAAAACAAGTGTTAACTAGTCTCTGATGCAAATATCGAGCGGAAATGACGAGAAATACGGCTGTCTACTTTATCGACCCACACATTCATTCGCTAGATGTAGTAGTTGTCATATATTGGTCACAACTCTGTGATCTATCATTATAATTGCATTTAATTTACATCAATTTAAACCTAATAAAGATTTCTACAACTTTTGTGTTTACCACTTATCTCAGTTCGTACGTTAAGAATGGCAAAATTCATCTGAAAGTGGAAACATTGCGCTGAGTTACTAGATATGGTAGGTCTTGGTATAGAACCCATAACTCTGGGCATAAAAGTCCTTTTGATGTAATTCAAGTTAAATATGAAATTCAAGAAGTAAGGATACATTCTATATTCAGATATCCAGAGTAATTATAAGGTTTAGAGCCTAAAAAATGTCTGCCCAATCCACATATTTGCGCCCGACTCAACCACTTCGCGCAAGTGGTGCACACTCACGCCTGAGCACGTGCCACCACCCTAGTTTCAAGATTTTTGATACAATTTCATAGATAATGTCCCTTTTTCCCCAATTTGATGTATGAGACTCCTATAAAATGATGACTCTTCCTCATTATCAAATATCCATTATCTAACTAGGCTTTAGTTTATCTTTTTATATTAGTTTTTGCTATCTTAGATTTACATTTGAATTCAAGCATTTGGTATTGAAGATTGGATTTTTCTTTCTAAGTAACAAACAAGGATTGAAGATCTCTAGTTTAATTTTAGAAAGCTTTCTCTTTTAACTATCTTTAATTGCTTTTTGCTTGCTTTTAGTAATTCCAAATTCTACACTTTGTTTTTACTCTTTTAAGTAAGATGACTTTCTTGTTATGTGACAAACAAAGATTATAGATCTTTTCTTGGATTTGATTTTGCTTTTCATTATAATTGCATTTATTGCATTTTCATTTTCCATGCCTAGTTTTTAGCTTATTTTCTAGATCTAGTCTTATTGCTTATGAGTTTTCTTGCAAGTTTCAAGCTTTATGGTTGAATTAGGTTCTATGATAGTGTAGTAGTTTTTGTTCTTGTCAATCTTACTGTTTTACCCTTAAATTTTACTTGCTCTCTTTTGCTAGTTTATTGAATCCTATATCTATTATTTGTTACTTGTTATTTGGGAAAATTCCTATTTACTACACTTCCATTACAACTATTGTCAAATACTCTAATGAGATTGTTTAATCCCATGTATTTAAACATATCATGTTTAATCAAAATTACAACTTAAATAATCAAAACTACCCCTACACATAAAAACATACTACTACTACTACTACTACTACTACTACTACTACTACTAATAATAATAATAATAATAATAGTAATAGTAGCAGTAGTAGTAGTAGTAGTAGTAGTAGTAGTAGTAGTAATAATAATAATAATAATAATAATAATAATAATAATAATAATAATAATAATAATAATAATAATAATAATAATAATAATAATAATAATAATAATAATAATAATAATAATAATAATAATAATAAGAAGAAGAAGAAGAAGAAGAAGAAGAAGAAGAAGAAGAAGAAGAAGAAGAAGAATGAGAAGAAGAAGAAGAAGAAGAAGAAGAAGAAGAAGAATTTTAAAATATAATAGTATGAAATTTTATTTTATTTTAATCTTTTTGAATTTTAGTTGAGTTATCAATTTGATAATGGTAGTATGAATTTTAAAGTATAGTAGTATGTAATCTGATAATAGTAGTATCAATTTTAAAATATAAGAGTATGAAATTTTATTGATATTTTGAAAATTTAGTATGAAATCCATAATATCAATTTGAATTTCATATATAGTATAAAATTGATATTTAATAACATGAATTTTTGAAAAAAGATTTTATTTTATTATTACATATTGCATAAAATAATTACATGATATAGCATGAAATCTCACGGTGTAATATGAGATTCTGCCTATAAAGATAAATAGTATAGAATTCCGACTGTATACGAATACAAGTGTAAAACTGCACTAAGTTGTATGAAATTCGATCGGTAATACTTGGTGAAAACGATGGTGGGTAGTATGAAAATGTTGTGGAATAGTATGAATTCTGGTTGTATTAAATGTTGAATAAAGAAAAATAAAACTAAAAGGAAAAAAAAAGAGGAAATGATTAATAAGAGTAAACTAGTATTCTTATGTAGTAATTTACATTAAATGGGAAGATAATTGATTATATGGAAATTTAGTGATTTCAGTGAGTATTTGGGATAAAATATATACCTAATGGAAAATATGGGAATTTCCACTTGTTATTTTCCTCAAAACTTTTAACTTTGTGCTTGAATTGTGTTGGAGAAGTGAGATCTATTTCCAATATGCCATTTTCTTTCCCATTTCCATGAATTTATTGCTTAGTTTCATGTTTAGGGCTTTTAATTGTAATATAAATTTTCTTTCTTGCTCTTTCCTTTACTTCTTGATATTCTCCATTTATTTAGGCTAGATCTATTTGGTCTAGGTCCTAGGTGAGTTTACTTACATCGATTGACAAGTTATTGATCAAATTATTGCCCATATCTCAATTTATACAGTCTTGTTTGCATAATTAATTTTTTAGCCAACTTTTAATTATCTTTAGATGCTGATTGATAAAAAAAGAGATATCAAAGTCGAATCTAAATTAAACTGATATTGGGATTGACGAACCCGACTTATACACATGAAATGCTTGATAAATTATCCAATTGATCGTGGAGATGAGTCTAGTGCCCTAGACCCTTGCTTTCTTATTTTTCACGTTTAATACTTATCTTAGTTTAAAACAAAAACTCAAACAAGTTGATCGTGTGTTCAGAATAGCTTTACTTTCCTTATTCTTCATTTCGTGTTACAAACACAATGATTACATCTATTTCGATTAATCTTCCTTGAGAGATGCGACTTGGGAAGAGTTCGCTACGATCGATCCCATCCTATTATGGGTAGATCTCAAAATCTTCTATTTTAAAAAGAGTGCATGAGTTTACTAATCAAATCATCGACTACTTTGGTGAGGCTCACTGAGATTTTGGAGAAATAAAGATGTTAGGAAGTAAGGTAACTTGGTTTTTCATTGAGAGTTGCATGATTTTTACTTAGACAATATCTTGATTTTTAATCTCTTTTACATGGGCAAATTTTAAGTCTTAAGTACATTGGTCGGGACTACCAATGTTTATGTTTGAGAGTTATTCGCATGCAATATTACATGTTTAAGGGTATATTTTATAGCATTTTGAAGGATACATGTATACTTTTGATATGATTTCCTAGCTTGTTCTATTTCTCAGAAAATATTTCACTTTTTATATATTTGTTGTTTTCCATATCAAAATGATGGGTTTTATAACTTTTTTGGAGAAAGAGCGTTAACAACCACAAGTTAAGCGACCAAAGGATGCAAAAGGGAGAAATAAGTAAACAAACTCAAAATAGGCATGAAAAGGAGGACACTCAACCTCTATACAGGTGCACCCAAGGTAGTACCAGAGCTGAAGTCGGGTCTGATGGGTAGAAGAAGGATAGAGCTTACACTGGATGTGACACCCAACCAGTGATCGAGTGTGATAGACAGTGAATTGACTTGGACATGTACCCGAGGTGACACACAGGTGGAACTTGAGGTGTGATCGGGTGCGAGAGACAGTGTGCGAAAATAAATTGGCACCCGATCAGATACCCAAGCAGAGGTCGGGTCCGGTGCAACTTACAAAAATATCAAAATAACGACTTTAGGTCAGAAACCAAGGTTTTAGAGTCCTATAAATACACCACACACCTAAGATCACAATATATCATATCATATATCATAGAAGACTATATTATAGGATTTTGGGAGCCCTATGATCAAGGAGTGACACCCTACCATCCATGAGAAAAGACAACGAAGTCCCCACGAGTCATCATAGTTCAACATAGTTTTTCCCCTTTCTTCTATTTAGTTGTTTAGTTTTATCATATGTTATATAAACTTGAATTTGTGTTTGTAATAACCATGTTCGGCCATATCACATTGATTCTAGACATGGAAGTAGATTGAAGACTCTATGATATTAAAGTATTATGTTTGTCAATGTTTGATTCCTACTCGTTTGTATCTTGTTTTGAATTTTTGATAGAACTTAATTATTGTTTACATTTAATTGAAAGTATTGAGTTTAAATGGAAGTGGAAGAAACAATACTTATGCTATATAAGATAATGATGTAGATAATTTATAAGAGTAATATCGTCTAATGGGAGTTATTTTCAGCAAAATTATGTGACATCAATCAAACGGTGAGGTGCATGGGTGGTTTAGTCTATGAATCTGCATTTTCTGACCAGGAGTGTTAGATGACCCATGCGATGCTCTATATAATAAAATATTAAATAAAAAGTTATTTAACAGAAATGAAAGAGTTGTCCATCGAAACTATTGTCTAGAAATCATCCCATCTTATGTATTTTCCTATGTTTTATTTTATTTTATGTTATTTAGTCTAATTATTCATACCATCATTATTTAATTTTCTAAATAAAATCATAACTTTAATTGAAGTATTTAGTTTAACTAGTAATCTGTGGAATACAACATTGATTACAACGATTACATTTGAAACTCGTACACTTGTGGTGGTTGAGGATAGAGGCGGACATATCCTCACCGGAGACTTGTCTACGCACAACCAACCCTCGCCTAAATTTCCTAGAATTTGGGTAACGTCTCCAGGAACCACGCGTAATCTAGCTGATATGTTGGGTGTGGCAACTGACCTCTTTACCAAATGTGAAACTTAACATTTTTCCACCAATTTTTAAGATTTCAAAATATGGGTTCTTGTACCCATTTGAGGATTACTTATCATTTTACCCTTTTTGTAGCTTTCTCTCCAATTTTAGTAATATTTCTCTCTCTAGTTTTTATTAAACTTTCTTAGATCTAAATTTACTTTCAAGTAATTTCATTTCAAGATTCAAGCTTTATTGTGCATTTAAAGATTTATTGTTGATTTCTTATAAAGATATACAGTAAGCTTTATTGTGCAAACTGATTCTAAGGATGAAGATACAACACAATTGAATAATGACCCATAATAAACCAAAATTAAGAACATTCCCTATAAAATTTTGAAGAACCTCCCTATCTCTCAAGTCATTGGGAGTGTTGGGTTGATGGACGGGGTACACGAAAGAAGGAAATCAATTTTGCACATATATCTATACAGTGTTCTACTGTAAGAATAAGTTATTTTGTGTCTTATTTGAAGCTAAAAAGGTTAGTGAAGCTTTAAAAGATGAGTCTTGGATTATGGCTATGCAAAAAGAACTTCACCTGATCCTAAAGATAGGAATGCCATTGGTACAAAATGGATTTTCAAAAATAAGACTGACGAGCAAGGCATTATTGTTTGTAACAAGGCTCGATTAGTTGCTCAAGGCTACACTCAAGTTGAAGGGGTTGACTATGGTGAAACTTTTCCCCCCATATCTATAATTGAAGCAACTCACTTGTTACTTGCAATATCTTATCATCATGATAATAAACTTCACTAAATGGATGTCAAGTGTGCCTTTTGAATGGAATCCTTAATGCAAAAGTGTATGTTGGACAACCTCAAGGTTATGAAGATCCTTATAAGCCTTATCATGTTTAGAAGAATTAAAAGGGCTCTCTATGGTCTCAAACAAGTACCTCGAGCTTAGTATAACGATCTTCTAAAAATAGGTTTTAAAAGAAGTGAAGTTGACAAAAATTTTATTCATTCAAAAATTTTAAATTTACATTCTTAGACCCAAATCTATGTAGTTGATATCATTTTTAGATCTACGTCTGAAAAACTAACCATTTTTTTTTTTTAGATTTCATGGTTTCCACATTTGAAATGAGCATGGTTGGTGAGTTGAGTTATTTTTGGGCTTACAAATCAAGCAGATGGATGATGGTATTCTTATTTTTCAAATCAAGTATGCTCATAACTTGCTAAAGCGATTTAATCTAGAAAACGCTTCTCACTTGAAAACTCATATGGGTTCAAGCCTAAAGTTATCAAAGGATGATGATGATGAGGGAGTAGATCTTACTTTATATAGAAGCATGATAGGAAGTTTACTTTATTTATGTATCAATCATCCTCATATTATGCATAGTGTCTATGTTTGTTCTCGTTACCAAGATGATCCTAAAATCACGCATTTAAAGTTGTTAAATATATCATTAGGTACATAGGTGGTATCACTGATTTAGGTATTTGGTATATAAAAGAAACAAATGTTGTCCTTGATGGTTTTAGTGAATCTGACTGGACATGTGATGTTACAAATAGGAAAAGTATGACTGATGCTTGTTTTTATCTTTGAAATAACTTGGTTTCTTGGCTTAGTTGAAAGCAAAACTGTGTTTCCTTGTCTACAGATGAGTCTGAACATGTAGTTGTAGGAATTTGTTGTTCCCAATTGTTATGGATGAATCAAATGATTGAGGACTATGATTTACACCGTGACACTTTTACTATTTTTTTGTGATAACTCTAGTGCTATTGACATTTCTAGGAATCTAGGTTAGCAGTCTCATACAAAACACATTGATATTCGATATCACTTTATACGAGATTTGGTTGAGAAAGGCACTATTCACATGGACTATATCAACACTAAAAATCAGCTTGCGGACATTTTTAGCAAGAATTAAATATGATAGATTTTTCTCTTTGAGAAGATCTCTCAATGTGCACTATTTAAATGTGAGTCTGCATGCTGCAGCATTTGCCCTCACATCTACTGTGGCATTGTATATTACACTATTTTTCTTAATTTCTTTTCTCATTTTAAGTTGTTAGACATATATTGCATAATGTCCCAGCTGTTGTAGATGTTTTTCTGGAATGCGTTGGTGAAAATGATATATGTTTTTTAAACCAATATGTGGGTTATTTATGTAGAAATGTGTGTTTCTCCTAGAAGCACAAAAAAAATATCTTGTCTAATGCAGGAAGTCCTAAGTCTTTCTAAAAGGGGTGAAAAATTGTGCTTTAATGATCAATGTGATCTAATAAAGAAGTTGACGCATATAAATCAATGAACAATGCGATCAAATGAAATGTTAATTTTGTTGCTCAATAAAGAGGAGGTACTATTTACTCCCAAACACAATATACGGAATCCAATTAGCAACTAAGAATGTTAATTTATTTTACAGTTTAAGAATTTGCCATCCTGAATGACATTCACTTTCGGGAGCGCATCTCCAACAGCTAAATCTATTTTTCTTGTGTGTGTAAAATTTCCCTTTACATATTTTAGTCATAAAATTCCTAGGACATGTATCACTTGGTATTAATTGTCTTCTTGTTTATTTTTTGTTGTACACACGAAGTATGAATATGAATTTATTCTTCTTTTGGAAGATATGGTGATGTTGAATTGTTCATGTGGATTTAAAAGCTACTTGCAAGTATGGAAAAGATCTTTTCAAGTGTCAAGTCACTTTTTTCTAGTCCAAGCAACAACTCATCTTCTTCACCCTCATTGCACGACTCTACTTTGAGAACTGGAGCCATCATCATGCCTTATAGCTCTCTACAACCTCATTCTACTCTCATAACTGATACTGGCATCGATTCCATCCTTGATGCATCATCTGATGTGACAACATCTACACCCAGGTCGCCTTCACATGTTGTTCTAACCATCTTGTCGCCACCAACTGCTCCAACCCCACCTCCTTCTCCTGCCACTGAGGATAAATTCATCAAACCATCGATTCATAGGCCTCCTCATCATCGTGTCCTACTTCGATTAACGCAACGCCTCATGAACTAGACACCGCCATGGTTCCGATCAATATGTCTTCTGAGCTACATGTAACACTATCCCGGGTGATCAAGGGAATAAAATAGATGTTGAGAATATACCCAACTTTGATCTCATCAGTGATTTGCTCAAGCCAAACTACACACCATCGTCATCCAAGTCCAAACACCTCCATGGCTATGGGCTAACATTTTTGAATCTCCAGACTCATATTTTTAGTGTATCAAAAATGGGTGTATTGATATCCAACAAGTAGAAGACCCAGAAGAAGCAAAAGAATAAAGTTTCGAAGAAATATGCTAAGGTTTCAAAAAAAGGGGAAGACACAACCACTGAAGAAATTGAAGATGTTAGTGCCAATGTTGCCAGCATCCCTTCCAACACTAAATTGTCAGCCACTACTGTTGGTGGGAGTGAATCCCATGTGCTTATGGAGAGATCCAATTCTGATTTGGTGGCCTCACAATTTTTTATGACTTGTCGTAATTTATTCCTCCTCTTCTCCTGTGTTCGATTCTCTCGATGACAACCTTGAACCAGCCAGATGCGCTCCTTTACGTCTCTGAAAGGAAAAGGGCATTAGTTTTAGCCCTTCACACTCTCTGACCAAGTTGATCCCTGATATTTCAAGAGTTGAAAACCTCTTGGCTGGGGATAACTCGAGCTTGTGCACACCAACTGACGAGTTCATTAACAAATATGCGGGGGATGATGTTCTGGTAAATCCAGTTTTTAGTGATGCATTCAACGATTCTGCAACAATTATGGTCACTAATGTTGTTGAGAATGCGATCACATTTGAACCTGAATCTGGTCTAGACTATAATTTGGATACAACACATTCACCAACACATGACCGTTAAAAGATGTTCACTAGTAATCTTTGATCAAGGAGAAGTGTGAACATGTGTTGATTCTGAACCTATAATTTTGGAAAGTTCTTTGAGATTCATCAGCTTATGTGCACCATTGATGACGTTGCATCATTCGAGTAGTCTGTGGTCTATGAGTTCTACTTGAATCTTAGTGCAGATGTGCATGAACCTGATTCTCCGAGATATGGTCGTGTGCATCTACGTAGGGAGATTTTCAACTTCACTCCAGCCGTAACCAATGTATTTTTTAAGACTCTGGATGTAGATGAAGACTGTGAGGATAGAAGTGTTAATACGATTTTAGTTAACCAGAAAACCACTGGTTCTAGCTCCGGTCAATGGTTTTGATTAAATGTTGACCAGCGACTTCAGTTAGAACCAAAACCATGAACCTATTATTGACGGTTCAGTATCAGTTCTGAATTTCAGTGAACAAAAATCTCCAGTTAATTGTAAAAAAAAAAATGCTAGTTAAATCGAACGGTTTGTGACTATTGAAATCAACTGCTTGGATGAAATAGTCGTTAGAGATCAATGGTCACAAAATTTAGGCGTTTGAGGTTGAACGGCTGGTTAGCCGAAGACCAGCCGGTTTTAACTGAAATTGGTGATTTCCAATGGCTAGTTTTTCAATTTTTTATTATCTGTTTCTACACCTATAAAACTCCCCTCTCCAACAAAAATCCTCACATCAATTCACCTCTCTTCTTCTTCTTCTTCTTCTTCTTCTTCTTCTTCTTCTTCTTCTTCTTCTTCTTCTTCTTCTTCTTCTTCAACTTCTTCAACTTCTTCAAGCTTGACGTTGTTAATTTGTGAAAAAATACTATCAATAATCTTCTTCTTCTTCTCATTTTAATTATCTTTCTTTGATAATATTATTATGGACAACTCTTCTCGTTATATTAATACTAATGCTATTAGAGAATATCATCGAGGCCAAGGTCGAGTTGGAGGTAGAGGTCCTTGACGAGAACCTTCGGCTATTTTCAGAGATTATGTTTTCAATGAGATGACGCTGAAAGAAATCGATAACTTATATAATCAAATCAATTTTATTGAGGGTATTCAAACTAATCTAGGTGAAGATTTACCCACCTTCGACGAATTTAAACCACCGATCGATGTCAATCTAGATGAAAATGAGGAAGAAGAGGGTGATCATCATAATATGCGACCACCTCGAACAAAACCGAAGGCGAAGGAATACCACCCTCCCCCATCTTTTGATTGCATTTCACAAGAACGACGATCGATGGTGTACCTCGGGTATAATGCAATTATTTCAAGATTCACTACGCCTTCGGTACCAAAAATAATAAAGGTTACGGGATGCTCAAAACACACTTGGAGAAGAAGCATCTAAAAAGAATGGCATTAATAGCTCTCAAACACAATAATTAAACTTCACGTCTTCATCTACCGCTAGGGCCGACGGTCAAGATACGAGTTCTAATTTATGTTAATATAGCGGAAGTGGTTATAGAAAGTTTTTTGCAAGATTTTTCTTCATTATGGGTCTTCCTTTTAATCATGCGCATAATAGTTATTATGAACATTTTACTAAAAGTGAATTTAATCACCGTACCACTATAATTTCATGAAATTAGGTTACTCGCGATTTTGAAAAAATGGTTGGTGAATATAAGTTGAATTTGATTTCCATATTTAATAGTTTACCTCATAGTTTATCGATATGTTTAGATATTTGGACAGATTCCAATCATAATAATAATTATCTGGGAATTACATGCCATTGAACTGATAATTCTTGGACTTTCGAAAAACGTTCGATTGCATATAGAGAGTTTAATATCCAGCATACCATGGTCAATGTGCAAAATATCCACTATTTTATTCGAGTACAATTTAGTTAGCAATTTATTTTCAATTTCCTTTGATAATGCCGCTGCTAATACGACTAGTTTAGAAAATCTAAAATCTTTTAGTCAACCTACTCTTGGTGGTAGATTTTTTCATGTTAGGTGCATTTGTCATATTTTGAATTTTTGTGTTCAAGATGGTTAAACTACTTTCAAATATAAAATGGCAAAAATATTGTTGAAATAATGGGTTGAATCCAAAAAAGTCTTCAATTGATATGCCAAATCGTTGAAACTAACTTATATTTCTTAATGATTCTTTTGAGTATATAGAAGCATTGTGTTTTTTTTTTGTTTTTGTTTTTTTTTGCTAATCAAGATGTTGATTTCCTTTTATTTCCCAATGCGTGTGGGATGATTGTTATAATATGATGTCCCTTTTAAAAGAATTTTAAAATGCTACCATGCCTTTATCCTGTATTTATTATCTTATCTCTACTCTACTTATTGATTAATGTATTCAAATTGTACTTATTAGTAATCCATTACTCGATTCGTCTGGATGATTATATTGCTAGTATGTTGAGCAGATTAGTCAAATACTTTCTCTACATTACTGATATTTTTCTGATTGCAAAAATTTAGACCCGGATTATGTAGCTTAAAGTTTATTATGAACCATTAAGACCTTTTTTACAAAATTCAAACATCGAGTTTCATTGCCCTTACATTTGTGCTCACCAAGCAAAACAATTTTAATTTTCTCTTTTTCATGAATACTATTAATGTTCTAGTGATGTTAATGTGTCATCCTCTCATTTCCCACCACTACTAATGTAAGACCATTGTTTAATGACCCTCGACAAGCTCTAACCCCCATATACGAGGTTTATTAATTATATTAAGCAAAAACAACAAAGGGCTAGTGCTATTCGAATAATGTAATTAGAACCTAATTTAGGGGCTTTTCAATCGGGAAGTATCTCGAAAAAGCCCGATGACACTAACGATCTTGTAAAATTTTGTTTGAAAGCGTACTATATTTCCTACATATGACGAATATTTCTTCTGACAATTATTATGACATGTATGCATCAATGCTACAATATGAAGGTGGAAGAACTACTGTGGATTATCCAAATTTAGACCCCCACCGAGCATCCCCCACCTGTGATCCCAGAGTATACCGTTGATTACATTGGACCAGATGAAGGTTGTGATTCAGAATAGAGCTTATATGATTTAAATGATGGAAATGAACAGACGAGGAGTTCTTTTAGTTGGGTGGCAGTATACCAAATGAAGATCATTTTGAACCCACCATAGCCGAACGTGGCCTTACAACCTATAAACGAGTGGATGAAGGATCAAAACTTTACAAGAACATACCATTTTTTTTATTGTGACTACGAAGACATTCGTATTGATTCTATTGGTATCCCTCAACAGGACCACTACTCCGACAAATATGAATGAGTGTTAAGAAAAGGCATGATATTCAAAGATAAAAAAACATGTGACGTGGCTGTTAAAGATAACTCTGTGCGTGTCACCAAGAGTACGTATAGAGTGGAACTGAGCAACCCAAAGCTTTGCAAAGTTGTTTGTATTACAAAACCACTTAGGGGAGAATAATCTAGATATTCCAAGTTCATAAACTAACGGCTCACCTGAATGCAAATGGCGTCTACACGCTAGTTTTCTTAAACAAAAGTTGTTTAGAAAATCAAAAGATTGGGTTATGAGCACAAATGTCTTGTATCTCTTACACGAGATGATCATACCAATTTGTGTACAAATATGATTGATATGCTCATTGTCACTCACATCGAGAGAGATTCGTTATATAGCGCCTTGCATGTCCAGATTGTTGTGGAATAAGAATATGGTTATAAATTTCCATATCACAAGTCATGGCAAGGTTTGCGATAGGCTCATGAGAATGTATAGGAGACGTGGGAGATGTCGGTCCAACATTTACCAAAATTCATGGAGGCCTTGCAGATATACAACCCAGGGACAGTGGTTGAGTAGATACACAAATCTTCGGGAGCACTTGGTGTGTATATTTAAAATTTTATCTTGGGCATTTAAATCATGTATCAAAGCTTTTATACATTATCACAAATTCATCATTGTTGATGGAGCTTTTTTTGTTGGAAAGTACAAGTACACGTTGATAGCATGTACAATTAATGCAAACCAATAAGTCATTCCACTAGCTTATGTAGTTGTTGATTAAGAGAGTTATAAATCATGGCATTAGTTCCTTAAAATGGTTGCAAAATATATTTTTCACCATACATAAGGGGTTTGTCTTATATCTGACCGGCATGCTTGACTACTTAGTGCACTGCAATAAATTCCGACATTTCTGCCACCTGTTGAATCCAACTTTTTTTGTTTAAGACATATCTCTTACAACTTCAATATGTATTTTAAGTCTATGAAATTGAAGGATATGTGTTTTAATACTGGAGCAGAACCCGAAGTCTCAGTCTTTTATAAAATAATGGAGCAGATTAAAGTCATTGATCCAGAAACATTTTCAAAGTTGGATGACATTGACAAGAGTAAGTGGACATTATGCCACGTCGGCAGCAAATGGTTTGGGTCATGGAAAACAACATGTCTCATTGCATCAATGGAGTCATGAAACGTGCTAGAAGACTTCCAAATAACTACTCTCGTTCGAATCACATTTGCCCAAAGTATACAATATTGTTATAAACGCTTGGCTGATGTGACAAGAGTAGATCATATGCAACAATTTTGTCCTGATACATATATAGCATATTAAGAGCAAGATAGCATTCCGGGACATCTTATAAAATTACGGGATATAATTGGGCGGCACAAACAGCCGAAGTTTCTACACAGGTCGATGGACCAACTCGTGCTCAAAACCTTTAAGTGTCATTGTTTATTGCATAATGCTCTTGTGGTAGAAGGTTGAGTAGTGATATTTTGTGATCTCATGCAATTCAAGCATGTATAGGTTTCAGCGTGAATCCTGTAGTTTACGTGCAAGATTATTATAGCACTGTTGACCTACGTACATATTCTATTGGGGCTTTTGAACCATTGCCCAATGCCGGGGATTGGAATGAAGCAAGTTTTGAATTGGTTCATGATCCAGACACTAGGAGGCCAAGAACTATTGGACGACTCAGGAGCAATAGGATCCACAACGAAATAGACCAACTAAAAATACGTGCAAGATAACAATATCGTGCGCAAGAGGTGGCCAACATATCACAAGGCGGTGAATGTTCTAGCTCCAGGAATTGATGTTAGATAAGATGATAATTTTTCCATTAGTCTGATGTTGTAATTTGCTCTGCTTTCCTTCTAACAGTCGTTTGACACTACTTGATGTTGTAATTCCCATTACTTTGTGTATTAATAATTTTGTTGTATGAA
Organism: Phtheirospermum japonicum; assembly: GCA_014905375.1. Taxonomy (NCBI): domain Eukaryota; kingdom Viridiplantae; phylum Streptophyta; class Magnoliopsida; order Lamiales; family Orobanchaceae; genus Phtheirospermum; species Phtheirospermum japonicum. Next base: position 623,131 of record BMAC01000343.1, read on the forward strand.
TTCATTAAGTAATATTTATCTTTGGAAAATAATATTTGTTGTATAAATTTATGAATTAATATATATATCCATGGGAAATAATATTTTTTTGATTGCATATTTTATGTTATCAATAAAGTACTTATATCGTGCAACTTTTCATCTGATATTGATTTTGATCATTTATATTTATTTATCTTGTAGATGGCATCATTGCATAATTATCCTATATTGACCCAGCAACATTTACATCGATCGACCAATATTGCACGTGGTTAGATTGATGGGGTTCTTACTGTTAAGCGTGCAACATCTCATATCTTTTGGGATTTTGGCGTGAGGATAACTATTTGCATCCTCGAGTTCTGACAGTACCAGATCATTGGAGGTTTTACGAGATTATACGTTGTGGGCCGATTAGAAGGTTAGACAACCATTTGATAATATCATAGTTTGAGAGATGGCACCGCGAGACAAACACTTTTCATTTGTGTGTAGGAGAGGCGACAATCACCCTACAAGATGTTGCCATAATTTGAGGTTTTTCGATCAGGTGCCCCAATGATAGGCAATGATGTTCAACATTCTAGTGGGTATTGAGCTCGTTATGTTATGCACTACACAGGTATACAAGTTGATTATGAGGAGGACATGAGAGGTGAGACTCATCGGAGACTCTCAACATTGAGTGAGCATCTTAGAATCCACCAATCAAATGATAACACACCGCAGGACAAGGTTGTACGCGCGCGGGATTGCATTGCTATTACTTGTTTCTATGTTAATGCCCGGTACAACCAAAAACTATGTGTCCATACTATACCTATGTCATTTCGTGGATGATGAGATGGCCTTAAGTAATATTTGGGGTAGTGCTATGCTTGCATGTTTAAATCGTGAATTGTACAACGTTGTGAACCCTGAGAGGAAGATGGTTAGTGACCCGCTAGATTTATTGCATATTTGGGCTTGATCCCGAATCTCCTCTGTTAGACCAGGGTCTATATATCCCATGCTCGATCTTCAGACCATGTACGTTACAGTCAAAATGTTACATTGTCCACACCGCCGTGTGGTGCTAGGTATAACATGATACTGTAATACTCGATACGCATATATTTATGATAATTCTATTTTAATAACTTGAATTAAATATTTATGCAGATGGATTACACGGTATAATAATACCCGGAGCGCTACAAATACATTAAGAGTATTTCAGGAGTCACTTGATCGGCTACATAAATTAGAGGTAAAGTACTAAATAAATTTTATTTATTTTATAAGACGATAATTGATAATGATTATTGAAATGTGCAGTTTACATAGGAGTCCTATGATATGAGTGCACCTAAAATATCGATATTAGTTGAAAGAAGTTTGAGTGAAAATCGGTTGAGCTAGTGTCCTCTCATATGATGGACAATTATCGAGACCCAGTGTCCTAATCGAGTGACCTGATAATTTGGTATATGCCAGAACATACCAGATACCAACATAGTTAATTTGGAAGAATATCACAATGTCTCTCGAGAACATGATCATTATATTGAGTAGACTGCCCATCATCGTGACTGGATTCGTGCATAGAATTTACGAGAGGCTACGAGGATACAAGGCACTCCTGTTCGAAGAGATGCGGGTATAGTGAACATATATTTCAGATGATATCAACAAAATACATGTTGTTCAATCTCCCGTTTGGAGAGACATACAGAGGGGGGATACAAACCATCAGATGTCAACGTTCACGATGCCATTGTGGATTTTATTCACTTTGTCCTCACTAAATAAATTTAATTATTTCTTAGATTTGATGTTAAACCTTATGTATTTTGTAGGATACTTGGAGTCAACGAATCGACCGTGTTGCATCAGATGCCGAAGATGAAGATTTTAACTCTTATCATCGTATGCATGATGTAGTTCAGTCATTTGCTGATAAGATGAGGCAATGACTTGGTATTCATGGGGAGCTAAAAGACCATGCTCCAGATTTACACATGACACACACATCGGGTGGTTCAAGAAGGACAACACCTGGCCCGTCCACATCCTCTCATAAAAGGTAACCCGCAGCCACACCCGGGCCACCATCAATCACCTATCATGGTAAATGTGTGATTCGTTAATAATTATTTTATATGTAACATTACAATTAATATTACAATAATATTTTTTTTGTCTTTGAATATAGATATGGATGGTTGATCATCGTCTCACAGACAACTTGATCCAGACAAGAGAGGTGATTATGTTCCTACATTTGGACCATATGAGGTAGAGACTTGTACTCCTTCCATTGTTGGGCAGTCGTTTACTGATCTTCTTCAGTCAGATAGAAGTAGTGGATTCCATGACTTCGCAGCTGCAATTTATTTGGGCTTTTCGCGACTACACTTTCATGCGACACCAATTCAATATCAATATGTGAGTCATGCTAATGAGAGTTAGGATGTACAAGGGAACGAGGATGAACAAGGTAACGCGCTAAAGGTAGAGCACAAAGAAAATGACACACCAGTGCCAATTCAAGAACCACCTCGTAATGTGCCACGTAGATTAGGAAAAAAATTGCATCGTGACGAAGATACACCAGAGGGGTGTGGTAGAGGAAGACATTATTGAGACTATTTTCTTAGTGTGAAATTTATATTAATTAAGTTGAAATTTCTTAGTGTGTGATTGATTTCTAAGTTTCTGTCGTTAAGTAGTTATCAAATATATACAACAAACAAACAACCATAAAACAAGAACACAAATATTACAAGCTTTGAAGAAGTAACAAGGTAATTTGGCGAAATAATAAATAACACACAAGAAAATCATAGCACAACGAAGCGAGAAACACATGATAAAATAGATAGAGCATTAAGCGATAAAACAACATGTAACATTCCACAATCTTTATTACTCATGTTTCTTCCCCTTCCCACATTAGTGCGTCAGAGACATTCTAGAAAGGATAAAAAAGACATTCTAGAACGGATATTATTGCATTCTAGATACAGCAGTTCTGAAAGTCTGACTTTCCATAATGGTTTTTTACCCTTTCTAGAAAGTCAGACTTTCTAGAACAGTTATTTACCCGTTCTAGAAAGTCATCTTTCCGGTCCTAAACTCATCAAACCCATTCTAGGAACAACTTTCTAGAACGGATTTTAAAAATCCGTTCTAAATAGTATATATTATAGAACGAATTTTAAAAAATCCGTTCTAAAAAGTCTATTTTCTATAACAGATTTTAAAAATCTGTTCTAAAAAGTCTATTTTCTAGAACGGATTTCAAAACATATCCAACTCAAAGTCGAACGCAGGCTTCTCTGGGTAGTGCAGTCATTGGGAAGTGGTTGAGGAGGGAGAGTTTCATGGATTACAGAGGTACTTTCATCTGACTACTTCATGCATGGCTCCACTTGGCTCGGGGGGGGGGGGGGGGGGATATAACTCAGTTGGGTAGAGGCTCTTGCAATTGGGTCGTTGCGATTACAGGTTGGATGTCTAATTGTCCATACAGTAATGATAGTATCTTGTACCTGAATCGGTGGCTCACTTTTTCTAAGTAATGGGGAAGAGGACCAAAACATGCCACTGAAAGACTCTACTGAGACAAAGATGGGCTGTCAAGAACGTAGAGGAGGTGGGATGAGCAGTTTACATTCTAGAGAGTCTATTTTCCAGAACGGTTTTAAAAATCGTTCTAAATTCTTTATTTTCCAAAACGGATTTCAAAACTTACCTTCTAGAAAGTCTATTTTACAGAATGGATATTGAAAAGACCTTCTAGAATTTTCTAGAAGCAGATATTAAAAATACCTTCTAGGAGTATAGTTCCAGAATGAGTGTATAAAAGTTACCTTCTAGAAAGTTTAAAAAAAATTTTAAAAAAAATGAAATGAAAGAAGAATACACCAAAATCACTAATAATAAATATTGTGAATATATCAATTATATTACTAAAAAATACACCAAAATTCAATAAAATCAAAACATTTATCTCTAATGAAAAATAATTATAGCAGAACATGTAAGTTCATAACTTTTGGAGAAAATGAGATGGTTTAAAAATATCTTGAAGTTCATAACATGTAATTATAGCAACATTGAAAATTAAAAAAATAAACCAGAAAAAAGTATAAGAACAAACATCAAAACCTTCCACACAAAACCAATCAGTCATGAGCTTGTAATATTACCTTCTGATTTAATCAATGACTTGTTTGCTAAAAGTTAAGTAAATAAAACTAAAAAGCAAAATTTGTGGGATTTATTACAGTGGGAATATGTACTATCACATACTTTATGGTCCTCGAGTCTTGGAATGGATCTCGCACTTTTGCCATCTTTTCCCTCAGTTGCTCCAGCTTGTAACTCTGTGCAAATTCCAAGAAACACATCACAGATTAGAAACTGTAAATCTTAAAAAGAGAAGAAAAAAAGCTTTAAAATAATTAAATAATAAATGAAAAAATAAATTGTGCTTACACTATCTAGTTGCGGATCTCCTTTTTCTGAAAGCCGATTTTAAGGGCTGCTGTTGCAGAAGTTATCTTCTTCTTCATCTGAATTGAGCCAAACAGCAAAGGACAATAAATTAGTGAAAAAAGCAAAAAGACTAAAGTGGAAGATTGAATATATTTACCTACCTTCATCATCTTGCCTATATAAGCATCCAAGAAACCTGGCAATGGATATGTAGTCGAAGAGTGTGACCCTGCAAATTACATTGTGTCAATACTTTATATAATTCATTTTATTAGATAGTGTGAAGTGCGAAACAAAATGATTGAGATTGTATTATTTAAGCATATGTAACTATTATAATTCATAAAGAGTTAGATAATTTGTTTCTAAGTTTTCAACAAACATAACTAACTGTATAGACATCACATGCAAACTTGCACGATAGACAATCATGATTTAGAAATATTAATTACTCTCGCTAAATAAAAAGAACCTTCATGTATGAACATAATTATGTTCTTAGAAGATATAGCAATCTATCTCATTTGGTCATACATTATTCACATCGCATGTATTAATTTTCAAATATTATGCTATCTAAGTAAATATACACGCTTCAGCCAAGACATTGGGACACTTTTAGTTTTCACATTAAAATTCCAAATGACCAAATAATTTGAGTCATGTTTTCATTAATTGAGTATTTTTAATACTCTAACTTGCACCTCTTTAAAGTACAAAATATTAGACATGAAACAATTTAAACCAACATTGAGACACCCATGTATGTATTGTCATTACTCATCCATTTTTGAGGAAATGGTTTGCCAAAGTATTATTCAATTTCTCGTTATGGATTCTAACATAAAAAGAAAGGGATAATTTCATTTTTGATACATTATATTGGCCACTTTCCAAAAAAAGTACGTGATGTTGGCCAGCATCAAACTACATACATTAAATTGGCAAATTTATCAAATTTGGTACAAAAAAAGCCCAATCGGGCTTTGATGCTTACATGGCATGATTTAATCATTTCTTATCATTTTTAATTTAAAAATTAATTTAAAAACTGATTTCTTATCATTTTCAATTTAAAATTAATTTAGAAATTTATCAAATTTGGTACAAAAAAAGCCCAATCGGGCTTTGATGCTTACATGGCATGATTTAATCATTTCTTATCATTTTTAATTTAGAAATTAATTTAAAATTTAATTTAATTTATAAATTATTTTGAAAACTGATTTCTTATCATTTTCAATTTCAAAAATTATTTAAAAATTAGTTTCTTATCATTTTAAAATTAATTTAAAAATTAATTTAATTTAAAAATTATTATAAAGATTAATTTCTTATCATTTTTAATTTAGAAATTAATTAAAAAATTAATTTCTTATAATTTTAAAATTAATTTTAAAATTAATTTAATTTAAAAATTAATTTCTTATCATTTTTAATTTAAAATTTAAATTAAACTCAAAAGCTTATTTTCTATTTTATTTTTATTACATTCAAGATTTCAATCTATGTGTCTACGTCGCTGGAATATTGAAACACGGAATTTTATTTGTTAATTCGGTGCTTGGAACGAGCATCTTTTCAGCCCAAGAGGGAGTTCATATAGTGTTGTATAAGTTCACGTGTTGGCCAAAAATCAGTTAAAATAATTAGTATAGTGTTGGTTCGTTTAAGGAGAGTCTTATTCGTGTAAAAACTTTCAAGTTGTACTTGCGGATGCAGTGACAATTCTAATGAAAGAGATTGAAAAGAACTTGGACGGTTTCCATGGAAAAATACTTGTTATTATTTATTGTTTTCGCTTTTTTTGTAACTATATAAAATATTATATCTGTACAATATTTTTCATAAACCACCCTAATATTTCAAATACTACTACTACTACTACTACTACTACTACTACTTATTTCTATTTTATTTATTATATTTTTTATAGTTAAGGGTGTTGTGGCTAATTTCATGTCATCATTATCATTATAAAGTTTTTGACAAAAAAAAAAA
>BMAC01000343.1:654425-692341 GCA_014905375.1 Phtheirospermum japonicum
TATATATATATATATATATATATATATATATATATATATATATATATATATATATATATATATATACTAGTTTAATACCCGTGTATTACACGGGACTTATCAAAATATAAATATTAAAAATACTGTGATAATTATAAATTTTTATGTAATGAAAATTTCAAATGATGTATTCTCAAGTTGTACATGTCTAATTTATTTATTAATTATTATAATTATTAAAATTTTATTTTCATGTTTAGATTCAATTCATTAATAATTTTATTTACATACTTATAAAATTTCAAAAGAAGTCACATTCTAAACTTGTGCCTACTCTTTATTTATTAATTATTATTACGTTATTTTGTATATTAATGTTTAGATTAAATTCGTTAATATTACTTACATACTTTGGAAACCTAAATGTATGTCATACTCTCAACTCGTATCGCATTGTACCGATGTCTAATCAATATTTAATAATAATAATAATAATAATAATAATAATAATAATAATAATAATAATAATTATTATTATTATTATTATTATATAATTTTATATTTTTATGTTAGATTGAATTCATTACTAATATTTGGTACCTTAAATTATTTCAAATAAATCTTAATTTACCTATATAGAAAATTTAAAATTACAAAATTAAAATTATATCAACTTTTATTATAAAGACTACTTATTTAATAATTTCATAATATTTTCTAATTAAAATTATGTCTTATGTAATTTATCTTTTAATTAAATAACTAACTTAGATCTTTTCTACTGATTTTATACGACTTATTTGTATTTTCATATTAGGAGAATAAAAGGAGAATGTTGAATTAGATAAAATATAATAAAGAAAAATATTAAATTTGGCAAAATATAATAAAATTAAAAAATTAAATTAGGTGAGATACAATTAATTTGAAGATTAAGAATTCATAAATTTTAAAATCTTATAAAATTATTTTAAATACAAAAATATATATTATAAAATGAAAACAAATATAATATAAAAGAAACTATGAAATCACATAACTAAAATATAAAACTTATAATTATTTTGTAGTTAATCACAATTTATTTTTTAATCTTATTATAAATTATTTTGATTAAATATTTTATGAATTTCTTTTGTTGGGTAATTTATGGTTAGATATTCATTGCATCTGCATGTGGTTAGGTATTCCCTCAGTAAAAGTTTCATCGTATATTTTGTTATTTGACTATCATTTTTAATTCATAATTTTTACTTAAAAATCCATATTAACATTTTTAATAACAAAAGAAAGTCATATTTATTTCTAGAAAACATACGATTATTTTAAATATATATAGAATTTATTTATAAACTATAAATATAAATTATAGCATTTTATATTTTGATTTTATAAAATCATATAAATAAAATTAATCTTAAAACAAATTTGAGAAAAAAAAAAGAAAAAAAAAGAATATAATAAAATAAAAATAAAATCTCATAATATAATTTAAATAAATTTAAAATAATATAATTAAATAAAATAAGTATTAAATAAATCTAAAAAAATAAATCAAAATAAAAATTAATGTAAAAAAAATAAAACTATAACCCCATCATACTAAGTGTATTGAGCTCTAGCTTATTTGTTAGTTAACCGTAGCTTTTATTGACACGTTTCGAAGTCTGCTCGTCCCGCTTCTGACTTGTCGCGACTTCTAGAGCATCTCGAATCTACAAGACTCCTTGGTTCGAAAAACCTGGAGGTTCTTTTGTAAGAATTATGTATTGCAAAAATTAAATAAAGAGGACTTTCTAGTGTAGTGGTATGTCTTTTTCTAACCTATATGTTTGGAGATCAAATACCCTTGTATACATATTATTTTTGATTCCTTTTTATTTTTGAAATATTTTATGTTCACTCTATTACCAAGAAAAAAACCCTAAATATTTTCTATTATGTTTTCATTATTAAATATATAGTTTGTCTTGGGTGATACCGATCTCATAGAATGAGACCACATTTTAGCATTTTGTAAGGTGACCCAAACTCAGGAAATAACCCAAAACAGGACCCAACCTCACTTTCCAAACCCGGACCCAACAGCCTAAAACTGGACTCAACCCCCTTCAATTTTTTAAACTTACCGGAAAAATAGTAAAAAAAATCGAAAAAATATGAAAATTTGTAGGTTGATGCGCAACAATAAGAGGAACAATCGTACAACCCAGAATCTCAAAATGATGAACAACAAATATTCGATGATTTGTTTTAATTTGTATGGGATATTTGATGAATTTTTTTAAACTAATCGAAAAATAGTTAAAAAAATCCAAAAAAATCTAAAAATTTGTAGTTAAAGTGCAGAAATATGACGAATAATCATACAGTATAAAGTTTCAAAATGATGAACAACAGATATTTGTTGGATTTTTTCAAATTTTCTGGCATATTCGGTGAATTTTTTTCAATTTTCAAACTGGCCGGAAAAATGTAAAAAAGATCAGAAAAATTTGAAAATTTGCAACTTTATGCGCAATAATAAAAAGAATAATTGTATAGACCAGAATTAAAATACGTTGAACAACGAGTATTTGGTGAATTTTTTTTCAAATTTTCTGAGATATTTGGTAAATTTCTTTAACTTTCCAAACTGGCCAGAAAAAATAGGAAAAAGAATTGGAAAAATTTGAAAATTTGCATGTTGATGCGAAACAATAAGACGAATAATTGTATAGCCCAAAATTGCAAAACGATAAATAACGAATATTTGGTGAATTTTGTCATTTGACTATCATTTGTAATTCCATAATTTTTACTTAAAAACATATTAACATTTTTAATAACAAAACAAAGTCATGTTTTTTTTCTAGAAAACATATAGTGATTTTAAATAAAAATAAATTTTATTGGTAAACTCTAAATATAAATTATAATAATTTATATAGAATTTTTCTATAGAACCAGATAGGGCTCCATTACGGAGCCCTATATAACACATGTCATTCACCCCCACCGTGCATTTATAAAAAAAGAAAGGAAAAAGAAAAAGAAAAAAAATAAGTAAGGGCTCAGATGAATGCCATGTCATTTATAAGGCTCCATAATGGAGCCCTATCTGGTTCTATAGAAGAATCTATTTATATATTGATTTTATAAAACCATATGAATAAAATTAATCTTATAACAAACTTGAGAAAAGAAATTAAAAACAAATCAGAATATAATAAAATAAAATTATAAACTCATAATATAATTTAAATGAACTTTAAGAAGTTATAATTAAATTATAAATAAGTATTAACTAAATCTAACAAAAATAAACCAAAAAAAAATCCTATAACCCCATCATACTAATTGTATTGAGCTCTGGCCTATATGTAGGTTAATTAACTTTTATTGACACGTGTCGAAGTCTTCTCATTCCGCTTCTGACGTGTCGGCTTCTGTAGCATCCCGAATCTACAAGATTTTTTTGGTTCGGACAACCTGGAGGTTTTGTATAAGAATTATGTATTGTAAGAATTGAATAAAGAGGGTTTCCTGGTGTAGTGGTTATAATATCTTCCTCTAACTTATAGGTCTGAAGTTCAAATCCCCTTGTTTATATATTAGTTTTCTTCCTTTTTATTTTCAAATATTTTCTTCTCAGTCTATTACCAAGAAAAAAAATCCTAAATATTGTCTATTATGCTTTTATTATTAAATATATTAAGTAATTACTCGTGTAAAAATATTTATTTTATATATTTATTTAACTAACTTTATATTTTTTTTAAATACATTTTTTTGACCCAACATTTTTTTAATACATTTTTTATTCATTTTGTTTATTTATTAGTTTTATTTATTTTATAACATTCATTTTTTTCCTTTTCTGGTTTTTGAAATAATTATTTAGCAATTAATCAAACTTTTTAATATGTTTGTCCATTTTAAAAGTATTTTGAGATTTATTTTATTATTCTTTATTAATTTATGTTATGTTTTTATTTTGGGGCTTTGACCATTTAGGCCAAAACCAAATCACCGTATTCCACTAAGTCCAAAAATATTCATATATCTTTTATATTAACACATTACAAATATATCCTATAAACTAAACCAATACACATCTTCTTCTACGCCCATAAGCCAAAAGCGCACGAATAGAATTTTTCTGATTTCATCCTCAAATCTCACTCTTAATACTTATCAAATCGAACTGATTTCTTGGATTAGTCCTTATTTTCCTTTAGAATTTCATACTAATAAAATTTCGTACTAATTTAACGGGAATTGAGAATTTAATACTAGTTTGGACGTGTTAGAATTTCATAATGTAAAATTTTGTACTGATTTAACGGGATTTGAGAATTTTATAAGCTTTTAGAATTTCATACTAATTTAATGGATTTAATTGGTCTTTACTTATCTTTAGAATTTCATACTAATAAAATTTGAGAATTTCATACTAATGTGGAAAAGCCTTTTAGAATTTCATACTAATTTAACGGATTTAATGGGTCCTTACTTTTTTCTTTAGAATTTCATATTAATAAGAGTTCGTACTAATTTAACGGGATTTGAGAATTTAATACTAATTTGGCCCAGCCTATTGATCGTAAACTTTATACGTTACTTTAGAATTTCATACTGTACTAATTTAACGGGGATTTGAGAATTTCATACTAATGTGGAAAAGCCTTTCAGAATTTCATACTAATTTCCTTACTTTTCTTTAAAATTTCATACTAATAGAATTCAAGCTCTAGGCGAAACATGAATCTTTATTTCCTTACTTTTTTTAAGAACTTCATACTAATAAAACTCAAGTTTGAGGCGAAACATGAATCTTTATTTTGAGTTCGAAATTTGAGAGGAGGTGAAAAGCGACTTCGAGGACTGGGATGGGAAAATAAATATGAAATATAATTATAAGAGTAATCAATTTGGTAGACGGTTGAGGGAAAATGTATCGTGAATTTATTTAGGGGCAATACAGTTCATTCCTATCTACCATTTATTAGTTAATAATATTAATTTGGCCTATATGGGACAAAACTAATTCAAGGATTAAATGGTAGATACAAGATAATATTAATTTGGCCTATATGGGACAAAACTAATTCAAGGATTAAATGGTAGATACAAGTTTGATTTTGTCACTAAACGGTAATTTTTCCTTTTATTTTTCTCAATATATTAAGTTATGATTAAATGTTTATTTAAATTACTTTATGATTTTTAACTACTTATATTAATAGTCTTTAATATTTTTAAGTCTTTTATTTTTCAAATTTATAAAAATATTATATGTATTTAAATTATAAAGTATTATATATTTTCTGGTTGCAAGCTTCGAGATTTATTTAGTGTTATAGTGTATAGTATTTTATATTTTGATATTTTTTATTTTTTTATTTTTCTAATTTATTGAATAGTTATTTAGACAAAAATATTTTTGTTAAAATGGCAACATAATTTAATTTTTCTAATTTATTTTATATTATTTACAATATTCTTTATTTTTTCAGATTTTTTAAATAGTTTTTTCCGAATTTATTAAACATCTTTTTCAAATTTATCATAATTAAAATAATTTCAAAAAAAATAAATATAATACTCAAAGAAAATTATGAAATTACACAAGTAAAATATATATCTTATAATTATTTCGAATTTAATCACAATTTATTTTTTTATCTAATTTAAAATTATTTTGGATTTAGTTTATAATATTTAATAAATCTAAGTCATGTTTTTTATTTATAAATATATTAAATCTTCATGATTAAATAATTATTTAACCTAAATTATAAAATTTAAATGACTTATATTATTTTTTTTTTGTTTTCATTTTTATTAAATAATATATAAATTTAATAATATTGTGTTATATATTCTTTATGATTTTATGTTTTGAATTTTATTTAGTATTATATTATAAATTTTATATTTTTCTTTTTATTTATTATTTATTTATTTTTTATTTATTATAATTTATTAAATAGTTATTTAGAGTTTTTTATTTATTTATGAAAAGAATATGTGGTAGTTTTGATTTGTATAAGGTTAAGAGTAATGGTCATAAGACAAGCGCATAATTAAATATTATTTATAAAAATTATATATTATTCATAAAACCTGCGTATAATTAGCAGGTGGTGCAATACACTGTGGGTTCAAATTTCAGTGGTTTTGTTTTGCGATTTATTTTTTATTGACATTGCTCAACATTTACATATTTTCTAGGGAGCAAAAAAATAACATTCAAGAGACGTGAGGTTTGAACCCGCAATGTTTTAATTTTGTACCTATCCCCAACCACTCCCACCACATGATCCCGATTTTATAATCTATAAACAAAGTAATATACATTCAAAACAAGTTTAATATACACACACACTAAACACTTTGTAAAATACTATAGAATAATAATATAAGCCGTTCAAAATTATAAATCAAGGTAAATAAATATTTAATCATGAATAATTATTGATATATTTTAAAAATGAAAAATATAATTGAAGTATTATAAAATAAATGTCAAAATATATTTAAATTAGATAAGAATATAATAAAGTGTGATTAACTTCTAAATAAATATTTCACACACAAAAAAAGGTGTTCACAAAAAGAGATTTTGTGTAAAGAGATTAATTGAGAACTTTTGTAGACAAATATAAAATATTATAACACAATAATAAATAAATTTCAAAACTTGATATTAAAAGAAAAAATAATAATCAATTAATTAAATTTATAAACTAGTTTAATCAATTTAAAAATAAGAAACTTAGGAAATATTATCTAATAATAATATAGTCGTTAAAAACTATAAAGTAAACATAGAAAAATAAATATTTAATGATAAATAATAAGTTGAATAATAATTATATTAAAAAATATTGTGATACCAAATGTCATCAACAATTATTATCAAGTTGTTATTGAAAAAGTCTCATCCTAAGTCTTGATGTGAATAAAAAACTTATATTTGTTATCACTAAATAAGATTTCAGTGTCAAAATAATGTTGTCACTATTTCTCTTAAAGCAGTGACAAAATATGGTGTTGTCATGAAAAGAAACTTATTGTGACAATAGATGTCGTCACCATTTTTCATGGAACATAGGTTCAAGCATAATTAAATTTCTCAACAAATATGTTATTATTAATATTGTTATTATTAATTGTGTAAAACACATAATTTAGTTATTTATTCTAATTAATATATTTCTTTAACGTTGATTTTTATTATTTTTATATTATTGATTACTTCAAATATTATACAATATATAGTAATTCAAATTAATTAACATTACATTTAGAGAAATTAATGAGAAATATGATGCTTTTAATAACATAAATATGCAATGATACCAAAAACCATCTCTAATTATTATCAATTTGTTATCGGAAGAGTCTCCTAAATCTGGTGTGAATTTGTAGCAAAAATAAAATTATTATTACAAATTCATATTTGACATCACCAAAGAACTCTTTCGTGTCAAAATAATGTTGTCGCCATTTTTCTAGAACTGATGACAAATTGTAGTGTTGTCATGAAAAGAAACTTGTTGTGACAACAAATATCGTCACCATTCTTCAAGGGAACATTAGTGACAAAAATGATTTCGTCACAACTAGAAACTTATCGTGACACCCAAATCTCGTCACACTTTATTATATATTTGTCATAAAATGGGTTTTCCAAACCATTATTTTTCTGTCATCTCAAAATTGTGACAAAATACATTTAAACGTCATCAAATATAAGTATTTATGATGAAATCGGTGAACAACTGTGACAACAATAAATGTTGTCATAGAAGGTTGTTATTCTATGACGAAATTAAAAAACGTCACTATTATTTAATATACTATGACGAATTTTTATGCGTGGAAAAAAAATTATCACTAAACGTCAGATTTCTTGTAGTGAATGGGACGACAGATCCATGGGATCACCTATACTGATTCGAGAACGCGACCACCTTACACAAATTCTCAGGCGCAGTAATGTGTCGGGTCTTCCCCACAACCTTTACTAAATAAGCTCAGCTCTGGTTCTTCCAGCTACCACCTCGCTCAATAAGCGATTTCGAAGAGTTTAGCTCGGCAGTCCTACATCAATTCACTAGTTGCAAAAAATACCAGAAGATGTCTTTAGAATTATTCAGAATAAAGTAGAAAGAAGGAGAAGGGTTATGTGGATATATAAAACGTTTTACTGATGCCAAGTTGGAGGTACCAGCAGCATCTGAAGAGATCCACATCAACGCCTTAGCTCAGGGGCTAAGGAGGGGAGAGTGTCATGGATCGAAGGTTTATTGCAGGAGATTGGGAGGTTAGGGCAAAATGCGAAATTGGGGAAAATTCATCTGGTCCGAATAGAGATGAAAAGGCAAGTGGTCAAGGTTTCATTGGGTTAGAATCGGGACGCTCCAGCAGAAACGAGTCGGAAAAGGGTTTAGAGTAGGGACACTTGGTAGCGGCTGATTGATGGGCCTCAAATGAAAAATAAATTGCAGCTTTTAAAATTCTAGTTTGTCTTATTTGGTTTGTTAATTGTTGTTACCGGGTTTGTAGGGACCAAAAAGGGGTTATGTTGTATTGGTCCCCTCATTCTAGCTATTTATGCCGGTGAAATAAACCAAAATTAATTAAGAAGAAAAATTACATTTTCTATAATCTCTCTCACCCTCTCCTCTTCATCTTCCTTCCCAAGTTAACTCATTCATACACATACAATCACTATAATTACAGATTTACAGCATAAAAGGAAAAAGAAAAATATCATATAAATTAGAAAATACAACAATTGGTACTCAGAGCCACTCGAATCCTTGAGATGGCCAAAATCACTCGTTTCAAAGATCTCCAAGAATCCCAAAAGCGCATAGACCAAATCCTTCAAATATAATCTGCAAAGAAAGAAGCTACAGAAATGAGACCAAAAGAGCAGATTAATGGAATTAGCACAAAAATAATGGGAAAATTCGATCACCTATCTCAAACCGTAGCCTCTATCCTACTACAACTACTAAACTCAGATAAGATGCAAAAACAAGCAGATGAAGGCTCTATTCTGGGTGAACCAGTTCCAGATTACAAGGACTACACATATACAACAAGTATTCACTCCCAACAGGATGATCCAAGACCACACAACTCAGAACATCATTACACCACTACCCAAAATTGATTTCCCCAGGTTTGATGGATCCCAGCCAAGATCTTGGATTTTAAAATGTCAAGGGTATTTTAAACTGATCCCAAATATTCCAGATGCGCAAAAGGTAACCTTAGCATCTATGCACTTTGATGGTAAAGCTGCACAATGGTACCAACAGTTCTTTATAAGGCAGATGGACTGAACTTGGCCATAATTTTTAGAAATACTGTCAGCCAGATTTGATGAACTAAAGGAATCCAAGATCATTGCTGAATTAAATAAGTTGAGGCACACACAGTCTTACCTGGAATATGTACAGAGGTTTGAGGAATTGAGAGCCTGCATGCTACTTTTGAACAAAGGGGGATATTCTCAGGAGTATTTTATTACATTTTTATTAGTGGATTGAGTGAGGAACTTCAGTCTTTCATACATATGTTTGAACCCACATCACTGCAACAAACTATTGACTTGGGGCGGTGGCTTACCATTTAAAACTGCCAGAGACCGCGTGAATCCATCCGGTTTTCCATGTTTCTCTCTTGAAGAAAAAGCTTGGGCCGACCGTTGCAACATCGCCTAGCTCAGATCTGCCAGAAATTGATGATGATGGTGAATTTCAGGTCGCTCTGCAGGAATCTATTGGACAGAGAGTAGTGAAAAGGCGATGGGGTGAGATAATTCAATTTCTAAATCGCTGGACTAAAATGAAAATGAACAAGAAACTTGGGAAGAAGAAGAGTAATTACGATGTCTGTTTCCAAAGTTCGATCCTTGGAGACAAGGATCTTCGGAGGGAGGGAGTATTGTCATGGATCGAAAGTTTATTGCAGGAAATCGGGAGGTTAGGGAAAAACGCTAAAATGGGGAAAATTCATCTGGTCCGAATAGAGATGAAAAGGTGAGTGGTCAAGGTTTCATTGGGTTAGAATTGGGTTGCTCCAGCAGAAACGGGCCGGAAAAGGGTTTGGAGCAGGGACACTTGGTAGCGGCTGATTGATGGGCCTCAAATGAAAAATAAATTACAGCTTTTAAAATTCTAGTTTGTCTTATTTGGTTTGTTAATTGTTGTTAACGGGTTTGTAGGGACCAAAAAGGGGGTATGTTGTATTTGTCCCCTCACTCTAGCTATTTACTCCGGTGAAATGAACAAAAATGAATTAAGAAGCAAAATTACATTTTCTATAATCTCTCTCACCCTCTACTCTTCATCTTCCTCCCCAAGTTAACTCATTCATACACATACAAGCACTATAATTATAAATTTACAGCTTACAAGGGAAAAGAAAAATATCATATAAATTAGAAAATCTAACAGAGAGCTTTTCCAATCATTGGTGGTTAAACCAACACGCACGTTCGGCTAGCTTTTAACAAGGGCTGAAAAGTATATATACTTGGAAGAAGATTTGATGCTGAAGGACGTTGAGGACAGACGGATAGAACGAACTGATAAGGAAAAGAGGAATCAAGTTAAAAAATCCAAAAATGATCTAGGGGGAGGGCGTCCCAGATTTGATAGATATACACCCCTAGCGTCACGTTAAGGAGAAATCCTCCAGGCTATTGAACGACACCCTGAGCTTAAATGGCCGAGGACATATACCCTAAAGCCAAGGAAAGACAAGTCTGATAAATTTTGTAGATATCATAATGAGTATGGTCGTGACACTGATCAGTGCACACACTTGAAGGGATGAGATCGAGATGATAGTACAAGCAAGCCATCTGAAAGAATTCGTGCAAGGAAGGAAAGAAAAGTCAAAGCCTGAGCATTATAGAAAAGAACAGCGCTATACCCCCAGACGCGGATAAGAAGCTGGCTACAACGAGGGAAAGGGGGGAAGCAAGTCTCAAGCGATCTGACGAGAAATTTAGATGATTGTTGGGGGCACCATGGATACACAATCACACCGAACACAACGAAGTTATGTGTGTGCTGCAAGGGAAATCCCAAGGAATACACAAGAGGTCAGGCAGCTAAAACACAGCCCAAATGTCCGCTTTGGATCAAAGAATGAGGATGGCATTTTAGCACCTCACCTATATGCCCTAGTAATAACAACTACAATTGTTAATTACAACTTACGAAGAATCTTTGTGGATACAGGTGACTCTGCAAATATCTTGTTCTATGATTGTTATAAGAAATTAAACTTAGATCTAGAATTGGAGGAGGTCGTGAACTCTCTGGTAGGATTCATAGGAGGATCTCTGCAAACAATGGGTGCAGTAAAGTTGCTCGTCTCTTTAGGAGAAGATCCATTTAAGAAAACTAAACTGGTACATTTCCTCGTGGTAGACGTGTCGTCCTCCTATAATGCCATGCTAGGATGACCGTCCCTAAGTCAGTTTCAAGTAGTATTCTCTGTCTACTACATGAAAATGTTAGAAGTAAAAGGAGACCAATACACATCAAGGAGTTCCTGTGTAGAAAGCATTAGAAGAGGTGAGGACGAAAGGGAACCTAAAAGAGCCAAGACGGCAGAAGTCATATCTGAGCAGACTAAGCCCGAGGAAAACTTAATATCACTAGAGGTAGTACCAGGAGACAGTAGTAGAGTTATGCGAGTGGTAATGACGCTAAGTCTTGAAAATCTAGTGTAATTGGTAGCCTTCCTGCAGGATAATGCCGACGTCTTTGCATGGTCGCCGCAGAACTTGATAGGAGCTTAACCAGGGATAACTGAGCATCATCTAAATATTAACCCTACAACGAAACAAATAAAACACAAGAAACAAAACTTTAGCCTATAGAAAGAGGCCATAATCCAGGCCGAGGTGGAAAAGTTGCTAGGGGCAGGACACATCCAGAAAATACAATTCCTATAATGGCTCTTCAATGTTGTACTAGTTCCAAAGACAACAAAGTACTGGAGGATGTGCATTGATTTCAGGGACATCAATCATGACTGCCCCAAGGACCACTATCCACTACTAAGAATAGATCAGCTGGTGGACTCCACCTTAGGATGCGAATTACTTAGCATGATGGATGCTTCCCAAGGGTACCACCAAATCAGTTGTCTAAGGAAGGTTTGAAGAGTGTTAGTATAATAACCCCGAAAGGAACATACTGTTATGTGGTCATGCCTTTTGGGCTCAAGAATGCAGGAGCCACATATTAGCGGTTGGTAGATTAAATGTTTGCAGCTGAGCTCGGAAGAAATATGGAAGTATATGTGGACGTAGGGGTGATCATTCGGTCGGTTCGGCCGAAAACCGAACCGAAACCGAATTTAGCATAAAATTTCAAACCAAACCGAACCAAAATTTGGTGTAAAACAAAAAAAACCGAACCAAAATAACCAAAAACTGAAATATTTATAAAATTGCAAACCGAACTAAACCAAAAATATGTTTAAAACCGAATTAACCAATGTATTCGCCTATTCATATAGATGGTTTTCCTGATGTTTCATTTTTCACCATGGCTTTTGAGTCTTTGCTAAAAGAGATAAGCCTCCTTAAGGAGAAAAACCTTTCTTTCTTTCTTTCTTTAATGAGAATTTACTTCATTCAAAGGAGAATACCAACCTTCGTGATAAATTCCCTCAGTTGAGCAAGCTTTTGGAGAGAAAAAGGCAGAGAAAACGTCATTACAAATATGAGTGGATTGAGCCACTAGTTTAACCAAAAACTTCGAGAAGACACATTGATTTGGCCAGGTCTATGCAACATTTGTCTGCTGCTATGACCGATGCTCGGTCCGAGTCGGAGCGTGCTGAGAAGTATCACCTTAAGTTTCACGAGACGGAGCAGAAGTTGTGGCGTATTCTCCGAGTATTAGCTGCTGATATGAGAGTTTCATCATACAACCCTTAAACTCTTTTGAGCAATCTAGTAGCTTATGGTGTCTTTGAATAATTTGTATCTTATTTGGTGTTGGGATTTCTCTTTTGTTTATTTCCATCCTTATGTGGTTTTTTATCCCTTGCTGGCTTATCTGTAACGATTTTTGGTGAATAATGCTGGAACGCCTTTGGATTGTTCCATATAATGTATTTTCTTTAAGCTAAGTTGTGAGGCCTTCGCCTATCAAGGCGTTCTTGGCCTCTCCTTCTCCTTTACTGGCTAATTAGACCAGCACTGTGTAGGTTCTAACTGATCATTACTGTTCCGTCTGTTCAATCGTGCTTGAGCTCTTTCGGATTACCTTGGGGCTTGTACTGAACTATCAGGTCAGCTAGATCCCTTATTGTTAGTCTAATATGATTGTCTCAGAATTTTTACTTATCAATTTTCTTTGTAGGGTGTCCACCATTATTTTCTCAATTGGATCATTCTGGGGCTTTGGCCCTTTACTGACCTATCGGGTGCGTTGTGTTTAGGGTATCCACCCTTTACTAATCAATCAGATCATTTTGGGGCTTCAGCCCTTTACTGACCTATTGGTTCAGGAATGTTGGGGTATCCACCCTATACTGATCAATCAGATCATTGTGAGGTTTCGGACCTTTACTTACCTATCGGGTCAGGCAAGTTTGGGGTATCCACCATTTACTGATTAATCGGATCATTTTGGGGCTTCGGCCCTTTTCTGACCTATCAGGTTAGGCATAGAGTTTTTTTTTATATATATAAATAATCCTTATGCAATAAATTCAAACGTAGTACATTCGTAAATTAGCTATGTCCATGCTCGGGGTACCTTGGTGCCATCCATTTGCTCCGACTCGTATACTCCCCCCAGCCAAGATCCTGATCACCCTGTACGGGCCTAGCCATGCTGCCTCTAATTTCTCCCGAGCCTTACCCATGTCAACTCTCCAGGGCAATACGTCCCCGACCTGAATTTATCGTTTCACAATAGTTTTGTTATAGGTTGCTGATTCGAACTTTTCCGCACCTATTTTTATTTAAAGTTGTCAATTTTAAAAAGTTCACCAGCAAGAGTACGGGATCACTTGTAGGTGGGTAAGTTGACTCGTGTCGATCTCAAAGGAAAGCTAGATTCGGAAGTTTGTTTGGTGTTTGCATTTCACGAATAAGAAACTAAATTTAATAACACATTAACGGGGTTTTGTTTGATTTGTTTTAAGAACTAGAAATTAATTAAACTAATTAAAAATAAGAATTAATTAAATTATGATCTAATTAATTAAATCTAGGATTATTTAAACTAAGAACTAATTATCTAAATCCTAAATTTATTTTATCTAGGAGCAATTAAATCTATAATTTATTTAAACTAGGAATTTTATTTATTAAAATATTTTTAAACGATTTAAGAAAACTAGAGTTCTAGAGCTTTGATTCGTCTCCACGATCGCTTGGGAAGACCCAATTGATGGTTCACAACGAATCTAGGCTGTAGACCCATAAAATCTAGCCTAAAATAATCAACATAATAAACCCAACAAAATCACAATCACGATTCGTCATGGAAGAAATAATTAATTAAACTAATTGAAAAACCGAACCGAATTGATAAAAAATAATAATAAGTAATATAAAAATTATATTTTTTTTAATTTTTAATTTTTAATTATATTTTGGTTAAAACCGAACCGAACCGAATATTTTTACAAAACCAAACCGAACTAACCAATTTTTTAGAATTCTCAAACCGAAAACCGAACCGAACCAAACTAAAAATTTCGGTTTGGTTCGGTCGATTATTTCGGTTTTTTGGTTTTTTGCTCACCCTTATGTGGACGACATGTTAGTTAAGAATGTAAAGGCAATCTTGCACATGGCCGACCTGAAGGAAACTTTCGACACCTTGAGGAAATATCGGGTGAAGCTTAATACCAAGAAATGCGCCTTCGGAGTAAGAGCTGGAAAATTCTTGGGATATATGGTAACGAGAAGGGGATAGAGGCCAACCAAGAAAAGGTCAAGGATATAAAGGATATGCAACCCCCATGAAGCGTCAAAGAAATGCAATGTTTTCCTGAGCGGATACCTGCCCTTGGTAGGCTTGTCTCTCGGTCAGCGGAAAGGAGATTACCAATCTTCCGAGCTCTACAAAAGAAAGCTCGTTTTCAGTAGGATGAGGAGTGTCAAATCGCTTTAGATAGATTGAAAGAATACCTGGTCAAAATGTCTTTACTCACTAAATCGGTGGTAGGTGAGCCTCTAGTTCAATACATGTCCATTGGCAAATCACAGTACTGCTCAAGGAGGAGGGAAGATTGCAAAACCCAATGTTTTATTAGAGTAAGGTGTTACACGATGCCGAGCTCCGGTATGTGGAGATAGAGTGAGTTATGCTATCTTTGGTAGGCACAACCCGAAAACTCAGACCATACATTCTTTCACACAAGATAGTGTTCAGGACAAACTTATCAGTAAAGACAATAATAGGCAAGCCAGAGGTCTCGAGGCGATTAGTGAAACTGATCATCAAGCTTAATGAGTTTGACATAGATTTTGAGAGTAGAACAGCTATCAAAGCCCAGGTGTTGGAGGATTTCATGCAATAAAAGGCTAGCCCCCCTGAGGACAAAAGATGTTGGAAAATTTACACTGATGGCTCAATAGGGGTCCTGGGGTGTGGGGCAGGAGTAGTATTGAAAAATCTAGAAGGAATCACTACAGAATATGTACTACGAATGAAGTACCACTTATTCAACAACGAGGCAGAATATGAGGCCCTCCTGAGAGGGATACAGGTGGCGAAAGATCTCGGGGCTAAGCGAGTAAGTGTGCGAGTGGATACCCAACTGGTATACAAGCAAATACGAGGATAACTCGATACCCGAGAAGACCGCATGAGAAAACACGCAGCTCAATTCCATGATATGATTAGGACTACTGGATTCTTGAAAGTGCTAAAGATTTCTCGAGAGGAGAATGGTCGGGCAGACTATTTAGCTAAAATAGCCAGTGTTGATGGTCATTACCGTTCCAAAGACTGGAAAAGAGAAAGAGCTGGGTCACACAAGGAAATTGGCGAAACCCACCGAACCCATGAGGCTTCCGGGCTTCCAAAGCCAAACCATCGAGGTGAGGGCACCTACCCCTGGCGGTACTCGCGTGAGCTGTCGAGCTGCCGAGAAAACCGAGCAGAGATTCTGAGGCGTCGAGCAATCAAGGTGAGCTGTCGAATACTCCAGTCCAGAAGCACCAAGCTAAATAACAGCTGAGAAGGAGACGGTTGGTCTAGGCCTCCTGCCGAGTGTCCACACCGAGGATGCCCAGCAGGTCCGAGCACCCGTGCCGAGCCGAGCTGGCCACCCTGCCGAGCAGGGCCACTTTTGGAGACGTCGAGTGGCCCGCACTATGCGTCGAGCACCCCTGACCGGGCGTACCGACCAGGAAAGTGCCAAGCAGGGCCATTTCCAGGGACGCCAGGTGGCCCGCACTACGTGCCGAGCACCCCTGCCCGGGCGCACCGACCAGGAATGTGCCGAGCAGGTTGAGCTTGGCCACTCTGCCGACAGGGCAATTTCGGGGGACGCCAGTTGTCCCGCACTACGCGCTGAGCACCCCTGCCTGGGTGCGCCATTCGAGAGAGTGCCGAGCAGTTTGAGCTCGGCCACCCTGCTGATCAGAGCCACTTCTTAGGGCGCCCGACAGCCCGCACTACGCGCCGAGCACTCCTGCCCAAGCGCGCCAACCAGGAAGACACCGAATAGGATGAGTTCCCCCGAGGGGTTTTCCGTCTGAACCAGATCACCTCTGAATTTTTGACAACCTTAACCTGCCAAGCTGAGGTGTCAGGCCGACATATCTGGATTTAGCTAGCAAGAACAATAGCTAAGGTTGGATTAATTCGGCGAAAAATGTTTGAGGTCGGCATTAAGGCGGTGGACACGTGAGCAGAAATCTTGGAGGACCAATGGGAGAGTGACAGGTGTCTAATTAGGTTTCCAATGGAAAACTATAAATAGCCTCTCCAAGAGAGAGAGAAGGATCCCCAATTTTTTAGAGAGAGAAACATAGAGAATTTTAGAGAGCGAAAGCTTGTAATCTAATATTAAGCACTTGTAAAAGGAGCCGGCCAAGGCCGATATGAGATGATTTTGAGGAATAAAAGTTAGGCACTTTTTCCTATTCATTTTCTGCTATCTGATTGTTGCTCTTTTGCTATTTTTTTGTTTTGTATTGGTTGTGTTACTCTTAACATAAATAGCCAGTTCAGCAACAAACTGCCAAGAAAGAGTAATTACATTGCTAATGGCATAATAGGTATTTGGAGAGAACGAGATAAATGAGATGAATGAGGAAGGGGATTAGCGTGCTCCCGTCAGGGCATACCTGGAGATGGGAGAACTACCCACAGAAAAAAGGAAGCAGCGAAGATTCAGATTAGGTCAGCCCGGTTTTGTTTAATTCAAGGAGAACTATTGAAAAGGAGATTTGGACAGCCTTTCTTGAGATGCCGAGGCCAGATAGAGGGTGCTCACGTGCTGAAAGAAATCTATGAAGGGTGTTTCAACAATCATATGGGCACCAGGGCCTTAACAAGTAAAACGCTTCGAGCATGGTACTTGTGGCCACAATTAAGCCAAGATGCGGAGAATTTGGTCAGGACATGCGATCGGTGCCAAAGACATTCCCTACTCATACATCGTCCGGTGGAAGAACTCGTGAAAATGAGCTCCTAGTGCCCCTTCGTGAAATGGGGTATAGACCTTGTTGGACCCTTTCCTATAGCACAAATCCAAAAGAGATTCCTTATAGTAGCCATAGATTACTTTGGCTAGTAGGTGGAGACTGAGGCAATAAAATCACAGAGGATATGATCATACGATTTATCTAGAAGAACGTGATGTGCCAATTTTGTATTCCAAGAACATTGATGTCAGATAACGATACGCAATTTGCAGGATCCAAGGTGAGAGCTTGGTGTACAAAAATGAAAATAACATAGCGCTTCACCTCCGTGTATCACCCCCAAGCGAATGGTCAGGTAGAGGTCACCATAGTGCAAGGGATTAAAACAAGACTGGAGAGGTCAGGAGGTAAATGGGTAGAAGAGTTCGTCTCAATCCTCTGGGCGTACCGAACAAACCCTAAAGAAGCCACATGGGAAACGCTGTTCAGTATAGTATACGACATGGATGTGGTGATACCCGCGGAGATTGTATTGGAAATTCATAGGATACAAAATTTTGATGAAGAACAAAACGAGGCACTAAGGTAAGATTCATTGGATATGATAAATGAAAAGCAAGAGCTGGCTTTCTGAAGATGGAGCATATGAGAGGACAATTCATAGAAATTGATTAGCACATATTTGTCTTGATTTTAGTTAGTATTTTAGCTCGTTTTTATTGTTGATTTCGGTGAAAGTAGGATAGATTGAGCATATTTTCGTAGTTTCTTATCTCCAACTTATTTTATCATATTTTAATCATAATGATTAATTTTATCTTTATTTTAGGTATTTTTGAAGAATTTTGGTTTGGACATAGTCGAGGATGGGCGTACGAGTGGAGTTTCAGCAAAAACTGGCCGCGATTTGAAGGATTTGAAGCTGCCGATTATCTATAACGGTTTTCCATATGGAACCATTCTAGTAGCCCTGGCCGACTGCAACTCTCTGTAGCATCGACCCATGGAGCATCGGCTGACGCACACCTGCTGATTCCTGCCGACCGTGCCTGCGTCGCTCGACCAGTCTGCCCGCATCGACCAGTTTACGTCGGTCGATACACAGTCCAGTAACTTTTGTCCGATCGGTCACTGTCACTTGTCCGGTCGGATGTCTTGGGAACGTTTAATTACAAACCTTGCTGCAGACCTCAAAATACCATAACACACCTATCCATACTCCAAATACGTTGACAATAAAGTAAATATGTACAAAAGTAATAATAAAATAAGTACGCTTGGGTTACCTCCCAAGAAGTGCAAAATTTAACGTCTTATACTTGACGATACCTCTTCTGAGTCTCAAACGTTTTGAGGTGGATCTTCCAGTATCCTGACTTCACGGTTGGTCTTGGGGATGGGTCCCCCATGATATAATTTCACGCGATGCCCATTGACTTGGAATGTGGAGTTGCTTTTCTCATCATATAGAGTGATAGCCCCGAATTTGTTGATGTCCGTAATCAAGTATAGCCCATTCCACTTGGACTTGAGTTTTCCTGGAAAAAGTTTGAAATGTGAGTTAAAAAGAAAGACTAATTTCCCTACATCCAAATCTTTCGGAATGAGCTTTTTGTCGTGCATTTCCTTCATCCTTTGCTTACTCGTCCAATCCATCTCATAAGAATCGTTTCTTATCTCCTCCAACTCGCTTAACTCCAACTTCTGATATTCACCAGCCTCGTTCAAACTCATGTTCAATGCACGTATGG
Source organism: Phtheirospermum japonicum (assembly GCA_014905375.1). Classification (NCBI taxonomy): domain Eukaryota; kingdom Viridiplantae; phylum Streptophyta; class Magnoliopsida; order Lamiales; family Orobanchaceae; genus Phtheirospermum; species Phtheirospermum japonicum. Next base: position 673,803 of record BMAC01000343.1, read on the forward strand.
CCCACTCTGCTTTGTGCTCTAACTCAATAGGGAGATGACAAGCCTTTCCATAAACCAACCGAAATGGACTCTTGCCTAAAACCGTCTTGTGGGCTGTTTGATATGCCCACAATGCATCGATTAACTTTATCACCAAGTCTTTACGATTTGGTTTCAACATTTTTTCCAAAATGGCCTTTATCTGTCGGTTGCTCGTCTATACTTGCCCAGATGTTTGTGGATGGTAGGGAGTCACAACTTTATGCGGAACCCATATTTTCTCATCAATCGATCGAAAGAACAATTACAGAAATGGCTACCACCATCGCTAATGATAGCTCTTGGTACCCCAAAATTGCTGGAAATGTTCTCTTAAATGAATTTGAGGACAACCTCCGAACTAGCCCTTTGGGTGGGGATTGCCTCGACCCATTTTGACACATAATCGACACCAATGAGTATGTACTCATATTCTCAAGTTTATGGAAATAGTCCCATAAAATCGATGCCCATACATCGAAGATTTCGATCACTTGATTTGGAATCAATGGCATCTCGTTTCTTTTCCATATTGTGCCCATCTTTGACAATTATCGCTTGTCTTGCAATATTGCTATGTATCGGCGAAGAGTGAGGGCCAATAAAAACCAGATTAGAGGACTTTGAAGGCCGTCTTTTGACTTCCGAAGTGTCCTCCCTCGTCATGTCAAAACCTCAATACGTCAATCTTTTCTTCATCCGGAATTCACCTTCGATAGAGTCCATCCTTACAGCGCTTATACAAATACGAACCATCCCAAAAGAAGCTCCTGCATTTAAACAAAAACCTCTTCTTTTCGTGGGTAGAAAGGTGGTTAGGGATAATATTTCATGCAAGATAATTCATAAAATCTGCATACCAAGGTTCATCAATGTTTTCGATAGCGTTACCACCTTCATAAGGGAATTTTTCATCCACAAAATTATTCTTGCTACACTCACTATCTACTAAGAATATAGAAAAATGATTGGCAACCAAATTTTCACATGCTTTTCTATCCTTAATCTCAACATTGAATTCTTGCAAAAGAAGAATCCAATGAATTAACCTCGGCTTACATTGGATTTTAGCAAATAAATGGCGAAAGGCTGCATGATCAATATGCACAATTACTTTTGAACCAACAATATAAGAATGGAATTTATCCAATGCGAATACAACAAAAAATAATTCACGTTCCGTAGTAGTATAATTGCGTTGGGCACTATTTGACATGAAACTAGCATAATAAATGACCCTTAGCAGTTTATCAACCCATTGTCCCAAAACAGCCCCCACTGCGTCGTTGAACACATCACACATAATTTCAAACGGGAGGGACCAATCGGGTGCAACCCAAACTGGTGCCTGTGTGAGTCTTTCTTTCAAAAAGTTAAAAGCGTCAAGACATTTTTCATCAAACTCAAACGACACATCTTTATTCAATAATTCACAGAACGGGCGGCAAATTTCAGAAACATCTTTTATAAAGTGTCGATAAAAACCTGCGTGTCCAAGAAAACTTTGAATTCCTTTAACGTCTCAAGGGGGTGGAAGGGTTTCAATAACGTCTATTATTGCTTTATCAACTTCCAAACCCTTATTTGACACCACGTGCCCAAGTAAAATTTCACTTCTCACCATGAGATTAGATTTCCCACAACTCAAGGTTAAACAAGACTCAACACATCGCTCAAGTACTATAGACAAATTATTTAAACAATGATAAAAAGATGAGCCATATACCAAAAAATCATCCCTGAAGACTTCAAAGAAGTCGGCAATGAACTCGTGAAGATGGAGAACATGCATCTCTGGAATGTCGCCGGAGCGTTGAACAACCTAAATGACATTCTTCGGTAAGCAAATGTGTTAAAAGTGCATGTGAATGTAGTTTTTTTCTGATCCTCCGGAGCTATTGCTATTTGGTAATAGCCAGAAAATCCATCTAGAAAGCAATAGTATTCGTGCCCCGCTAGTTTGTCGAGAAAATGATCCATGAATGGAAGTGGAAAGCGATCCTTCCTCATTGCGGCATTGAGCTTTGGGTAGTCAATGCGCATGCTCCCCCCGGTGGTTAAGCGCGCTGTAACAACTTCTCTACTGTCATTCTCCACAATCGTAATGCCTACTTTCTTTGGAACGATGTGTATTAGGCTGACCCATTCACTATCCGACACGGGATAGATGATTCCTTCGTCAATAAGTTTGAAAATGTCCTTTTTAACTACCTCCTTGAGTGTAGGGTTCAAAGGTCTCTGCCCATCTCTTATCGGTCTTGTTCCTTCTTCTAACTCAATCTGATGCATGCATTTCACTAGTCTTATTCCTCTAATGTCCCCGATGCTCCATCCAATTACTTGTTTGTACTTTTTGAGAACCTAGATTAACTCTTTATTCTCGTGCTCTGTTAACTCCGCGAAGATTATCACGGGTTTCTTTTTGTTGGCCTCAAGGAAAACGTACTTGAGGTGGCTTGGAAGTGGCTTCAATCCCATCGTAGGGTCCAAAACAGGACCAATAGGAGTCTCGCTCATATGCTCATTTTCAATTACGAAAAGATCGACCACCCCCTCCGTACTCAATTTAAATCATCGTCCTCGACATTTCAATCGTCTAGTGGCATGACCCTGAACAATTCTCTTACGCATTGGTACACGGAGTCAACATAGGAACAATCAGGTCCCAACAAAGATGAAGGAACGCCCTGGATGCCTTTAAGTGAAAATGTAACTGATTCATCAAAAATGGAAAGTGTAATTTTTCCTTGTCCAATGTCGATCAACGTGTGTGATTTTGCCATAAATGGACGTCCCAAAAAATAGTGTGATCCTTGCTTAATTTGGCCACCTCTCCCATGTCTAGTATCACAAAGTCCACGGGAACAACTAGAGAGTCGACTTCCACCAGAACGTCTTCGACAACCCCCAAAGGATATCTCACCGAACGGTCATCTAGTTGAAGTCGTAAGCTTGTTGGCTTCATCGATCCAAGGTTAAATTGTTTTATAGGGCGAAGGGCATCAAGTTGATGCCTGCCCCTAAGTCGAGCGTCCCTCGTGCTTTTTGTCCATCTCTGAGAGTTATCATGATGCAGAAACTCCCGAGATCGCCCGCATTTGGCGGTAGTGTCCCATGGCATATTGCACTTAATCCTTCTGACAACACAACTCGTTCATTCGTTTTTAAATTTGTCTCCTTTGATGCGAGTTCCTTGAAAAACTTGGCGTAAGCCGGCATGGACTTGACCACATCGAATAGTGGAAGATTAACGTTCACATTTTTAAGCATGTTGTAGAGATCCATGAATTTCTTGCTCTCTTTGCTAGCTTGAGACGATTCGAAAATGGTACAGAGTCGTGGATGACTCATTGTGGTTTGATGCTGCTGGGATTGCCTTGTTTAGGTTTGGTATCCGACCGGACATTCTTTCTTATCCGATCGGATTTTTCCTTCTGTTCTCTTATCCGGTCGGATTCTGGGTTTATCCGACCGGATAAAACTTTCTGTCCTCCAGTCCGGTCGGACTCTGGTTCTATCTGACCGGTCAAAACTTTTTGTCCTCCCATCTGATCGGACTCTGGCTCTGTCCGATCGGATGTGTTAGTTGAACTTTCTTTCTTCGAGTTAGCTCCCTTATGTTGAAGAACTCCGGTGGGTGAACCTGGCATGTATGGGTTTTTGGTCCCATGGGTGCCCTCAATCGCCATCTTTTTTCTGTCCAACGTAGGCACGTCAACATTCGCTTCTTTCTCTTTTGCACTCGATACTTTCTCAAAATCTTCCACCTCCAGTTCTCCAATCCCATTATCAACCTTATTCCCTACTCGAAGTACATGTATTGCCATTGATTGTTCAGGTTGACTGGGCAATTTTCTGGTTTCGGGTCCATATTTTGCTAATGTTGCGGAGATTTATTCCATCATCATTTCCAGTTTATCCAATTGTTTATTTGTAAGCTTGATTTCTTCGATGGTGAGAAGGGTCTCTTCCCAATTACGTAAGGTTTCAGTTTCCTACTTTTGTCTCCAAAGTCGTTTCTTTGTAAGCTTGTTTTCTTCGATGGAGCGAAGGGTCTCTTCCCGATTACGTAAGGTTTTGGTTTCCTACCTTTGTCTCTAAAGTTGTAACTCTTCGTCGGGATCCAGTTGAGGTGGAGCTTGTTGTTGTTGTTGCGGGGCTTGGTATTATTGTTGGCCATAGTTATTTTGCCCTTGTAGAAGGCGCTGTTGATAGTTTCCTTGGCCTTTGTTCGGGTATGATTTTTAGTTACCTGAACCTCCTTGATTCTTGTTTGGGGGAGGTGGTTCCAAATATTGAGGATCCATTTGTTTAGGCCCCAGTACATAATTAGGACTCCCTGGGCCGTACCTGAGGTTCGGATGGTCTCGGAGAACTGGATTCTTCAAGTTGTAAGTTTTAGTGAACTTTTGGCCCGATTTGTTGTTGTATTGGAATTCTTGTATGGCGCTCACTTCTTCATCCTCGTCTTCGTCGAACATTACATCACATAAGTCCAAATTCTCCACAAATCCCACAAGTTTCGTGGGACGGTTGCGTCATTTCCTTCTCTCGCGTCATCATACCTGCAAACAATGCAACTTGTTTTGTGAGCTCCTCAAGTTTGCTACTCTATTCTTTAGATGTCGATACTTCGTTTACTCTGATTTTTCTTGGCCTGGAACTCGTATGTCTTGATTTCTCACCCATGAGCTCGAATAAATCCCAAGCCTCCGTTGCGGTTAAGTCTCCAAAATCGCCGGCTTTGTTCTCAACTTGTTGCTTAAAGTTTGGCAACAATCCTTCATGGAAATAGTTTTTGAACATTTCGGAACAATTGTTGTGATGCGGTCATGCTTGCAGAAGTCCTTTGTAGCATTCTCACGCTTCATGGAATGATTCTCCGTCCATCTGCTCAAAGTTGGTGATCTCTCTCCTTAGTTTGGCCATCGTTTGAGCCGAGTAGAACTACCCACGAACTTTTTAAACACCATCCCCCAATTAGTTAGGGAGCTGGGTTGCAATAATAGAAGCCACTTTTTGGCTTTGTCCTTCAAGCTACTTAGAAAACACCTCATTCTAAGATGATTCTCATTTAACCCAAACGTTGGAATTACGGACACCGCCGCATAGAACTCTCGAATGCAATTAAGCGGGTCCTCGTTCGGCAACTGGTTGACAATGTTAGACTTCAATTCATAGTCTTGGTCCGCGGGGCCTAAGACTATAGATGAGCTGTATGGGCCGATGGTTGGACACACGAGGTCCCCTTGTCGGCGTTCATTTGGATATCATGCCCCTCGACCCGCATGAAAGTTTGCTCGTCCACCGAGATTTCTTCCTCCTCCGTATCCTTCATGATACTGCTCATTCTCGTAATATCAATAATTTCCATTATCGTCTTCATCATTTCAGAAGTTCTCGTTTTGCCGAGCGCGTTATAGTCACTCCTCCTCTTTGTTTAGGAAACTATTCAGATCTCGTTCCCAATTTTTGAACTCGTGATGATTTTATTGGTTATTTCAGGGCTGGGGCCCGCTATTTACAATGTGGTTGTGCTAGAATCCCTAATTTTCCCAAGCATTGAAGGCTCGGGCCTCCTCTCGATTCTGAAAGTCTTGTGGTGTTCGATTGACTGGATTCTATGGCCACATGATTCGACGGTCATATTAAGGTTTTGGTACCTTATTATTCGCCGATTGATTCATCGATTGATTTTTATTTTCGAGGATCTCGGGTCCTTTAGGCACCTCTTCCCAGTTTTGTCCTTGATTCTCCACTTGATCTAGTATTTGTAGATTTTCATTTTGGATGAGATTTTGTGGCTCTTGATTTTGATCTTGCATGTCGTCATCGGGTGGCATGCCAAATTGTTGATCACGAGCGGGGGTGTGATTGTTCTGCCCTCTCCCTCGACCACCAATTGGTCCTCCTCTTCTTCCACCATTCCCTCGGCCGCCAAAAGATGGAATGTTCGATATGGTGGCTTCAATTATTCCAGAAGGATTCCCATCGGGAGTAGAAAAGAGTCTTCTTGGTCTCCCCACTCGTTCAATGTTATTAATAAATGGCAAAAGTTCACCTCTAAGGCCTCTACGACCTTGCATGAACAACAAACAACATCAACGTATCAAGTGGCAAACAAAAAAAAGTATACGTGTTAGAAGCATAAAATTTTAACACAAATAAACTTCGTCAACGCCTTTACCCCTCCCCGAAAACGGTGCCAAATCTTGATATGATTTATTGTGTCTCCTCTTTTCAAAATTAAAATCTAGTTAAGCAATTCGCGTCTACATTTGGAAACGAGTTAGTTCGCCCGCAAAAGAACGGGGTCACCGTAGGCTGCCAAGTTAAACCGAGTTGATTCTCTCGAGGAGCGGAAATACGGGGTTGACGATGTCTATTATACGAAAAACACAATTGGGACGGGTGTCTCGGCAGCTCTCGGCCACTCTCGACGGGACGTCGGCAGCTGCGCGCGGGCATGCTCGGGTCGCGTCGGCTCGATTCGATTTTCGAGCCTCGATGACTTCACCTATAAAATAGGAATTTAAACCATAAAAAACCATGATTTACCACAATCCTCAAGTTAATCGAATCATTTAACCAAATTAAATATAAAATTAACAAGAAACACGAAAAATAATAAAATAAGAAAAACATCCTAAAAACCTAACGAAAAATGACTAAAAACTACCAGAACCGAACCTAAACTCTAACTAAAGACACAAGGAAAAATGCAACAATTACATGCAAAACTTTCTTATTTTCTCATATAGCTAGAGCGTTGACGAATCCGAGAGACAAGGACGAGGAAGTCAACGCCCCAAAGTATCCAAAAGGACACTTGTCCGATGGGATTGATCCAATATCCGATCGGATTGACTTTCGATACACACACCAATCGGACGACATGCCGGATAGACCCCTCGGGCTAACATCCGATCGGATGGTCTAACATACGATCGGAACTGAAGATAGAAACTTTTAACCGATCAGACAGATCTAGGATCCGATTGGAAACGTACGTTACAAATGTAGATATTCAGGATTCTTCAGTTACGAAATGGCTTTTGAGTCTTTAAAACTCAAAAAATGTCAGCAAGAAGGTATCCAAAGATCTGGGAACTCATCTACCTTGGTATGGATCATCATTGAGTTATTCTTGTTAGAATTTATTCTCGTGATGCGTGTTTAGTGTTCGATTAAATGCTTGAATGATCTTTGGTGGATTAATATAGCCTTTCAGTTTCAAATGGTTTTCAATTGAATTCTATAATCAATTGTATGATTCTTGGAAAGAGGTTGACACCCTCGTTGCGAGTATAGTTTTAAAGTTGGATATTCTACTTTGGTTTGTTTGAAATCTTCAAATCAAAAACCCCCTTGATCATGTGTTTAGTTTCACTCGACTATACTTCTTGCCTTGAGAAAACCATATATATAAAATGTCTAGAGATACATCTGTATTTTCCATAGATGCCATTTGGACAAGAATTGCTCCATAAGCTATTATGTGTCGCCATCACCCCCAAACTTATCTTGTTCCACAACCAATACCTAGTTAGGATTAGCCTCAAACTCTTCGCCCTCCATCCAAGTGTGTGTCATTACTCTATACGTATCCTTGATCTGAAATATATCCCTTATCAGTGATCCTGCCATGATCACTATACACAAAAAATTGTAAAATAAAGTAACAAAATGAAAATATAATTTCTAGATTAAGACCTCAATATTCATGTTGAAATGAATAAAAATAAATTATTCACCAGCCATGGCGCCAAAAACTTGTTCCTCTTTAATTATAACACAACAAGTGTACGTGATTCAATCGTATTTATGGTGAGCAGGGCCGTATTCCACATAGAATAGTATTTATACTAAGTACCATAATTATAATAGTGTAATTTTATCTAAAATAATATAAAATTAGTGTTTAAAAATGCCAGTTCAAATAACAGAGATAAATTAAAACAACTAATAAAATTTGAATTGAATATAGAATGGAAATGGATTAAAAGGATTTCTAGACATTGGTGTTGATTGATAACTCTCTTTTCACAAATAATCAATGCCTCTTTTCATAGTATTTATAAAGCGGTTGCTCATATCATATGATGTCACTCTCAAGTTCCCTAGAATCGATGATCAAACTATATGATGTAATCCTCTCAAGCCCTAATCATACAATTCATTTTCCAAAAGAATGGTACGACTTTTATGCTTTCATAAATCCAAATATATGCATAGATAAATGTAAAATACCCACAATTTTAACATGGTATATCAAGACGATGCAGTCGATATGTATACATATTTTCAACTATTTAAGCATACCATTTCCAACAAATTTTTTTGAATAAAACATGATCTTTGACTAGAAGGACTATAAATAATAAATTAAGGGATTACTAAGAAACAATTATTGTCATTCTAAACCTATTTAAAAATTAAAATATGTTTATATAGACGTACATAACACAATATCAAAAGAACTTAACATATTATTCATGCTTAGAAAAAGTATTACAAAAACAAGATAATCTGTCATGAATCCAGGGATTCGTCGTGGTGATGTTTGAGAAGCCTTATGGACTCCTCTACTTACCTCCTCTTATCCCTTATATGATATTATATCTTTTCTAGATTAATGGGAGTTTTGTATAATGTTTAAAATACTCATTAAAACACATTTTCCGTTGATATATAATTTAGGTCATAGTCGCACCCGACTTGTAACTCGGTTGTCAAGTTGGGTGTTAAGTCAAGTATATCGCCATTATCATGTTTTCCTTCTACACCTGGCTTGTTAGTTGGGTGTCAAGTCGGGTACCATGTCGGGTATCTCTCCAGTATCTTACAAGAGTTGTGCATAGGACTAGTAACTTGGATGGCAACTAGGGTGCGCTTTGTGATCTTTTTGGGACCTTAAAACTGTTGAATTTGACTTAGGTGTATCTATATCTCTTATCTTTCCATGGATTTTGATATACCTTGATTAGAATTTTTATGAGTGAGTTATGGTCAAAATACAAATCTATTGTGCTTCCATTAACTTCAACTCAATGTAATTAGGCTCCCGATTTCAACTTCTTTCCTTCCTTTATCCCTCTTTATGTACCATTCGGTCTCCTACTCAGGATTGTCAAAGCTCTTGTCCTAAAAAGGCTCAAAATCTATCATTTAATTATGAAAAAAAACAATAACATCAAAATCATAATAATTTCCAAGAAATAGGAAAAATAAGGAAAATCACATGAAAAGATTCTTTGAAATATACACTCAAAAACATGTATTTTTCATGCGAATAGGCAATCCAGTCCCATTTCTTAGTGGTCAAACTATTTAGCTTCATCAAATGGCCTTGTTTATAGGAAAGAGTGACATCGATTCATTGAGCGAAGGACATGGTTTTATTTTCTAAGCATGATGAAGGACGATATTACATCCAAGTAGATGTCTTATTCATCAACTGTGCGAGCAGAAATATACTTCTTATTTGTTGAGGAATTTATTCTTGACAATAATTCCTATTTTGTTATTTGCCTTTCTTGGGCACAAAATAAGTTAGGAAACTAGATTTAGGACAATATTATGTTTCCTAGTTTATGCACAAGACTTTAATTATTCCTAGATTGTGTTTAGGATTTGTTTTTAGAATTTTACCAAGTTTAGGATTCTTGGTTGTCTATTTAAGGCACAAGAACTCCTAATACTTGACCACGGTTTTTAGAGATCAAGACGCACGGATTTCTTGTGAAGGACGCACAACGCAAGACGACAAACAAGAAAGGAAGAAGAACACGAAAGAAGAAAATTACTTGGAGCCAACGATCGTGATAAACAAGATCTTTGAAGTTGCGTGACCGACGGAGAAGATCTTGCCATTCCGGCAACAAGTATTTAGTATCAAGTTTCTTGATATTTAGTTTTCATATATTACTTTATATTGTGTATTGAACTTAAAAAGAAAGTAATATAGTTTTCGGGTTTGTACACCCAAGTTCACAAGTATTTTTACTTGTGAACTGAATTTGTTTAATCGTGTTCTCGTGTTTTAATTTCCACTGCATAAAATCAATTTACTCTATTCGATGTTGTTAACTGGTGTTGGTAACATTGATTAACAACATCGTGAATCTGAGAATTAGTCTTATATTCATAGACCTTTTAATTTTACAATTGGAATCTAGAGCGGGTTACTTAACCTTTTAAGTATTGATCCTTATTTTTAGGTGCTATGGATGCTCAAGGCAACCCGAGGCCTTTAGTCCTTAATGGTGAGAATTACTCTCTCTGGAAACAGAGAATGAGGTGGCACTTGAAGAGCATGGATGAACGTGTTTGGAAGACCGTCCTTGTTGGATGGGAAAAGCCACGTGTCACGGATGGCGAGGGCGATACCATTCCCAAGAAAGAGGAAGATTAGACTGCTGACGAAGCAACTGCTGCAAATTGGAACTCTAAATGCATCAACGCCTTGTGTGGCTATGTAGATTCAAGCTACTATCGAATCATCAAGAATTGCGAGTCAGCAAAGGATGCATGGGACGCACTCCAAAGGGTGTGTGAAGGAACATCAAGCGTTAAGAAATCCAGACTAAGAATGCTCTTGTCCACATTCGAGGCTATGAGAATGGATGAGAAAGAATCGATCATGGACTACTCTATGAGATTGTCAGAAATAACAAAGGAGTGCAGAGAGCTGGGTGAACCCATAACTAATTCCCATCTTGTAGGGAAATTGCTAAGATCCATTACGAAGAATTATAGCATGAAGGTGGTGGTAATAGAAGAATCCAAGGATGTTCATAACATCGATTTTAACACCTTAGTTGGAAACCTCAAGCAATACGAGATGAAACACGTCACCTCTAGCTCGAAAGAGAAGAATGTTGCTTATTCTTCTGATTCAATTGCAGTCGATGATGAAGATGATGAGGAATTCGATTTTAATGGGATTATTAAAAGGATGGAGCCGGCTACTCTCGAAGAAGATGAACTGGCCCTTGTGACTCAACGCTTCAACAAATTCTTGAATAAGAAGAACAATTCTGGAAACTCAAATACAAGGAACAGGACACAGACATCCACTCCAAAGTTTACTGGACGTACTCTTCCACGATCTCAGTCCACAAACTCAATTTCCAATGTGTCAAGTTCTACAAAACCACTCAACGAGATATAATGTCACGAATGCAAAGGTTGGGAACATTACAAGAATGAGTGTCCAAACACTCTTAGAAAGAAAAGCATGGTCGCTACTGACTTTACTGAAGACTTCAATGATTCCGAGTCAATTGATCCAGTCCTAGCCTTATTCACCCATGTTGTTTGGGACGACGATATCCATGTTGGTTTGCTTGCAGATAACATCGTGTGCCTGAATGCCGAGACCACTGACTATTATGAGGAATACGAACAACTGAGTGTTGACCACAAGAAATTGTTTGTCAGTTGGAGTAAACAGGTACTCAAAGCAAAAGATCTCGCAAAAGAAGTAGAGAAGCTAACCAAGGAAAAGGAGGATCAGCTCGAAATTATTGTCCGGTTGGAAACATCTCTCACCAAGAAGGATGCCGAGCTTGAAAAAATGAAGAACGAACTGACCACTGTTCAAGGAACCATTTCAAATCTAAATAAAGGAAAGGCAAAACTTGACGAAATATTGCAGATTAGTTTTCCAGAGACCTCAAAGCATGGAATAGGTTTCAAACAGAGTCAACCTACGCAAGTGTCGAGTCAAGAACAAAAATTTTCCAAACGCCACACGAAAAGGAGGAGACATTTCGTGTGTCATCATTGTGGAGAACCAGGGCACATTCGACCCTTTTGCTGGAAGTTCATTGGCGAAAGAAGACATTTTCAGAGAACAAATGTGTCTGTCAAGTCCAATGTTGGTAACCGCGCTACCAACATCAGATACAAACAAGTGTGGGTCAAGAAAAATAGCGTCAAGTGCAATATGATCCATACATCCCTAAAGTCTCTTGTCCCTGGAGCCTGATATTTTGATAGTGGATGCTCGAAGCATATGACAGGCTCAGAAGAGTTGCTTTCCAACATTGTCAGATTTAGAGGTGGAAAAGTGAAGTATGGAGGAGGCGCAAATGACCAAATCATTGGCCAAGGGACTCTCCATGTTCCTGGTGTTGTAACACTGGAAAATGTGCTGCTAGTAGAAGGATTTACTGCAAATTTGATCAGCATAAGTCAATTGTGCGACGGAGGGTTCAGCGTTAAATTCAACCGTGAAAAATATGAAGTTTATGAGGAGAATGGATCGTGTATTCTCACTGGGAAAAGAACTTCAGATAATTGCTACCAAATTCATAGTGATGCCTTTTGCAGGCTGTCCCAATTTAGTGATGCAGAACTATGGCATCAAAAGCTTAGACATGTAAATTACAAGATGATGGACAGGTTGGCCAAGGAAGAAGCTGTGAGGGGGCTGCCTAAGCTCAACACCAAGATCATTCCAGTGTGCGAGGTATGCTAGAAAGGAAAGCAGGTTAGAGTGCCTCATCCAGTCCAACAAAGTCTCACTACTTCATCGTGTCTTGAATTGATTCACATGGATCTCATGGGACCCCTTGAGGTTGAGAGCCTTGGTGGTAAGAGGTATGTTCTCGTAATTGTTGATGATTTTTCTAGGTTTACTTGGGTAGAGTTTCTAAAAGAAAAATCTAAAACGTTTGAGGCTTTCAAAAAACTTGCAAAGAAGCTATGTGTAAGRTTTAAWGTRAAAATTGGTAGGATTAGAACTGATCATGGAAAGGAATTTGAAAACGCATCTTTTCTGAAGTACTGCACTTCTGAGGGTATTAGTCATGAATTTTCTTCTCCAATTACCCCTCAACAAAATTCAGCAGCTGAGCGTAAGAATAGAACTCTAGCGGAGATGACTAGAACTATGCTCATTTCTAATGGGATAGCTAAACGATTTTGGGCTGAAGCAATGAACACTGCATGTCATATCACGAATAGGGCTTATTTTAGACCAGGTTCATGTGCAACTCCCTACGAATTGTTTATTGGGAAGAAACCAAACTTGAGCTACTTTCATATTTTTAGATGTATTTGCTATGTGCTTAACAATAGAAATAATCTTGCTAAACTTGACTCAAAAAGTGATAAGTGCATTTTCATTGGTTATTCCCAAAATAGTCATGCATATAGGTTGTTTAACCTTCGAACTCGAAGTATGTTTGAGTCAGTAAATGTCAAGTTTGATGATCTAATGAGCGRAGTCAAGCCTGTCGAGGATAATGATCTGGTTTATGATCAAAACCCTCAAGGTAGTGTCACTCCTACTTCAGTTGATGGTGCAGGTATTGAGAACAAAGATGCAGCTGCTGAACTCAGAGATTTGAGTGATGTTGATAACCATGTTGATACTGGGATACTAACATCGGTACCAACATCGAGCCAAGTTGCAGAATCTAATTCCGATTCAGATGAAGAAGATCCAGCAGATCCCATTGATATTCATCAAAGGGACATTCCATCCAGAATCCAGAAAAACCACCCCGTGGGCCAAATCATTGGTGATATTGATGAAAGAAGTACAAGACGAAGACAAATAAATTTCAAAGAAATGGTCAGGTATGTATGTTTGTCTACTAATTGTTCTAAAATTCGTGAGTCTTTGTACCTTTCTGAAATAGAACCCAAGCGCGTGGAGGATGCACTCAAGGATGAGTTCTGGATTCGGTCTATGCAAGAGGAGCTGGACCAATTCGCCAAGAATGATGTGTGGGATCTTGTTCCACGGCCAGAAAATACTCATGTGACGGGGACCAAGTGGGTATTTAAGAACAAGACTGATGAAGCAGGCAACATTGTGAGGAATAAAGCTCGACTTGTCGCACAAGGGTATACGCAAATTGAAGGAATTGATTTTGATGAGACATTTGTCCCTGTTGCTCGAATTGAGTCGGTAAGACTTTTGCTTTCTGTTGCTTGTTATATGAAAATTTCGTTGCATCAAATGGACATTAAGAGTGCCTTTTTGAATGGGGTCTTAAGTGAAGAAGTATATGTTGAGAAGCCTAAAGGATTTGTGGATCCTCAAAAACCTGATTTCGTTTTAAAATTGAAAAAGGCCCTTTATGGTTTAAAACAGGCTCCTAGAGCTTGGTATGAAAGGTTAACTCAACATTTGCTTTATTTGAACTTTAGACGAGGGGAAGTTGATAAAACTTTGTTTCTTCTTAAATCCAACAAGCACATCTTAATTGTCCAAATTTATGTAGACGATATTACTTTTGGATCCACTAACGAGCAGATGGTCAAGGAGTTTGTCAATCGAATGTCTGATACGTTCGAAATGAGCAAGGAAGGTAACCTCTCGTACTTCCTTGGTTTACAAATTAAGCAGCTTGATGACGGTATTTTTCTTTCCCAGACTAAATATGCAAAGAATTTAGTCAAAAAGTTTGGGTTAGAGGGTGAAACTGTCAAGAAAATGCCACTAGGCAAAACTGTGAAGCTGTCCAGAGACGATGTTGGTAAGGGTGTTGATAACACCATGTATAGGAGTATGATAGGGAGTTTGTTGTATTTGACAGCAAGTAGACCAGACATTATGTATAGTGTGTGCTTATGTGCTAGATATCAGTCTAATCCAAAAGAGTCACACTTGAAAGCGGTTAAAAGAATTATTAGGTACGTTGCTGGTACAACTGAACTAGGTGTGTGGTATACAAAAGATACTGGTACTGAACTTATAGGGTACACTGATTCAGACTGGGCTGGGGATGTAGTAGATAGGAAGAGTACTATTGGAGGATGTTTTTTTCTTGTTAATAATCTAATCTCTTGGTACAGCAAATAGTAAAATTGTATTTCTCTTTCTACAGCTGAAGCCGAGTACATTGCAGCTGGAAGTGCATGCACACAATTACTGTGGATGAACCAAATGATTGAAGACTACGGTCTGCGCAGTAGTATCTTGACGGTGTTGTGCGATAATTCCAGTGCCATTGACATCTCCAAAAATCCAGTCCGGCATTCTCGAATCAAACACATTGACATAAGTTACCACTTATTCAAGACCTAGTTGAGAGGAAGATTGTTAGCCTTGAACATATTGGAACTGATAATCAGTTGGCTGACATCTTGACGAAGGCATTGGATTACGAGACCTTCTCTCGTTTGAGAAGAGATCTCGGTATGTGCATTGTCTAACCAATGTTGGTTTGTGATGTTGTGACACATCTTATTAACATCAGTCACAACATCTGTATAATTTTGCATGCATTTTTATCTTTCTTTTCATACATTATACTAATGCATTGAGTTTGATTGAAAGTGCAATAAGGTCCTCTGTTGCAATGAAAGTAATGACAAAAAGAACTAACCTCTTCGAAATTAGGTGATTGTGGGACTTGCCCGCAGAAACTGGTTTTCTCCCAGGTCCAAAAACAAGAGGCGTTTAACAACAATTGCTGAAGATTAAAAGATTTAAACTCCTTCAAGGATGAAGAAAATCTGGACTCAAAATGCTCCAATCTTTAAAAATCGCCTTCTTGAGAGATTTTGACGTTGTCATTAACTTGGGTTTAGGGGTAGGTTTCCATTGACTTCACCTAGGGCAATGTTGGTTTATAATGTTGTTAGTAATAAAAAGCAACATTGGATCAAAACACTGAAATCATAATGTGTTCTGTTTTAACCTTTTAGGTCATGATTTTTAGGCATTCCGTAGGACATTCATACTTTGTGAAGATGCCATCTTGCTGTGCGTTTTGTTTCTTGTGTTTTTGTCTTGCTTGAAATCTCTTAATTTTGTTTTGAATTGAGCTAACCAAGTGTTTCAGTGGAGTTATAATCGGACGGCTGGACAGTTAATAATGAGATTAATTTGGTGAGTGAAAATTAACATTGCACAAGATAGGTTCAACTGTGCTGATGGTTCATTAAAAATCAGCTCTGTATTTCGGCCAATTTTGTAGTTCGAATTGTGCAATTTTTATTTTTAAAAAAAAAGGGAAGATAATGGGCGTGTTAATGAGATCATGTGGCCTAATTTGAGGGGGAGTGGTGCTTTTATATAAAGGAATTAAAAATCGTGTTTCAACTCCTAAAAACATCCGGTTAATTATTTTAGGAATTTTCCTTTTATTTCTACCCTCTCTCTCCTAGTGCAACGGTCATTTTTTTTTGGGAATAAAAAGCTGCATCCTTTTTACCGTTTGCTCACAATCCCAAAAACCCCTTTCAAATTAAAACTCTCAGAATCCTTACTCCTCTTAAATTCTCTCATTTTTGTTTCTTGGTTGTGTGTTTCTGTGAGATTTTGCAGGATGACCAGCTCTCCACCGCCGTCTGTCCCAGAACTGCCAGAAGAGGTTCGCCGCTCCGGCGACCAGGTCCCGCTGCCGTACCCAAAGATTGGTGGCCTTGATATTCGTGAGGAGATTGGTGGTGGTAGTTCTTCAAACCCACCACTATCAACATCGCCACCACAATCACCTGCACCCGATTCGCTCGCTTCCATCGCCAGTCGATGCCACGCCGGTTGCTCAAGTGTTCCATGGACAGCCTGGGAATGAAATTAACGTGGATAATCCCCCAGATTTAGCTTTTGTGGATGAGACCTTCGGACGCGTGGGAAACTCGACTTTGAAGTGGTCGAGACGATTGCACAAAAAGCAAGGCTGGTCCGCGTCGCCACGTTCCTATTGAACACATGAATCTCCACGAGGATGTTGTTGTGGAGTCTGACCCTGATGATCATGATTTTGAGCCTACTGCTCCGATTGCCGGAGATGTGCCGTCGTCTGCTTCTGCTCCCAGTCTGCCGGAGAAGAAGAGGTTTACTCGCCGGAAACAGCTTGTACGTAAAGCCGACAGGAGACCCAGACTGACAAAGGACAGTGTCTCTCCCAGCCAGGCAAAGGTCAAAATTTCTCCTGGATCAACTGCTACTGAGTACTCTTCGCCCCCTTACACTGTACTGGACTTTATCACCGGCGAGGTTACAAGTTCTGCCAAGCCGCTTACCGATGATCCCCCGCCGTCTCCAGTTCGTGCTGCTACGCCTGAATTTGACACAGGTCTTTTTGAATATTCCCATGACTCATCGTTTGTTGTAACCTTGAAAGATGTTCTTGCTGCTTGCAAAGAGGACAAGAAGAAAAATAAGGATGTTGCAACGGATGATATTGCTAGTCGTGTTGATACCCCCTTACCAACATCGCGTCGCTCGCAGTCTGTTTCGTCCTCCCGCACTGCTTTCGTTTCAAGAACCACTCCTGCTCCCTCGCCGCCCTCATCTAATGCATCGGCTCATTCCAAGTCCTCTTCAGGACCAGCTACTCCTATGACCGAGCTTGAGGACATGGTGCCCTTTTCGGAGAGATTCATTACTGCCGAGGCTGCTGAGCTATTCGATGCCTACCAGAGTCGTCATATGATTGCCGAGAAACGAGTTCCAGTTGAACTTTTTGAGAAACACAATCTCATTGCCTATCTCCGACACAAAGGTATGTATTCCACCGTCTCCACGACCATGCCTTTTTTGCGTGATGTTTTTGTCGAGTTTTTTGCCAATTTGTTACCCTCTATGGTTGATTTGGAGTCAGTCAATTATGGGAAGGTGTTTATGCGTGGAAAAGTTTTTTCATTCACCCCTGATTTAATTGATGAGTTTTATGGTACTGAGTCTTACCGGGGTGACTCGACGGTGGATGATATGAATGAGGTAGTTAAGTTTCTGTCTGGTGGGATGGTTAATTCTTGGTTTGAGCAGCTTCCGAGTACACGTCTTTCATCTCTTCATTCTATTTTGCATAAGCTTGCCATTTGTAATTGGGTCCCCTCCAAAAACACAACCTGTGTTACGCGGCCTCAGGCCCAGTTCTTGTTTCGTCTTGGGAGAGGGATCAAATTTAGTTTTGGTCAGCATGTTTTTGATATTGTCACTAAGTTTTCCACCACGAAGTCCACGGCATCGTTGTGTTTTCCGTCTTTGATTTTCAGCTTGTTAGAGAATCAAGGCTTACAGATGGAGAGGATGTTGCTGGTGTTGCCGAGAATGAGAACGCTGCTGCTGCTGATGCTGAAGATACTGTTGCTGCCGACGCCTTGGCAAGCCTTGCTCAAGAGAAGAGGCGTAAGCGTATTCGAGCGCGCAACAAGGCTTTGAAGAGAATGATGAAACTGAGGGAGAAGAAGAAGAGGAAGAATAGTGGTGAAGGAACTTCGACATCTCCTCGACGTTCAAAGAGGATCCATAGTCAATAAGTTCCTTTACTCTGTTTGTTTTGTGAAGTGTTGGTTATTTTGAACAATGTTGGTTTGTAATGTTGGTTTGAATTTTAACAACATTGGGTGTTTTATTTAGGGAGAGTTTTCTATCTTAGGGGGAGTTAGTATTTTTATTTTTCATTTGTGTTTGCGTCTTAGTGTTTTGTCCAGAAAGGCAAAAGGGGGAGATTGTTGAGGAATTTATTCTTGACAATAATTCCTATTTTGTTATTTGCCTTTCTTGGGCACAAAATAAGTTAGGAAACTAGATTTAGGACAATATT
>BMAC01000343.1:692646-759905 GCA_014905375.1 Phtheirospermum japonicum
ATGTTTCCTAGTTTATGTACAAGACTTTAATTATTCCTAGATTGTGTTTAGGATTTGTTTTTAGGTTTTACCAAGTTTAAAAGTAATATAGTTTTCGGGTTTGTACACCCAAGTTCACAAGTATTTTTACTTGTGAACTGAATTTGTTTAATCGTGTTCTCGTGTTTTAATTTCCGCTGCATAAAATCAATTTACTCTGGTCGATGTTGTTAACTGATGTTGGTAACATTGATTAACAACATCGTGAATCTGAGAATTATTCTTATATCCATAGACCTTATAATTTTACATTATTGATATAACATCCTGATGACGATGATGACAGGATGCCTGAATTAGAGAATACTAGAATAGGGACGGGTCAGACGCAAGGCAAAATGTCAATTTGTTTTTGAATTAACAAGATGGAAAGACCTAGTACCAGGTTATTAAGGTGGTTATTTCATAGAGAACAATGAGGAACACTTTAAGCTTGAGAGATTAAGAAAGTATGTGGGGCTATTAGTTCATCACTTTGCCCAAAGAGGGGTTACATGGGCTTATTGGCGCGACAGGCCGCAAACATATGGGGAGAGGAGAAGAAGAGGTTCCTCGACAAGAATTTCCCAGAAGGACAAGTAGGGAGCATGGATTCCTCAATTTCTTTGTCAAATGACCTATCATGATCAAGTTAGATATTGATAATTAGGATTCATTAGAAGAGATGGTTTCACCTGGACGAGCTACCTCCCATAAGGTCTCGAACATTCAGGCTTCATTATGGTTATATAATGTCAGGTGGAGAGGAAAGGACCTGAGAAAACGAGGGCCACCATTTCTCATGAGCTATCCACGGGTCTCACCTACCCATTGGTTTTAAGGAGTGAAATTTATTCTATGACAAATTAACAGATTTAGTTCGCTATATGCAGTATTTTGAGAGTCGTATGTGTTGCATCAATGCACTGATGCAAATTCTTGCAGGTCATTCTTGTTAACCTTGAGTATTTCCATACAGGAATTGTTTAACTATATCGTATTAGTAACCATCACGAGTTTTAAGATTTATGGGCCTCTTTTCTAACGTAATTCTCTAGTGCGCGATCTCACCAAAATACTTTTATGTCATTTTTCTATGTTACATAGGAGGGGAAATTCTAAAGGATTATGTGGCAATATTCACACGAGCGAGGTTGGAGGTTCCATCCAATATGGATTAGGTGAAAGTTATTGCTTTAACATAAGGACTTCCGTCTGGAGGGGTACGAGTATCATTGGCAAAGAAACCAGATACTATGAGCAAGTGTTAAATTGGAGTACTAAATATATACATGTAGAGGAAGTTGAGGAGGAGAGTCGGGAGGGGTGTCATAAGGAGAAATAATATGAAGAGGAGCAAGTGTCAAGAAAGGCCAAATTCGCCATCAGAGGATACTTGCAGAAATGAGGACCCCGGGTGATCCGAACTTTTTAGTTCCTTTCAAGATTAAAATCTAGTTAAATAAATGTGCGCCTATATTTGAAAGGTTTTAGTTCGCCCGCAAGAGAACGGGGTCACCGTAGACTGGCAAGTTAACTCGAGTCGATTCTCTAGAGGAAGGCTAATCGGAATTTATTTAAGTGTTTGTTTTTACGAACGAGAAACGACGAAAAATTCTAATCTAAACACGCGGACAAAAGGGGTTTTGGTTTTATCATTCGAAAGGTAGCAATCATGAGAACTAATTTTGCTATAGGGCGTCAATCTCTTCGCAAGCAATTAACTACGTTTATCAAACTAAGCAGCTAATTAAACTACTCTTGCTAGGAGGTTTTCAATCTCCTCGCAAGCACTTAACTACGAGATTTAAACTAAGAATCGTTACTCAAGCATTTCGTTGAACACATAATAATCATTAACTAAATCACTTCTAAAACTAGCAATTGTAACCAGAAACATTACCAAATAGATTAACCAATGCGGGCATCAATCGCACGATTAAGAAATATTGAAATAACCATTAACTATCAAAACCAAAAATGTTCAGACATTCAACCATACAACTAAAGTAGAGTTTAGAGAGTACGAAATTGAAATATTTGCAAGAACTATCTCCAGCTATTCCAGAGGGAAGATGAACCACGGTGGAATTTTGGAAGCTTGTCACCAACCTCCGATTCCAACGATTAACGATAGTCAATCTAATATCTATCTAATATATGAAAAATTAAATATTTGAATTGGAAAAACGAAAATGAAATGAATAAACACTCTTAGGTTGTCATCCCCAAGAGGTTCGAGAATGTCTTCTCGACAAGTCTGTCACAAACTGGACGAGGGATCCTTCATATATGGATGGATGGATGAATAGAGCCCTATCATCATCTGGAAGGTGTTATTGAAAGGCTCATCCAAGCAGGCAATTTGAAGAAGTTCATCTACTTATATAGTAAGCCAGGACAAAAGCAAGGTCCCCTCATTAACGTGGCTGATGAGGCCCACAAGAAAAAGGGACGTTTAGAAGATCAAGAGAGAGATAAAATCTCACCTCCGGTGTGGAAGGTAATTCATATGATATTAAGTGCAATATAGATGGTGACTCTAAGAAAGTGCCGCGGGCACTTAGAAGCAAGGTCTCATTAGTCCCCGGTGGAGGAGTTGAAGGTATAATCTATCTTGGTCCTACTGAAAAAAAGGTGTGCCCAAACTACATAATGTTACGTTAGTTATCACAACCAATGTGGCAGGGTATGATGTGGCCTGGACATTTGTTGTTGAGGAATTAATTCTTTGCAATAATTCCTTTTTTGTTATTTACCTTTCTTGGGCACAAAATAAGTTTGGAAACTAGATTTAGGAATATATTGTGTTTCCTAGTTTATGTTTAAGACTTTATTAGTTTCCTAGATTATGTTTAGGATTTGTTTTAGGTATTTACCAAGTTTAGGATTCTATGTTTGTCTATTTAAGACAAGGGGATTCCTAAAGCTTGGGATCGATTTTGACGCACGGGAATTTGAGAAGAGCAGATCGACGCAAAGCAAGGAAGAATACGAAGAACTACTTGGAGCCATTGATCGAGATTAACAAGCTCTTCGAAGTTGCGTGACCAATGAAGAAGATCTTGCCATTCCGGCAACAAGTATTTAGTATCATGTTTATGATATTCTAGTTTTCATATATTGCTTAATATTTTTGTATTGATCGAAAAACAAGGAAGCAATATAGTTTTCGGGTTTGTACACCCAAGTTCACAAGTACTTTTACTTGTGAACTGAATTTGTTCAATCGTGTTCTCGTATTTTAATTCTGCTGCATATATTTATTTTACTCTGATCGATGTTGTTAACCAGTGTTGTTAAACATTGAATAACAACATCGTAAAACTGTGACTTATTTTCAAAATCATAGACCTTCAGATTTTACAATTGGCATCTAGAGCGGGTTACTTAACCTTTTAAGTAGTGATCCTTATTTGTCTAGGTACTATGGATACTCCGAGGAAGAAGAGCATGGTTGCTACAGAGGATGTCAATGATTACGAGTCAATTGAACCTGATCCATCCTTATTTACCAAGTTTGTGTGGGACGACGATGTCCATGTTGGTTTGCTTGCAGACAACATCGTGTGCCTGAATGCCGAGACCACTGATTATTATGAGGAATACGAGCAGCTGAGTGTTGACCACCAGAAATTGTTTGTCAGTTGGAGTAAACAGGTACTCAAGGCCAAAGAGCTCGAAAAAGAAGTAGAGAAGCTAACCAAAGAAAATGATGATCAGCTTGACATAATTGTCCGCTTGGAAACGTCGCTCACCAAGAAGGATGCTGAGCTAGAAAAGGTGAAAACCGAGTTGACAAAGGTTCAAGGAACCATCTCAAATCTCAACAAAGGCAAGGCCAAGGTGGATGAGATTCTGGAATCGAGTATCCCGAATTGTTCAAAATATGGGATTGGATACAAGCATGTTCAAAAGCCAATTTCAAGTCAAAAGGTGAAGTCGACCAAACTCCACAAGAGGAGAATAAGACAATACGTGTGTCATCACTGTGGTGAACCAGGTCACATACGACCATACTGCTGGAAGCTTGTTGGAAAGCAAACTCATTTTAAAAGGTCGAAGGTCACTGCTGAATCCAATGTTGGTTTCCGTCATACCAACATCAATACCAACACCAAGTTCAAACAAGTGTGGGTCAAGAAAAATAACGTCAAGTGCAATATGATCCATACCTCCCTGAAATCTCACGTCCCTGGAGCCTGGTATTTTGATAGTGGATGCTCTAAGCACATGACCGGCTCGGAAGATCTCCTCTCGAATATTGTTAAGTTTAATGGAGGAAAGGTGAAGTATGGTGGAGGTGCAAATGGCCAAATCATTGGCCAAGGAACCCTTCATGTACCTGGCATTGCAAATTTTGAGAACGTGTTTCTAGTCAAAGGTTTAACGGCGAACTTGATAAGTGTTAGCCAACTGTGCGATGGTGGTTTCAATGTCAAGTTCAATCATGAAAAGTGTGAAGTCTATGACGAGGATGGTGCATGTATCCACACTGGTCAGAGGACTTCTGACAATTGTTACCAAATTATTGGTGATGTGTTCTGCAGGTACAAGATGCACGAAAGATTGACCATAGATGAAGATGCACATGTTTAAACTGAAGAAACTGGCGATGTTGGTTACGGTGATGGTTCTGGGAACTCAACATCAAACCCAACATCGACTCAAGATGATCCAAAATTAGACTCAGATTCAGATAAGACGTTTGCTCCAGCCACTCGTATTGAATCGATGGTAAGTGAGTTTATTACGAAAATGTCTAATACATTCGAGATGAGCATGGAAGGTAATATCTCTTACTTTCTTTTTTTGTAAATTAAACAACTGGATGATGATATTTTTCTTTCTGGTCCAAATATGCTAAAAATCTTATATCTTGGTATAGCAAAAAACAGAATTGCATTTCTCTTTCTACAGCTAAAGCCGAGTATATTGTAGCTGGAAGTGCTTGTACACAGTTCTTGTGGATGAACCAAATGATAGAGGACTACAGTCTACATAGAAGAACATTGACTGTGCTCTGTGATACTTCCAGTGCCATTGATATCTCGAAAAATCTGGTCCAGCTTTCCCGAATCAAACACATTGACATAAGGTACCACTTTATTCGAGATTTGGTTGAGAGGAAGATAGTTAGCTTTGAGCATATAGGAACAGTCAATCATCTTGCTGACATCTTCACTAAGGCATTAGATTTCGAGACCTTTTCTCGTTTGAGAAGAGATCTCGGTATGTGCATTGTCTGAACCAATGTTGGTTTGTGATGTTGTGACACACATTATCAACATCAGTCACAACATCTGTATACTTTTGCATGCATTTTTATCTTTCTTTTCATTCATAATTCTAATGCATTGAGTTTGATTGAAAGTGCAATAAGGTCCTGTGTTGCAATAAAAGTGATGACAAAAAGGACCAACCTCTTCAAAATTAGGTGATTGTGGGACTTGCCCGCAGAAACTGGTTTTCTCCCAGGTGCAAAAACAAGAGGTTTTTAACATATTTGCTGAAGATTAAAAGATTCAAATCCCTTCAAGGATGAAGAAAATCTGGATACAAAATGATCCAATCTTTAAATATTACCTTCTTGAGAGATCTTGACGTAGTCATTAACTTGGGTTAAGGGGTAAGCTTCCATTGACTTCACCTGAGGTAATGTTGGTTAATGATGTTGTCAGTAATAAAAAGCAACATTAGATCAAGTCACTGAAATCATAATGTGTTCTTTTTAACCTTTTAGGTCATGAATTTTAGGCATCCCGTATGACTTTCATACTTTGGGAAGATGTCATCTTGCTGTGCGTTCTGTTGTTTGTGTTCGTGTCTATCTTGAATTCTCTTAATCTTATTTTGAATCTTGCTAACCGCGTGTTTCAGTGGAGTTGAAATCGGACGGTTGGACAGGTAATAAGAGGTTAATTTGGCGAGTGAAAAATTGCTTTGCAAAGGCTTTGTTCAACTATGGTGATGGTTTATAAAAATCTAGCTCTATCTCGGTTTTAATTTGTAGTTGGGATTTGTGGTTTTTATTTCCGAAATTGAGATGATGGAGTAGTTGAGTTGAGTGTGTCTTATTTTGAGAAAGAGTGGGGGAGTTATTTTCTCAATTTTACTTTTTCTTTCTCCAAATTTTACTGCATGCGATACTCGATTTTTTGTTTGTAGTTGTTTTCAGTCTCTTGCAGAATATCGAATTCACCATCACCCAGCAAAGCTCCAGAAACATACTTTGCGTCTAGCTAATAAGAAAATTCCACCCAAAAAGAGAAAAGAAGAAGTCCAAAGCTGCCATGTCAGCCCATGTTGGTCTGGTGTTGTGACACTGAAACCAACATCCCCTGCAGACAATCCTGCCTCTTCTCCAAGCTTCAATTCTGAAAATATTCCATCTGCCAGTGCACCAATATCAATAGTTGCCTCCGACCACTATGCTAGCTCTGATGAGGCTCCGTCTCAAGCCGTCGATATTGAAGACATGGAACCAATCTCCACGAGGTTCTTGACGAGTGAAGCTGAAGAGATATTCTTGGGATTTCAAAATCGAGGCATGATTGCTGAGCTCCAAATCCCCCGTTGGTGTTTTCGTGAAGCAGAATCTGATTAACTTCTTTAGACACTATGGCGCCTCTTTGAGTTGGTGTCATGTTTGATGTTGGTTCGGGTATTCCCAACATCAGTACCAACATGGCTCCATTTTCTGCTCCGTTTGTCCGAGCCCAGTTTACTTTGTTTGATAATCAGGTTGCACAGCACCAGGCGCTTCGAGACTAGTTTGTTGAGGTCCTTTTGCTTTCAGAACAAAAAGGGGGAGAAGAATGTAGAAGACGCTGGTTCGTTTTTGTTTGTTTTCAACATTGGATACTTCATTTAGGGGAAGTTTCTAATGTAGGGGGAGTTTCTAATTAAGACGCTGGTTCGTTTTTGTTTGTTTTCAACATTGGATACTTCATTTAGGGGGAGTTTCTAACGTAGGGGGAGTTTTTACTCTTTTGATTATTTTCATGCGTCTTGGGTATATTGTCCAGAAAGGCAAAAGGGGGAGATTGTTGAGGAATTAATTCTTGGCAATAATTCCTTTTTTGTTATTTGCCTTTCTTTGGCACAAAATAAGTTAGGAAACTAGATTTAGGAATATATTGTGTTTCCTAGTTTATGTTTAAGACTTTATTAGTTTCCTAGATTGTGTTTAGGATTTGTTTTAGGTATTTACCAAGTTTAGGATTCTATGTTTGTCTATTTAAGACAAGGGGATTCCTAAAGCTTGGGATCGATTTTGACGCACGGGAATTTGAGAAGAGCAGATCGACGCAAAGTAAAGAAGAACACGAAGAACTACTTGGAGCCATTGATCGAGATTAACAAGCTCTTCGAAGTTGCGTGACCAACGAAGAAGATCTTGCCATTCCGGCAACAAGTATTTAGTATAATGTTTATGATATTCTAGTTTTCATATATTGCTTAATATTTTTATATTGATCGAAAAACAAGGAAGTAATATAGTTTTCGGGTTTGTACACCCAAGTTCATAAGTAGTTTTACTTGTGAACTGAATTTGTTCAATCGTGTTCTCGTATTTTAATTCCGCTGCATATATTTATTTTACTCTGATCGATGTTGTTAACCAGTGTTGTTAAACATTGAATAACAATATCGTAAAACTGTGACTTATTTTCAAAAGTATAGACCTTCAGATTTTACATTTGTAGATAATAGTAGTTTGGTAAATATATTTTATAATAACTATGACAAGTAGATTGAGTCAGTGGTAAAAATGATGGTGATAAGAACAACATTGTATGAATTTATTGGAAATGAAGTCATGTCTTTAGGGTAGATCGATTTGCTTATTGCCTTAGGTGTGGGTGAAGTGTTGAAATTCTTAATAATCAAGGCAACGTTGGCTTATGATATCATATAAGTGCTACCAGCCCTAAACGTATTGGAAGCAATAACATCCATATCATATGTGCATAACATACCAGTCTAAAACAATGTATGGAAGATTATAGTTGGCTAGTAGGCCGCATAATCTTGTTACCAAACCACGGTGAAGGAATAGGTGAAGATAAATAATAGAGTGATGTTGGAGGGGGACAAAGGAGGAGAGATATACAAAATATTATAGAGTGAGGAAGATGGTAGTATGAGACCTCATGAGGAGATTATGGATATAAATCTAGTGGAGGGAGGGTCAAGTTAACTACACATAGATTTTGTTGACTTGTTAAAAGAATACGTGGATGTTTCTTCATTCAACGATAAGAAGCTCATGGGTATGAATCAGGAGATCGTCTAACATCACTTAAACATGGATACATGAGTAAGAGTTTTAAAACAAAAGTGGAGACATTCTGGGGGTGAACTGGATAAATTGGGAAACTTTCCTTTTTAATCCATTATATTGTCTATTTTCTAAATAATGTGCACCACAGTACCCATTATCAAAATACGTCCACTTACGTGGCCATTTTATAAAAATATAAATTCTAAAATTATCACATTCGTGATTTTTTACTAACGTGGCATGATCATGTAATTATTTATCATTTTTCATTTATTAAATTACCAGTTTTATCCTTCTTTTTATTTTCTTCTCTTTTCTCTCTCTTTGGTTTCTTTTCTTTCATTTCCCAACTTTTCTTTTGCCTTTCCATTTCCTTTTAAACAATGCCATGAGTTAATTTTTTTTCAAAAATAATTTTATTGAAGTTTTACTTTATAAGCTAATTTTTATTTTCTCATTATTACCAAACTAGAGACAAAACATCATTTTTAGGATATTAACTATATTTTAGGGAGTGATTTTATTATTTTTTACTATTGTTGTTCCATATCACCCTATCCCGTCAAAAGTGCCTTTATTGATCTTTATTTGTTTCTCCCCAAACTTTACACATCAAAAATCATCAAAATCCTCTCATTTAATACGTATCTTACGATTTCTTCGCAACTAGAGGTTTAAGAAATTATAAACTCAAATCACAATTTTATAGTTGGAGGAAGGGGAGAAGGCATATAAACCCAACTTCGACATCCCTAAACCCAAGGTTTGTTCTTTATTTACCTATTGTAGTTTTCCGTTTTGCCTCTTCTAGTAATTATAAATTATCACTTTTTTATCCCACGTTTGTGGTATAGTGATTATTGCAAACTTTTTTTTGCAGAGTTTATTTTTATGTTTGACAATAAACTGGTTGATTCATAACTTTTTTTTTTCCTTGGATAACTTTTATAGATGCCATGAAAATAATGAATAAACTTTATCAATATTTCAAAACTAAATCATGCTTGAATATGTGTCTGCTAACTTATTCATAAATTAGTAAAAGAAGGTGAACAACTAGTCAACTACCCTGATGAATATAGTAAATATATATCTGAATATAATTTACTATACCCATCGGGGTTGGGTCAGGGTTTGGAGCTTGACCAACCTTTTTCATGGTCCAAATAATCACAACACACTATTATATTGAATTTTCAATAATATTTCTTTGTTCTCCATTTTCTTTTGGTAGCACTATTTAGAGTGATATATGTTCTCATCTTAATTTAAGACCGTACTCTTGGGATTAGTTTAATTAAAACATGTGTTAGCTTTTCCAAAAAAAAAAAAATACCCCTTTAATAATTATTACTATTAAGATGAGGAACTGAGGACCCTAAAGTCAAGAATTTATTCATAATCTAGTTAGTTTACTTATACAAGTATTCTCAATAGTAAGGTTAAGAGTACAAAGAAAAATTATTTTAACTTTGCCACCGCGAAGCTTAGAATTGTAGTTTCCTATTTATGAATAACA
This sequence comes from Phtheirospermum japonicum, assembly GCA_014905375.1. Taxonomy (NCBI): domain Eukaryota; kingdom Viridiplantae; phylum Streptophyta; class Magnoliopsida; order Lamiales; family Orobanchaceae; genus Phtheirospermum; species Phtheirospermum japonicum. The sequence continues at coordinate 702,471 of BMAC01000343.1, forward strand.
CAAAGCGTTAAAAAGAGGTTTGTTATGGGAACAAGTCATTATATTTCTATTCTTGAAGTGTGGAGTATAGTACTTTATTTCAAACGTGGATCCTTTGATAGAAGAATTTGATGAAAAATGCATAGGATATGTCTTGTGATAAGTCCAAAAGTTGGGTTACCAAATATATGGGGTACTAACCTCAAAATAGAAATTAGCGACCTGAAATATCTTCTGAATACGTCACAGCGACCTGCCAAGCCTTCAACGAAACTCCTAGTGACCTCGCTGGTCTTGCAAAATAGCACCTTCAAACGGATCGGTGATCAGACCCGTGAAGGTCCTCCGATGCTTAAGTCAAAAGTAAGTTCAAACACTCAATACTTCTATTGGAATAAGACAAGATGTGATAATCATACGATCATGAACAATGAGAGGTATGCACCTCCTTTTATAGAGATAAGAGAAGTCTTCCCCAAACCAGGGTTACCTTCTCCTACCATAATTTCATAAATAACACTCATAATTAGGATTCCTCCTGTATGTTAAGTTTTCATAAACAATAAACCTCTCATTAAATTAACAGAATAGGCCTGGGCCTATAATTCTTTCCATACAGTCCGCCGATACCTCAAAATACCATCCATATTAGCCCATTCGGGCCTAATATTCACAAAGTCCCTGACCTAGCTAAAAGACGACACCCAACTAAAGACATAAGAGGTCGCGACCCTATATGAGAACTGATTCTCATACTCCAGGTCGCTACTCCACAAACCAACTCGCTCACTTTTCCACTGAAACCATTCAGCTCGCTCACCTCCCAGAGGAACACCCTCTCCAGAAAATGAGGTCGCTTACCACAAATACACTCATATATCAAATAACATTACGTACGGATATTTTAGTCTGTATCAGCTGATTGAGGCACGAAATCAGGTAGGACATGTAAAACAGAATCAAAAGAGAACAACAACCACATAAAATAATAAATAAACATAAACACATAAGTAAATTACTACACCACTTTACCAAACCACGCTTCAGAATCACATAGCTCAATAAACTGAGTTGTAATACCAATCATCCCACTATAAATAACCAAGTATACCTGTGACCTGAAAGTGTTCAACTCACTGAGCTCGCTTCTTTTAAGATAACATGATCACCTCGCCACCAAACCTCAATTCTAGAATAACCCAGCTCAACATACCGAGTTATAACATTAATCATCTCATAAGAATTTACAACATAAAACCGCGACCTCCAAAAGATCAGCTCGCTGAGCTCGCTCATCGTCCAAGAAGACATACCTGCGAGTCCCCAAGTCGAGTCCCAGACCCATACCTGACGACCTAAAACCATACAACCTTCCCTCCGCAGCCTTAAGTTATAAAAGAGCGCAATAATACAAGAAAATATAATCATATGCTTTTGAAAATTTAGAACACCATATGTCATTTACTCGACCTAAAATAGGTCGATCAAAAATTCATTCCACCCCACAAACCATAATCATTACTTAAGCATCGCCTTACAACCATAACCATTTAGCTTGCCAAGACCCCATATCATAATCCATAATAGCCCATCAAGGCCCAAGACTGCGTTAACCATAAAGGCACAGAAACCCATAAAACCATAAACCATATCGACATCATCGACCTAAAATAGGTCGGCCAGTAAACCATTGCACCCACAAATCATTACTAATCTAATAAAAACATCAGCCCATTCCAAATAAGCCATCACCAACCTAACAAAAGTATTAGCCAATAACACATAAAATGTATGCCGAATCAAGCAAAAACCATATCCAATCACACATGACCCATAAAAACCATTCAGTTCCCCAAGTTCGAATAAAATAGTTAGACCGTACACAATCCACTTGTAACCATATAACAATAACATGGGACTGAAAACTACTCAGTCCCCCATGTTTAATTGATGCAAACTAAACAACTAGGCCACATCAACTCAATAAAACTCGCCTATGTAGTCCCCCAAGTTAATACAATCAAGTGGTCCAACAGGATTATCCACAAAAAGTAAATGTCAAAAGCAAGCCCCCTCCCATATGCTAACCAAATAAACAAACCAAACCAAATCAATCAAGTAAACCATATCAAATAAACTAAACCAAATAAACTCGCATCAACCAAATAAATTCGCTAACCCCTATTAGCCAAATAAACCTGACCCGCACATAGGTCGCACGAATTAGTAATCAATCACACTCATACTTCATACCCTCATAAGACCATGAGATTCGAAAGAATAGTCAAACCATGACTTATACACAATCCAATAGAACTAAATTCAGCTCGCATATAAAACATATTAGTTCGCACAGAAACAACCATCCATAATACAACACAATAGCTCGAAAAAGATATGTAAATTAGACATATTCTTCCCAAAACATAAGTAAAACATCATAACCACTTAACCATAAAAAATCATCAAGATAGCTCGCCAAACTTTTATATATTGCAAAAAATACCCCCCCAAGGGTGCATTACCACCAAGATCAATATGAGAGAAGTCCACCCCAGTCCAGGGTTTTCTTCTTCTATCATAACTACATAAACACCATACGGGAGAAGTCCACCCCGGTCCAGGGTTTCCTTCTCCCACCATAAAAACAACAACTCCATATGGGAGAAGTCCACCCCGGTCCAGGGTTTCCTTCTCCCACCACAACAACAATTCACACATTCATGTCATCACGAACTCTTGTGAGAGAGAAGCACACTCCGGTCCAGAGATAGCTTCTCCTGCCAAAACAGCTCGCATAACACACTTTCTCATCACAACCAACTCTTGTGCGAGAGAAGCACACTCCGGTCCAGAGATAGCTTCTCCCACCACAACAACACAACAACTCGTACTTTCACTTCGCTACTAACTCTTGTGCGAGAGAAGCACACTCCGGTACTGGAAATAGCTTCTCCCGCCATAACAACACAAACAACTCGTACTTTCACATCGCCACTAATACTTGTGCGAGAGAAGCACACTCCGGTCCAGAGATAGCTTCTCCCGCCACAAAAACCAAACAGCTCGCATAACACACTTTCTCATCACAACCAACTCTTGTGCGAGAGAAGCACACTCCGGTCCAGAGATAGCTTCTTCCGCCCCGCCACAACAACAATTCACACTTTCATACTTTCACTAACTCTTGTGCGGGAGAAGCACACTCCGCTCCAGAGATAGCTTCTCCCGCCACAACAACAATTCGCACTTTCATACTTTCACATCGCCACTATCATATACTCCTTGTTGCCCAGGGTTTTTGGAAAAGGACCCACAATATCAGTTTCCCACTGCTCAAACGGGCACGGCGAAAGCGAGCTGCTGTTTCTCATGTATCACACGAAAGCGAGCTGCTGTTCTGGCCTCCTGTGTTGTTAATCTCTCTGCGTCTTCCTTTGCTTTGACGAGGACTTCCATATTGATATAAGCCAATCATATTTCACCTAGAGCTCCATAATCTCTTTCCCTTTTTCCCACAACCACAAACATCATATCATCATCAAGCCATATAGGATCAAACAAAACTGACACAAGAATTTTCAGCACACATATACCAACTTTAAAGATTAAACTGCTTTAATTGGTAATGAAATAAAAACTAAACCACATACCACTGGAAATACCTACGAGTCTATTTTCCAATGAAAAAATCGGATCTCAAAACGGATAATCCAAAAGTAAGTTATGACCATTTTACCGAAGTGTGGCAGTGCAGTATTTTCGTACGGGAATGTGCAAGAATAAGCAATTTTTAGTGTGTTTTTATAATATTACTCATCCAAGTACCTTGGGAGTTGATAAACACTTAATTTTTAGTCAAAAATCATCTTGATATCTCTAAAAATATAATCATATCCGCATAACCATATAAAATCAAATAAGTACTCCCCAACCAAGTGTTAAACCACATAAATCCATCTTCCACTTTCAACAAAACATTAGTAGCACATTAATCCAAATATATCCAAGAACTCAAATCCCATTAAAAGCCCCAAGCATAATTATCCTACTAATTACAATTTTTAATCCTTATCCAAATTATAATTAATTGCGTGATACCAAAAGATCCCGAATGTCACACGCATACGATCGGACCCATACAATTGAGCAAACAGGCTAACGTATGCAAAAGATACATCCACCAAGCTAAATAATAGAAAACTTATCTTTTCCTTTGAGTGCCTCCAGGTCCATTCACCTCATTAACCGACCCACGTTAATATTTAGGAGAGACTTTGACTTAGCTCCTAAAATCGACCTGGAGATCCCCCAATTATATTCCGCAGCTATAAGACGTGTACCTAACAAAATATCATCACACTGGATAAATAATATCCTTATCAATAACACCGTCGAAATAACAGACCATTAAAATTTTAGAATCAACTTCCCTGTTCGGGGAACAAACTGGACAACGTTCTTGTTCCCTTGATTTTTGATGATTTTGTTGTGTTTGATTCATACGCGACCTCCTCGCCTCAGATTTCGGGCGCAAAATAAATCAACCCTCGAAACCAACATCAATACAAACCCCACACAATAACAATAATCCATATAAATAAAATAAACCATCTAAATCGACTGATATTAGACCAAATAATTATAGAAGAATTAGAGCCCCATCCTTATCCGTAATCTGCCGACCTATTTACCCCATATCAAGATTGTTTAGTGGATTTTCATCTTTTCATCTCACATTACTTGCTGTGTACATATGCAATGCTAGATTTGATAAATTCTTTAAAGCTCCAGCTATAAGCATCAATTTATAACCATTAACAACATGCGAAAGCACTAATAATAAATATAAATATACCCATTAACCTTATCCTGCAAATAATGCCACAATCTATCAAATCCCATAACAATCAGTCTGCAGTCTCTTTCTAAAATATACTATTATGATAAGGACACAATGCACATCTCTAATTAACCTACTTTCCTGGTAAATAATAAGAATCATTAAACTCATACCAAGTCAACCCATCAGACGAAATCAATCAAGAGGTTCTATGAATCACATATATAAACACTACATACGCTATTATATATAAAGAGAAATCAACATCCAAATCTCATGCAAAAATAAATTATGGGATCAATACATCGAACATCTACTATCGATAGAAGTACACTAACTCTATATATATTAAACCCCAAATAATAGTAACACCAAAAAGGTAACTCTCTCAATAAATAGCATAATACCAAATAATCAATATCACATACCAAATAGTCCATATCACATGTCTCTAAAATTAAGCAGATGATATCTCAACAGGTAATAAACCATCACTCCAAAAATCTTTTTACAAATACTCCACTCACCACAACAGGTGCGTGATGGAGCAAATCCATAAATGACAAAACTTAGAAAAATATTATTTATGCAAAGAACCCATGTGAGAATTTGTAGCTTGCATGAATTTATTTGAACCACTGTAGTTATAATCTCTTCCATACAATTTGTTTTTCAAAATTCTTAATTAACACATAATATATCAGCTCTACTCTATCTTACTAGTTCCAATAAACCTCCCGATATACCAACAATTGGACAAAATAACGTGATACGCACAAGTACAGCACACACGTAATTTTTTTTTAAACCAACACATATCCACATATCCCATTAAGATATTCAATTAAGCCATAAAGAACCACCTAATCAGATGCCAATTCTCGATAATAAATCAAATAATCTGATTTACCATAACTAACCATATAGATCATATAATCATACCATACCATCATCCTTTAAACGTATCTAAAAGAAAATAAATACTTATCTCAATTTTTGTTGCGTTCGGTTGATACGCGACCTCATCGTCTTAGACTCCGAGCAACAAAATAAATCGACCTTGAATATTTGGACACGCGACCTCATCGTGTTTGTTTGAGTTGACCATTCCCGGGTTAAGATCTTGGAAACACATAGAGTAACCCTCAAAAACCGATGTTAATACAAACTCAACAAATAGACCTTACTCAGTCTATTAGTATATGATCATAAAAATAATCAATAAATAAAACGCAAGCATCACAACCCTTACTCGTGCTCACAAATCTTCAAAACCTGATCTCCACCACTATTCATATTTAACCACTATATATCGTACATACTATATCCAAAATTCAACTTCATCCGATCGGTTAGATTGCGCATAATTTAATTTTTAAATGAAACTAGACAAAAAGTTTTCGGGAAACAGGATCAGCCCTATTCAAAATTCATTATAGAATTTTTTCGAACTCAAACTAAATTCTCCACCATTCAGACTGAACTCCAATATGTTTAGAATAATATATTAAATTTTTGGCTTGATCCAACGGTTATATTATGCACAATCGTATTTCAAAAAACGCTGCGCAGAATTTTCTGAAAATAAAATCTGCTTTACTCGAAAATCTATATATATTTCCTCGGACCTCAAAATCAGATCTCCACCGTTCAAAATGTAGTTCAATAGGTCCTCAAAGTTTTTTAAAACTTTTAACACAATCCAACGATTGAAACACTAGAAAACGATTTTTCAAAATTATAGCGCAATCAGATTTTAGTACTTACGAAAACTGTCTATCTCGCGCCTTTCGCTCAAGGACTCGATGTCCCTCTTTCCCACAGACGGCGCCAATTTGATAATTCCAAAAGTTGGGCTAACAAATATATGGGGTACTAACCTCAGAATAGAGATCAGCGACCTGAAATATCTTCTGAATACGTCACAGCGACCTGCCAAGCCTTCAACGAACCTCCTAGCGACCTCGCTGGTCCTGCAAAACAACACCTTCCGACGGATCGGTGATCAGACCCGAGAAGGTCCTCCGATGCTTAAGTCAAAATCAAGTTCAAACACTCAATACTTCTATTGGAATAAGACAAGATGTGATTATCATACGATCATGAATAATGAGAGGTATGCACCTCCTTTTATAGAGACAAGAGAAGTCCTCCCCAAGCCAGGGTTACCTTCTCCTACCATAATTCCATAAATAACACTCATAATTAGGATTTCTCCTGTATGTTAAGTTCCCATAAATAATAAACCTCTCATTAAATTAACAGAATAGGCCTGGGCCTATAATTCTTTCCATACAGTTCGCCGGGACCTCAAAATACCATCCATATTAGCCCATTCGGGCCTAATATTCACAAATCCCCTGACCGAGCTAAAAGACGACACCCAACTAAAGACATAAGAGGTTGCGACCCTATATGAGAACTCATCCTCATACTCCAGGTCACTACCCCACAAACCAACTCGCTCACTTTTCCACTGAAACCATTCAGCTCGCTCACCTCCCAGAAGAACACCCTCTCCAGGAAATGAGGTCGCTTACCACAAATACACTCATATATCAAATAATATTACGTACGGACATTTTGGTCCGTATCAGCTACATTGTTGAACGAACACGATAAACACAAAGTGGACAACAACTACTAGAGTGAGCATGGATCTCTTGGATCGGCATGTTTCTTGAAGACCAAAGGAAGAATCTTTCCAAACTCACAAAATAATATTGTAATCATACTTCTTTTCTTTTTAGTTTTATTTATTTAAGATGTGCAAATTGTGTCCAGTTGAACTATACTTTGTTGAAATATTTATCATAAATTGACACTCATGTGGAATTTAAGTTACATTTCATTCGTTCATTGTTCTTATTTTTCTATATATGTAATCTATAGACATTATGTTTATTTTTTGTATATTTATGCATAACTCATGAGACCTTTTTTATTTATTAAAATGTATTATTTTTGTTTAACTAATAAAATGTTGATTTAGTGTTTATTTTAAGTGACTAGGATTTACGTATTTTGTTTATACTGTTTTTATTTAGATAGATTTTTTTATTTTTTTTCGATTCATTTAATAAGATGTTAATTTTGAACGCTTTCATTCTTATGTTTACATATTTTATGGAAAACTTGTATGTCAAACCATATGGATTAATTCATATATGAAGTAATCAAACATAAATCATGTTTTAATAAATGTGCACCAATAATGAATAAAATTATGAGTCTAAATCTATTATTATTTAAATTGTTAAGAGATTTAATGAGAGTTTTAATATTAAATTAGTAAGAAGAATTTAAAATAATATGATTTTTTTATGGTAAGATGGTTTTTAGGAAAATATGAAACTAAAACTTTAATTATGAGAAGGGTGCGGATATACGCACCCCGTATTTTAATTAGTTAACCCCATTAAAAAAATTCTTATTAAAATGCCAAAATTACCCTTAAGTTTTAAACACCCCAATTTCATTTTTTTCAACCTTCCACCGTTACCTCTTCCTCCAACAACCCCTTTGCCGTCACCACCGCCACTACGGTCGTTCTGATTCCCAAGGTGATAGCTCTTTTGGCCACCAAATGAATTAAGGACAGAAGATAATCCCATCCACAACATAAATTCATCCACAACAGGAGTATTAAAATACAAATCCACAACATAATTTCATCCACAACAGGAATATTAAAAATACAAACTGAGTCGGTGTAGTAATAGATCTCGAGTTTGGCACCCTCTGAATATACTTAGAATTAAATCAAACTTTTGGGGATTCCATAGTTTTTCCACGTATATTGTTGCAAATGCGGTGGATGGAACAAAAACAATTTAATTTAATTACTAAGAATTCTTGGAAAGTGGATGTAAAATATTAATATGTTTAAAACATTACATTAGGCATGGGACGCAGGACATGGCGTCCGTGGTGACGGCGGCGAAGGTGGTGCCGGAAGAGAGTGGTGGTGGAGGTTGAAAAAGATGAAGTTGGAATATTTAAAATTTAAGGATAATTTTGACATTTTAATCAAAAAAAATTTAATGGGGTTAACTAATAAAAATACGGGGTGCGTATATCCATCTTTCCTGTTCATGTTGATGTTCTTCTTCATTTTCAAGCATATGAGACAGAGCCCATGAAACAATTCATCTTTAAACCCCAACACATTTTTTAATGGTATAGTCTATTCCCAACTTACATTCATTCAATAATGTTTGTGATTTACTGTAACTGCTACGATACACCCCATTTCTTGATCCTACTTCATTTTTTAGGACTAAAACTGCAGCCAAGAAAAAAGAGCTAATTCAAACACTCAAATTAAGTGCTTGATTTGCGAGAAAATTTAAATTAACTTGACAATTGCTAATTTAATGGGGATAAAAAAAAAATCAGGAATTTCATTCAGTTTGAATTAGGAAACCCAATTCAATAAATATTGGGCAATTGAAGATTAAAGCCAAATGACACCTGATAATTGTGTGAGAGAATAGGTAATCGAGAGGGCTTACATCAGAGTTGTCTGGCTTGTTTTTTTTTGTTGTTTTTTTTTGCTGGTTGCTTGAGTATGAGAACGTAATTCAAGGAGCAACGACCTCTTTTATTGGTGACGAACAGTAAGTCCTTTAGGAAAAGACGTGAGAATAATTTGGAAATAATCATGAATGGAAGAAGCATAACAACATGAGTCCTAGATTTCACGTAGCTGGACCAAAGAGACAATCTGGGAAAAGTATAGTATCACCAAAAGCCACAGATGAGCAGGTGTCCAGAAATACACAGAGGTAGGAAAAGGGGCTAGGTGGCCGGAAGAGTACTGAGATTAGAAAAGTAAGGCGAGAAGAGCACATAAGTTGGAGGAAAAAAATAACCCCACGAAGACGACACAGAACAAAAAGATTAATCTAAGCACTAAAGAATGAGAGGAATTATCAAAGAATCAGGCCTACAAATTTAACAAGGGGTTGCTCCAAAAAGTGGTTAATGTGATACGTAGGACATGTTGTAAGAAATAAGACGTTCATGTTGCTCCTTATTCGAGAGTGATAACGATGAAGAATATATACCAAAACCAGTCATGTTGAGCTAGAGGAAAAGAATGGATGAAGAAAAAATGGGGACACATTACAAAACTGATTCGAGTAGAAAAAAGAAGGTGATTCTATATAAGGCATTGATCATTGGACAATGATCGGGAGGAAGAAATGGTGAGCATATCCAGTTAGCCTCATAGAAGAATGCCAAGGGAAGTGGCCTGGGGTGGAGATTGGAGAGGACCGACGAGGATGATGCTAACATGTTACCGATCTCTAATGTAATGGGGGATATGTAGAAGGACTTGCGAGCACTTGAAAAATAGGTTGAAAGGGTAAGTTATCAAGAAGAAAAGGGCCATCAATTTGCCAAAGAAATACCAAAAGTAGCTTAACCTTAGGGATACAAAGTATTGTACTTTTACTATGAAGAGTTATTAGACCCCACTCAACACATTTAAAGTTTCAAGAGCAAGGTAACATTGTTGCAATACACAAATATCGTGGTGTGCAGGACATTTCTGTCCACTCTAAGAGCACTCGTGCAGGACTAGTTCCATTAGATCACCCCAACAAATATTACCACCATTTTGGTGCTAAAATAGTTTTTCTTAGCACACTTCTCTAGCACCAGGACTTATATATACATTCATCTCGCTCTTTCTTGTAGTACAACGACCTAGAAAAACCATGAAGTAGTACGTAGTTAGGTTTACCAGGGCTAGCTTGGAGGTACAACCCGCGATGGATGATGGAAAGTATATCGCGTTGATTCAGGGACTAAGGCCAGGGGGTCTAAGAATTTCATTAGCTAAGTGACCTAATTTTACCTACGAGCATGTGTTGGATCATTGCATTAAGTATATCCATGTAGAATCCAAGGAGGATGGTGGGATGCATTTCAAACGTGAGATTAACAACATAGAGAAACGACCGACCAAACAAACTAAACCAAGATGAGAGTCATTACGACCAGTAAGGGCATTTTTAACACCAATGAAAGAGAGAAGAATAATGGAGGCAAAAGACGGTAAAAGGGATTTGAGGTAAGAGCCAAATAATTTCACACCATTAAGTATGTCGCGGGCTGGGATGTACGGGATTATGGAGAGATAGATGCCTAATGCCATAAAGTGGACGGAGGATTATATGGATATACCCACTAAACCAAAATCCTAGTTCTTCTGTAGGTTCCATAATAATTATGGACAATCCACTTAGAGGTGTCGACATTTAAAGAAAGAAATAGAGAGATAATAAAGGTCCGCGGGCACTTGAAGGAGGTCATCTAACAAGATAGAGCACCTCGGAAGTAGAGGAAGACACTCTATGTACCTCCTCTAAGAGGTTCCCCGGAAGCATGAAGGGAAGGACAGAGGAGAGAAGAAGAGCATGGAAGGCATGAGAACAAGGGAGACGCTAAGAATAATAGGAGACAAATCAACATTACTTCAAGAAGGCCAACAAATAAGGATTCAAAATGGAAGAAAACATCAAACAAAGGTGGCTTGACCAGGACCTTGTGAGGTTGTTGTTGTAAATAGGCAACCCCTGCCTATACAACCAATGACTTGTTTTAACCCAATAGAAAAGCGAGGAATGCAAGTCGATCACAATGACGCGATAGTAATCTGGTCGGAGGTGGCTGGGTATGAAATAGCAAGGTTCAAGGACAATGGGATCTCGATCAACATCCTATATTGCGAGTGCTTAGAGCAAATGAACCTTATGGTAAAGATGAAGTTAGTACAAACATCGATGTTTGCTTTTAATGGAATGCAAGTAATAGAAGAAGTAGTCTTCTCAGTTTTTTTGGGAGATGGCAAGCTATGGGTGGAGAAGAAGAAAATATTCTTATACTAGGGTGACCCGTCCTCAATGAGTTTCAGGCAATTACTTATAACTACCACATGAACATAAAGTACCCAGTAGGAAATAAGTTCGATGAAGTAATATCAGATCAGTAGGCCACGTGATCTTGCTACCAGATGACGATAGGAAGGGAATGAGCAAAGAAAAAAGGGAAAGAAGTGGGGAAATTCAGAAGGAAATATTGTGCGCAAAAATATTGAGCGAGGGAGATATATGAAGAACTTATGGAGATTAAATTGGAAGATGGTAAGCCAAAGTATATGACAGGGATAGGTAGCTAAATGCCATACCATATAAAGGAGGAGCTCGTCACCCTGGTAAGGGAATTTTGGGACATATTTATTTTCAGAGATGATGAATTATTAGGTATGGCTCCCGATATCATGCTACATCATTTGAATGCAGATCCCGAGGCGAAATCAGTAAGGCTTAAAAAGAGGCCTTCGGAGTAGAGATGGACAAGGTAATAGAAGTGGAGGTGTAGAAGTTTTTGAAGGCAAGTCATTTCTAGGAAATCTAATTCCCAAAGTACTTGTCTAATGTGGTCATTTTGCCGAGACTTCTGTAATCTGAATAAGGCTTATCCTAAAGATCATTACCCGCTGCCGTGTATTAAATAGTTAGTAGACTCTGCCTCACGATGCGAGCTATTAAGTATGATGGATGAATCATAGTGGGAAATAAGTGGGGAAATTCGAAGAAAAAGGGGAAAGAAGTGGGGAAATTCAGAAGGAAATATTGTGCGCAAAAATATTGAGAGAGGAAGATATATGAAGAACTTATGGAGATTGAGTTGGAAGATGGTAAGCCAAAGTATGTGACAATGATAGGTAGCCAAATGCCATACCATATAAAGGAGGAGCTCGTCACCCTGGTAAGGGAATTTTGGGACATATTTACTTTCAAAGATGATGAATTATTAAGTATGGCTCCCGATATCATGCTACATCATTTGAATGTAGATCCGAGGCGAGATTAGTAAGGCTTAAAAAGAGGCCTTCGAAGTAGAGTTGGAAAAGGTAATAGAAGTGGAGGTGTAGAATTTTTTAAAGGCAAGTCATATCTAGGAAACCTAATTCCCAAAGTAGTTGTCATACGTGGTCATAATGTCGAGACTTCTGCAATCTGAATAAGGGTTATCCTAAAGATCATTACCCGCTGTCGTGTATTAACTAGTTAGTGGACTCTGCCTCACGATGCGAGTTATTAAGTATGATGGATAAATCATAGTGGTACCATCAAATACCACTAGCACTAGAAGATCAGCCTAATTTGAGCTTTGTTACCTCTACAAGTCATATGGCAGGACTCAGTCAATTCATTTCCAGGTCACCCGAGAAGGGTTTTCCCTTTTTCAGAAATTTGAGGAAGGGATTAAAATTTGAATTGAGAAATGAAGCAGCAGAGGCATTTGAGAAACTAAAGGAATATCTGGCTAAAATTCTTCTATTGATAAAACATATGCTAAGAGAGGGCTTAATTATATATATATTAGTAAGGAGGTTGCGGTTAGATTATTATTGATTTGAGAGGAGGTGGAGAGTCAAAAACCCATTTATTATATATCTAGAATGTCGTGAGGTACCAATCATAACTATGCATAATTAAAAAATAAGGATTTACGCTAATCTATATGGTGAGAAAGCTACGGCTTTATTCTTTGGGTAAACGCATTAGGGTAAGAACTAATTTGGCTCTGAAACATGTGGTAAGCAAACCTAATATGTATGAAAGGTTTGTAAAGTGCGTTGTGCAGCTTAAATAGTATGAGGAAGTATATAAACAACAATCAAAGCACAAGTAATAGTTGGTTTCTTATAGGAGATAACCTGCCCCAATGTTGACGAGGTCGAGCGAAAAGTATGGTTGTTACATGTGGATGGATCAACCATGGTTAATTGAGCGAGGTTGGCAATTTCCCTCACCAGTCCAGAGGAGGAGAACTTATATTCTGCGGTAAAAATGGGGTTCAAAGCTTTGAATAACGAGGCCAAATATGAAGTATTGTTAAAAGAATTGGAGATGGTGAGCGACCCAAATACAGACCAACTGAAATCATGTAGAGATTCAAAGTTGTTAGCTTGTCAATATAATAAATCTTTTGAAGTAATGAAAGAATAGATGTAGAAGTATTTGGGAAAAGTGAGACAAATAGCATCCCAATTGAAGGAATTCAGTTTAGAACATTTACCACAAGATGAAAATGTTAGGGCTGACCAGCTCACTAAGATGGCATGAGATTTGGGGAATTTCAGTTGAAGGACTATTAATCTGATGAAATTACAGACTAGTAGCTTGGTTTGAGGAAATAACATAATTTAAATTGATGATGTAGAGGATTGGTGAATACCAATCCAAGACATTCATAACAAGCAGCAGGGAAGAGTACATAATTATTGACAAATCGGGTTAGGAACACACCTCATTTCTACTTAATGGATGGACACTTATACTAATGTTTTCACTTTGGACGTTACCTAAAGTGTTTATCACAGGAATGAGGGTTAAGGCGTTAAGGGAAATACATGAAGGCTATTATGGGGATCATTGAAAGAGCCGAGCACCGGTGGGAATGGCTTTTTGAGCTTGTTTCTTTTGGCCAAGAATGAAGGGGATGGCAGGCGAGATGGTGATGACCTGTAAAAAATGTCAGATGCTTGTGCCGGTAATCCATGTGCCACCCGAAGATATGATAGTCATGAGTTCACTATGCTTGTTTGTGTAGGATTGATATCATTGAACCTTTTTCCAAAAATACGATGCAAGAAGCAGTATCTTGTGGTCGCAATGGATATTTTTACAAAATGGGTGGACGCCGAAGCAATGACTAACATAGCCAAATAGAGGATGAAAGACTGTATTATTGATAACATCTTTTATAGGTATGGGGTGCCTCGAGTATTAGTTTCGGACAATGACATGGAATTTCAATGGGTAATGATGCAGGACTAGTGCAAAATAATTTCCATGAATAATTGATTTACTTCAGTAGCACATCCACAAGCTAATAGATAGGTCGAGATCACTAACAAGATCATAGTGCAAGGGCTTAGACTACGGCTAGAAAAAAATAGGTGGACTATGGCTCGGGGAATTACCATTGGTTCTATAGGCTTATTAGAACTACAATGGGAGAATCACATTTTGGCTTGGTTTATGGCATGGAAGCTGTCATTCTAGTTGAGATAGCAGTTGGGTCGCACTGTATAGATGCTTTTAACCTATAGGAAAACAAAAGTTTGTCCAGAGGAATTTGGAAGTAATTATTGAAATAAGTGACAAGGCGTCTGCAAAGGTGGAAAGTTACAAGCAGAAGATTCAGGTAGGATATAATCAGAATTCAAAGAAAAGGAAATCTCAGGCCAGCAAGTGTTATGCATGTAATTGTTGTGTTTTTCCTAGTGTTTCAAGTTAGAGTTTAGCGTTAGTTTTAGTCGTTTTGAGTGGTTTATTCTATTTCTTAGGTCATTTTCTTGTTTATTTTCTTTTAGGCTTAAAGTGTACAAAGTGTGAGATGTTTGTGCAATTTTCGGGTTTTTAAGTTTGAATTCTTGTTTTGTAGGTGTCTAAAAGGGTTATATTCACTCGGCGGACGTTTTGGACCGGAAAACGAGAAATTCGAGCCCAAAGCATCCAGGATCGACTGAAAAGCTCCAAATCGACTGCCAGATCGACTAGCGGTCGATCGACTGGTAAAGGATCGACTGAAAGAGCCCCGAATCGACTGCTGGACAATATCCAATGTCTTAGAAGCAGGGTAGTCGATCGACACCCCAGCAGTTGATTGACTGCGATGCTGAGGGCTGCGGGAATTTTTGTGTTTTTTACATTTTTGCCCTACAAACAACTATATAAAGTCCACATCTTGCACCAATAAAAAAAACACCTCTCTCCTCCCAACCCTAACTTGGGTTTGGGATCAGATTACTCTCAATCTCTTGGATAATTTTCTCTCTTAGGTTTTAGATTCAATTTCAAGCTTTGATGTAATTTCTTTTCTAGGTTTAGATTTAGTTTCAATCCAAGTACTCCCTTGGATTGTTACTTTTGATTGCAATTACATTCAATCTTTGTTTCCTTTCTTAATTCAAGAAAGCTTCCTTTCAATTTAATATTTTTTGCTTTAATTCCATGCTTTGTTCTTCATTTTCATGCTTTTTCTTCATTTTCATGCTTTTTCTTCATTTTATGATTTTTGTCTTAACACCTTGAATTCATGTTAGATCTTAAGAATTGGTTATGGAATCTAGATGAGTGACACATCTAGATCATAGATCGGCTTTTGGATCGTCTTGATTTCAAGTATTTCATATGCTTTATTTTGATTTCTATTTTCATGCATAGTTTTAGGCTCAACCTTAGATCTACACTTCGTTACTTATTATTTTCCGTAAAGATTTAAACTTTGACGTCAATTTTCATTGCTCTTTCTATTCATGCTTTCAATTCATGTTTATGTGCATTATTTAAGTTTTTATGTCCATGCAAGCTTAGTTGTACCTTGTGCATGCATGCTTGTACTTGGTGAAACATGCTTGTTTTTGCTTATTATCATTATTTGCTTTGCATTTTCAATTAAGGCACAAGACCGAGGCATTCTACCCACTTGCTATTTTGATTTTTAGGATAGTTTAGATAGGTTAACTGCTTTATTTGCATGTCCCTTGTATTTTTCAAAGCTTAAACACAAAGATTCCTCAATTGAATCGATTTCCGATAATACCTAGCCAATATAACCTTTTATTTCTAAAACCACTAAAAACTATACTTCAAAACGGTGCCGTTACCGGGGATCGAACACGGGTCACCCCCGTGACAGGCGGGAATACTCACCACTATACTACAACTATGAGGTATACGCGCTTTGGTGCTTGGTCCATGGGCGTCAAATTCCGCTCTATCCTTATATCTATGCCGGGATTTGTGGGATTCAGAAAATGAGAGGCGGGAGTGTAGCCCGGGTCGGTATGGGTCCCATGATCACGTTGTTAGCCTATCATTTCGGGTTTGATCCCGAGGCGGCTAATATGGCGAGGATCGAGCCGATAGAGTTGGGTTGGAAATTACCGAAGATCCCGGCGAACCCCCAACGCTGATTAGAGCATATTTGTCCTTATTTTTATTAGTATTTTAGTTCCTGTTTCTATTTGTTTTTTGTATAAGTTGGATAGTTTAAGCTTAATTTCGTGTATTTGTACTTCCAGCTTATTTTACCGCTTTTTGATCTAGATTGATGCAATTAGGTGATATTTTGATGTTTTTCACCTTATAGCTAAGTAACCGGAAGAGTTCAGCATGCAAAGGATGGAGAATGATGATCGAGAGACAAAGATCGAGCTTTCCTGTGAAGGAGTAGCAAGAATTTGATGCTGCAGATTATCTATAACGGTTTTCCATCTATAATCGTTATAGTAGCACCGCCGACACTAGCTTTCGGGTGCGGCCAAGGGTCGCCTGTGTCGCCCGATGCTTTCCGGCACTGATCGACGCACAAGACGACATAACTCTCTGTGAGCGTTGACCCATGGAGTGTCGGCCGACACAAACCAGCCAGACCGCCGACGCTGTCGAGCGCTGCGTGCGACACCTGCCGAGCCATGACTAGCGTCGACTGCCTGCGTAGACCGATGCACTTGTCGATGCCAACGTGCTGAAAATATATTTTTAGGCTTTCTTGTGCGCCAAGACATACAATAACTATAATACCCTTCATATTTCGGGTTTTTAAAGAGAGACACGCCTACCTAGGGTTAGAGAGCACAGAAATAACACATCTACACAATCTGTTACGTAGTTAGAGATCAAGATTGAAGATCCAAGTTCCTTACGTTCAAGTTTCACTTCAAGTCAAGATCTTCGTTCCAACTCCGGGCTCGCTGGAGACTTTTATCGCTTTTACTAGTTTCAATAAGTTTTTTAAACTCTTTATTGCTTTCTTAGTTAATTTCTTAGTTAATTCTAGGATTAGATAAATTGTTCTTGATTTACTTTATGCTTGATACTTGGGATATTTTGATAATTTAGTTCTTAATCTTTCAGTTTTTAAATTGTGTTTATTTCCTGCTTGGATATTGTATAGTTGAATTCGAGTTATTATGCAATTAGGTTCGTACTATTTAACTCCGTTCTTAAGATTCATGATAGTAATTGCTTTAGGTTATTCTATTCTACTTATGCTTTATAGATTGCTACTTTTGCTATTTTATTTAGTTTAATTATTGCTTTTAAATTCTAGTTGGTAATTTTAGTTAAGTTAATTAGGTTTATTTAAGTTCATGCTTTTCAATTTAGTAGTTGATAATTATAAACAAACAAAAACCCCCATTTGTATGAATTATTGGTTTAATTGTTATTGAGAAAAATATCTAAGAGGCCGAACAGTTGTCCTCGAGAGAATCGATTTGAGTCAACTTACCACCCTACAAGTTCCTCGTACTCTTGTGAGAAATCTTGAATGTTTTAATTTAAAAATATATATTTTGGGTGCACAAAAGCATGAATGAAAAATTTGGCGCCGTTGTCGGGGACAACGAGTAGGATTCAAGGATGCTTTTCGTTTTATTTTTTTGAGTTATTATTTTATTTTTATTTTGCAATTGGCTTGGATTGTTGCCATTGGTGCGTTGAGTTGTTGTTAAGTGCATGCAGGGGAGGCGATCTCTTAGACCCAAACTTGCACCATTACTCGATAATATTCACCATCCAAAACAAGCATGGTCAAGGCTTATCCCCATCAATCCATTTAATTCATCCATTGCTACTACCATCGATCAAAACCAAGTTCCCGACTCCATGTTAGGAGCACAATCAATTTGAAACGGTGATTCCCCACCAAGATCACCTCCACGTCATATTCGAAACGGGTATGGTAGTGAACCAATCATTATGCAAGGTCAACCACAACCCCGAGTTTATTGGGCTAATTATCAGCAAAACGTGGAGAATATGAGACTAGACGCGGGGAGAAACGAGGGAGTTAACCAACAACATAACGAAGAACTAAATCGCCAACTTAACAACGTAGTCGATCATCCACACAACATGGCGAAATATAAGACAAAATGAAGAGAGAAACAACAATGTCAATCGTCAACGCAACATCGAGAATGTGGCATTAAGGAACGATGATTTTTATCAGCATAACGAGTATGCTAACAATCATAGACGGGTAGATGATTGGTTGGCAAATCAAAACCATGGCTACGAACAAGAACATTTTGAAAGGAGATACAAGCGCGAGAATAATTATGAAAGGAACACATATGACGACCACTAAGAGAGAGCTAATGACCGAGTTAGAGAACTGAGGGGAGATAGAGCACCTAGACAGCGCGATTTGGTGCGTCCGAAGGTTGCACCTTTTAGGTCAGCTATTGTTCTTGGACCAACCGCAAGGGAAGTAGAGATTAAACCACATCAACTTAATTTACTTCCGACTTTCCACGGAGGTGCCCATGAAGAACCTTTGGCATTCTTGAACTATTTTGTTGATGAAGTTGGCCGATTTGTGGTTACCAGCCTTAACAAAGAGGAGTTGCAAATGATTTGTTTCCCTTATAGCATGAAGGACAAAGAAAAGTCATGGTTACTATCCCTAGAACCTGGATCGTTGAATGATTGGGAGATGATAAGTGAGAAGTTCTTAAATCAATATTATTCAGCACAAACAACGGGGCATCTTCAGAGGCAAATTGCTACCTTTGAAAAGTTGGAGGGAGACCTATTTCATGAGATGCGGGAGCGTTACAAGACACTTTTGCAAGCTTGCCCCCACCATAACTACTCTCCGGAGATGACTAAAAAGTGTTTCTTTGATGGATTATTGGACCATGAAAAAAGGGAAGTTGAAATAGCGGCAGGAGGAGACTTCGGAGATTTAACGGCCCCCAAGGCAAGACGAGTGTTGGATAAGCAAAGCGAAAAGTCTAGACAAACCAACTCGGCCTCGTAAATTAAAAGTTAATGAGATATCCATTCCCGATCCTGATTTAGATGACGGCATATTAGTCAAGGCGAAGTATGAGGAGATATTTGATGAGAAATTGGCAGCTTGGAAAGCCGAGCGGGCGAGCAAGGTCTCTTCAAAGAAGATTGCTACGACGTGTCACCAATGTGGATCCCCTGAACATTTAGCGCACATGTGCCCTCTCAACAGTGAACAGCAAGAAGATATTAATGCTGTCTAGAATTTTTCATACCAACAACATTCAGGGCAACAACCCGCTAAGAGATTCAATGTGCAATGTGATTCTCCCCTTTTCAAGTGGGGCCCCAGAATCCCAAATTATATTCTACCCGATCCGCAATACCCACCACCACATGCGCAAGCACCACTACCACCACCTCAAAATAATTTCCATATGCAAGGACAGGTGTCTACTACAGTTCAATCAACTGATCAGCTATTGGTTTGGTAGTAGAATCAAGTGGTTGAAACTATTAAAAATAGGGATGGACTCGCGCAGGTTCGAAATGATATCACTAACATGAAAAAGGCTATTCTTGATAATACAGCTGGTCAAAGGAAACTAGAAACAGTAATAGGTCAATTATCGACCCACCTAGCTGGGCTCTCAAATGAGAAGGGTAAACTTCCAAGCCAGGTAGAACAGGCTTCGGCAGTTCATGTCCTTCGCAGTGGAAAAAAGATCGACAACGGAATAGTTCACCAGGATATGGAGGTCGAAGTCAAGGACAAAACACCAACTTCTAGCAAGGGCAATGTTTCTAAACCAGTAGATCAACTACATAAATCCTCTAATAGATATGTTCCTAGATCCATTCAAGGGATGATTCCAAATGACGCCCTAGGCAAAGACGATGTTCTTAAACTATCACCGCCAAGGCACTTGACGACACCGATCAAGGATGTTATTCCTTTTCCAAGACGTTTGTGTCCAGCTAAAGCGAACAAAAGATTCATGGAACTATATAATCTATTGAAAAACGTCAATATTAACTTGCCACTTTTGGAGGTAATCAAAACAATGCCCGCCAATGTGAAAATTTTCAAGGAACTTGCTTCAAGGGAGAGACGCTTGGCGACAACTCAATATGTAACATTGCAAAAGGAAGTAAGCGCAGTTTTCAAGAGGCCATTACCACCTAAGGAGCTCGATCCTGGAATTTTCTGCATTAATATTTCCTTAGCTGATGGAAAAACTGCAAAAGGAATGTTGGGTCTTGGAGCAGGAATTAATTTAATGCCTTATTGACTATATCGAGAATTTGATATTGGGCAACTGAAGCCGACGACCATGCGACTGCAGTTGATCGATCGCTCGATTCGGCTACCTTTAGGGATGGTTGAAGATGTTTTAGTGCAGGTTGGAAAGCTGGTATTTCCGGTTGATTTTGTGATCTTGGACGTTAGCGAAGTGCCGGTTGCAAGCACGGAGCATACAATTTTATTGGGGAACCCATTTATGTCTACCACCCATACTTTGATTGATGTTCACAAAGGAAGAATGACGATGACCGTTTCGGGTGAATCAGTGATGTTTTCTCTGAAAGTTATTCAAAATAATCCTACCCATGCCATGCTAGATGATTGTTCGTTCTTTGATCCAGCTGCTTCATGCATCCACGAGCTGAAAGGAGTCACAGTTTTGGACAAATTGGGCGACGAGGATGACACCGGTTTTTCGAGAAAGGTGGGGGATACACTCGAAGTAGACTTACGTAAGGAGTTTGATGAGTTGATCGAGTTGCTAGGAATCGACATAAGTGATATTATTGAAGACATCCAAGATGACTTGAATGTGAAGAATGAAGCACCTAAGATCGAGCCAAGGGTTGAGTTGAAGCCACCAACAAATCATTCTAAGTACGATTCCCTCGACCCTAATAGAAATTTTAAACGTGCAAAGAACAAGGGCGAGGCATATATCAAAGATTGGACGAGGAATAAGAAGAAATTGAAAGAGGTTCGCACAAAGAAGGTTAAAAACTTACAGTATGAGGTTGGTCAATTAGTGATGTATAATCACGAACGTAAGTTTGATCCAACTGATCTCTAGGCCGCATGGAGTGGACCATTTTTGATAAAAGAAATGGATGAGTACGGAGTAGAAACGTTATACGATGAGGTCGTAAAATCATCTTTTCAATTTCACAAACATAGACTTCAACCTTATCGCGACGGAAGGAAGAAGTATCGAGATCGTAAATTGGTGGTGATGGGAGATCCACCACAAATTTGTAATTAATCGCACATTATAGCGTCGAGCAAGCGACGTTAAAATTTGCGCTTCTTGGGAGGTAACCCGATATTTTTTTATCCTTTTGTATTTTATTTTCAGTTTACTTCATGCTTTATTTTCATTTTTATCTTTTTCGAACAGATGGAAGGACTCGAACAAGGAGAATTGATCAATCAAGTGAAGGAGAAATCGGTGCCGAGATGAATACCGCATAGTCAGACGCACCATCAATGCACCTGCCGAGAAACGTCTCTGTGTGCGTCGATGCACACAGCGTCGGCCGACGCACCCGTCGACGCGACCCAAACCCGGCCCAAAACGCGTCTTAAGCTGGATTTTACCCGCCGACCTGACCCATTTTCATACGACCCACGGCCAAAAACCTTCTTGGACTTATAAAACACGACCGAGCCCTCTTTCCCCTCCCTTCCTTCACCTTTCAATTCTCAACTTCAAATAATCCCCAACTTCTTTCTTTCTTTCTTCAACAAATTAGTTCCTTCTTCAAATTCATGCAAATTCATACCCCAACTAAAACAATTAAACAAACATATTAACCCACACAATCCTAAATCCCAGTTTTTCCTTCCCTCTCCACCTTTTAAACCAACTTCACAATTCGGGGTCAAGGAGGCAAGGTGTAAAATTTCGGAGGAAGAGTTCGTTTCATTATATAGTCGTCGAGGTACTTCGCTATTTCTACCCTGAGATTAATATTGATTGTTATTGGTTGCGTTTGGGAAACCTTTGGTTCAAGAAATATCTTAGTTCATTGTTTCTTGAACACGCCCGCCAAGTGCTCGACGAAATTCCCCAAAGAGCGAAAAGTTCAAAATTTTCCACTTTTTCATTCGAGTTTTTCTCACTCTGTTTGGTGCGGGTAAGAGGAAGGCTTCATCGGGTAAACACAAGGATATCTCGGGGAGATACAATGCCCCGTTCCCCATTTACGATAGTGATGAGGGGATGAAGTCTGAATCTTATTGAGGTTGGGAAATGGATTCTCATAGGACTATTCACATTTACGACATAGAGGAGCAAGCACAAAACGGTTCGGAGCACCATGCTCAAATTCTCGCCTACATTGAAGGTCTCGATTGCGAGGTATTCGTCCGGATGGAATTGCCCGGTTACCGCGAGCTCATGTATGAATTTTATTCGACCTTGCACATTTTTCGTGATAGAACTTTCAAGTGTCGACTTGGTGGGAAAGAAATTGAGGTTAATGAAGATGTTTTTAATGAGATTTTCGGATTGCCTACCGAGGGTGTTGACTCCATCATAGACAATAAGGAGTTTGACCTTCCCACTTTTTGGGGGGAAATAACTAGGGGGCATACGGGGGATTGCAAGCGGTTCCCGTGTGCACGGATTGGTAATCAGGCCGTGTACATTGCTTATAAGATCCTTGATCAAGTCATTCGATGCAACGAGGAGCCGACGAATGTGACCAAGCCGGAGATCTTAGTTCATCATTGTCTACTTAACGATCACCAACCTCGGCTTTACCCTTTGATCATAAACGGGCTTTACAACGTAACCGGAGGGAAACTGGGTAGTCAGAAACCGCTCCTCGCGTTCGCGCCTTATATCACCAGACTTGCCCATCACTTCGGTTTCGATCCGGCCGATAGCGGATTTTCTCATCTCGGGTTATCTTATCTCTCGGTACTGTGTGTTCTGACTACTAAGGCAAGGAACGTAGGACACAGAGGATTCTCATCACGTCATATCAACGAGGATAATGAGGAGGTTCCACAAGCGACCCCACATGCCAATGCGGGCCCGAGTCCCGATTGGGCTCGATTTATCGAGGAGAACCGAGCTTTTCAAGAGAAAATGTTTGAGAGATTTCAGTCGATGGAAACAAAGTTCGACACTAGTGACCGCCGTAATCGGCGAAGCCTTTGAAAGATCAATGCTCGTCTCTCTTGCCTCGA
Source organism: Phtheirospermum japonicum (assembly GCA_014905375.1). Taxonomy (NCBI): domain Eukaryota; kingdom Viridiplantae; phylum Streptophyta; class Magnoliopsida; order Lamiales; family Orobanchaceae; genus Phtheirospermum; species Phtheirospermum japonicum. The sequence goes on from BMAC01000343.1 coordinate 726,343, forward strand.
GGAATGTTTTGACGATGTTTACCCGCCTACTGCCACCAAGACCCAGCCAGAGATGGACATTGACGGTAATCTTACCAACGACCTTTCCACCGAGTTCTAATATCCTTTATTTCACAAAAATATATAAAAATAAAAAAATATATATATATTTAAAACTTTTTAGTTTGTTCTTTGTTTTCTGTGTTTGTTTATTTTTCGTAGTTTTAATCAAAATATTCCAATCACGGCGGCAGACGATTGCACAAATTCCACATGGAGCTGCTCGACTATTCTACTCTTCAGGGATGTTTTCTCGTCCCTTGCCTCTTTTTATATTTATATGTGTTCGTGGCAATACGGGGACTGCCAGTCTTTTAGGAGGGGAGAGATGGTCGAGCGTGGTTTGTATTTCGTAATTTGTGCAAAATTTTTAAATCTTTATTATCTGTAATAACTAATACTTAATGTGATTGATTGCTATTTCTACGTTAAATCGTGTTTGTATGGCTTGCCTGTCGAAGTTAACTAAGATTAGATTTGAAGCTTTTGTCTTTTGAACGTGTATAAGTGCATGATTTTTCAAATTATTGTTTATATATTGTAAAATGGTACTTGGACGCAAATGATTTCCCAAAACCTTAAAAGCAGCGTCAATTCAAAAAAATTTCATGCAAAAAGCCTGTGAGTAGCCTGAGTGATTATCATCATTGCATGTGCTTGAATAAGTTCAGTCTTGATATCTCTTTGAAATCGTTGTATGTAGTTGACTTTGAACATGACGTTAAGGCAAAGAAAAAATAACCCCTATTTCCGGCCATATCTATATATTTTAGCCACTATAAATTCCGAATGAGCCAATCATAGCCAAATTATCCATTCATACAGTCTTGAGTGATTTTATTGAGTCGACCCCTACTAACCCATTAAAAGAGTGGGGTAGGAGTTCGTATTTGTTTTGGTATTAGTGTTGTGGAGATTTTATTAGGAATTTATTATGTTTATGAATTTTTGTAATTTAGGATCGAACAAAAAAAAAGAAAAAGAAAAAAATACCCCATAAAAAAATTATAATAAGGGGGAAATAAAAAAAGAAGAAAAATAAGGATGGTGAGTCTAAGTTGAATTGTGTTAGTCATTGCCTACGCGCTAATAAAGGCTTGTGTTTAGTGTTGAGTTTCTTATGAAGCTTAATGTTTAAGAGGCAAGAGTTGTGTTTGAATAAGAAGCACATTATAAGCTTCAATTATGTTAAAGTGGTTTGAGCGACAAGACGGTTAAGAGTTACAAGTTGAGAAATAGCCTATGTTTAAAGGCTACGTTATGAGTGTTTAGTGAGGTTTTTATTTTCGAACAAGGTGAAGCATATTGCTTCGTAATTAGATTAGGTTGGGTGAGTTATTTATCATGTTAGATCATGAGTTAGCCACACGACTTATATATTCCATACCTGTCCAAGGAGCCTTACATTATAACCCGAAAAGACCTTTTCCGATTCTTAGTTCGACAACACACTTAATTTGCGATTGAGAAGAGATTGATTTTCGGTTCTTGTTTATTGTGCATGTATTTGTATGATTTGAGCGTATACACGTCCTACGTAGCAATGCTTGAGTGCTTTTGAGCGTACACTTATATATATTACCCTTTGTGAGGATGCATGAATTATTTATGAAGCGACAAAGTAATAAGGGTGGAGTGTTGGAAGTTGCGTGACTTGTATCTATATTTCAAAATTATGCATGTAGCATAGCACGACTCATTGCTTCAGCTGATTTTCTTTCTCGTTATACTTTTAATGTAACGTCTGTTTAAGGACGAACAAGTCAATTAAGCGTGGGGTATTTGATTAGAGCATATTTGTCCTTTTTTTTATTAGTATTTTAGTTCGTTTATCTATTTGTTTTTGGTATAAGTTGGATAGTTTAAACTTAATTTCGTGTATTTGTACTTCCAGCTTATTTTTCCGCCTTTTGATTTAGATTGATGCAATTAGGTGATATTTTGATGTTTTTCACCTTATAGCTAAGTAACCGGAGGATTTCAGCACACAAAGGATGGAGTACGATGATCGAGAGACAAAGATCGAGCTTTCCGGTGAAGGAGTAGCAAGAATTTGATGCTGCAGATTATCTATAATGGTTTTCCATCTGGAACCGTTATAGTAGCACTGCCGACACTAGCTATCAGGCACTGCCGACGCTGCTGCCGAGGGTCGCCTGCGTCGCCCGATGCTTTTCGGCACTGATCGACGCACAGGGCCGATGCAACTCTCTGTGAGCGTCGACCCATGGAGCGTCGGACGACGCGAACAAGCCAGACCGTCGACGCTGCTGAGCGCTGCGCGCGACACCTGCCGAGCCATGACTAGCGTTGACTGCCTGCGTAAATCGATGCACCTGTCGATGCCAACGTGCTGAAAATGCATTTTTAGGTTTTCTTGTACGCCAAGACATACAATAATTATAAATACCCTTCATGTTTCGAGTTTTTTAAGAGAGACACGCCTACCTAGGGTTAGAGAGCACAGAAATAACACATCTACACATTCTGTTACGTAGTTAGAGATCGAGATTGAAGATCCAAGTTCCTTACATTCAAGTTTCACTTCAAGTCAAAATCTTCGTTCCAACTCCGGGCTCACTGGAGATTTTTATCACTTTTACTAGTTTCAATAAGTTTTCTAAACTCTTTATTGATTTCTTAGTTAATTTCTTAGTTAATTCTAGGATTAGATAAATTTTTCTTGATTTACTTTATGGTTGATACTTGGGATATTTTGGGTAATTTAGTTCTTAATCTTTTAGTTTTTAAATTGTGTTTATTTCCTGCTTGGATATTGGATAGTTGAATTCGAGTTATTATGCAATTAGGTTCGTACTATTTGACTCCGTTCTTAAGATTCACGATAGTAATTGCTTTAGGTTATTCGATTTTACTTATACTTTATGGATTCGTTGTTGCTACTTTTGCTATTTGATTTAGTTTAATTATTGCTTTTAAATTCTAGTTGGTAATTTTAGTTAAGTTAATTAGGTTTATTTAAGTTCATGCTTTTCAATTTAGTAGTTTATAATCACAAACAAACGAAACACCCAATTTGTATGAATTATTTGTTTAATTGTTATTGAGAAAAACATCCAAGAGACCGAACAGTTGTCTTCGAGAGAATCGACTTGAGTCAACTTACCACCCTACAAGATCCTCGTACTCTTGCGAGAAAGCTTGAATGTTTTAATCTAAAAATATATATTTGGGGTTCACAAAAGCTTGAATCAAACGCCCCCACCACCGTATCCAAGAACGAGAGGAGAACGATGAGTATAATCAGCGGCACAATGAGGGAGTCGAGGCCGATGAAGCCCCGAATACCGATTCGGGCACGCCATTCGACTCAAGCACGAGCCATGCGGCAATCCCGCAATACGGAGGCCCAAGCACCGGACCGGATCCTGACATAGGTTGGCACGAGTTCCTACACGAAGTGTTTGCGCATTTTGATCGGCTCGACGCGGGGCAAGCAAGGGCCGACCGAGCACACCACGCCCTCCATAGTCGCCTCTTGTTGATCGAGAGCCGAATGCATCGGTATGAGGAGGAAGATGAAGATTATGAGGAAGGGGAGGACAACAACGATGAGAAGGAGGAATAAGAGACCGATGAGGAGGACGAGGACGCAAACCTCCAACCCCGACGTCGGAGACGTCATTGATTTTCCTAGTTTCCTTGTATTTATTTAGCCGTTTGTTTTCATGAGACTTGCATGTTATTTTGGTTTGTATCATTTTGATTCGATTATGTTCTTTTATTTTTATCTAACTCTTGAAAAATCCAAAAATATTTGAAAAATCTTAAAAACAAAAAAAATATTATTTTGTCTTTTGGGTTCTATCTAGTCTTTGGTTTTGCTTTATCGTGATTTATGTACATATTTTCTTGAGTTTTTAATTTCGTGTAACTTTGTTGTATATATATTCCGCCTCCAACCTTGGGCGAATTGATGGCTTGGTAGCGTTCATGTAGTCGGGAGATACTAGCTATGCTCGATTTTTGCTTGGATAGCTTGGTTTTTAAGTGGACCCCACAAAGATCGACCCGAACTCGATCGGTTGAGGAAGTTTCTATTCATTCCCCTTTTACTTGATTTTCATTAAAATGGAATGAGGGCATTGCATGGTTTAAGTGTGGGGTGGGTAGGTGGTTTGGGTCCGGGTGTCGAAAAGCATGATTTGTCTTTCTTAACTCGAGCCTTGGCGAAGTGACACATTCTTGGCAAAGTGACGCTTACTATTTGCGCTATTATATGGTTGAGTCATTTTTGTTTTATTTTTGTGTCTTTATTACATTGTTGAACAACTCCATATACTTGTAAGTTTGAATAGTTCACTATGCCCTCTTATGTGAGGAGTTGAATTTTTGTGCTTCGTCCAAAACCCGCCTATATATATATATATATAAACAACATTTACACGTGAAAAGATTGTAAAACTCTAAAATCTCTTTTGATTTCGCTCCCAAATTTGGTGTAAACTAGTGAGTAGCCTTGTGTGATTTATTGGCTTGCTTGCATTTTGTTTTATAAAAATTACATTGAGGAGGTTTGACTTTGCTCGTACATGATTGAATTTGAAAATGACTTCGAGGCACATATATCACCGTTATTCTGACCATATCCAAATATATAAGCTAGTTAAAAATCCCAAATGAGCCTCCTTGAGCCTTTATCCCGTTTCTTGTTAGCCGAGCTTGATTTTAGCTCTTGTATCTTCATAAATTGTGAGGTGAGGGGATATGTTGTTAGTTGACGAGAAATGTGAGGGAAATCTATTGTGGGCTTCGGGTTTTGAGTTGCTTATACAAAAAAAAAGAGAAATAAAAAAGAAAACAAAAAAGGAAGAAAAATAATACTCCAACAAAAATCACGAAAAGTGATAAAGCGTGCGTTCATGTGTAAAGCTTAATTTAAAGGCTAAGTTTAGTGAAAAGAAGCAAATTCAAAAATCTTCTAAGTGTTGTGAAATAATGTCGGAAAAGCGTGTGAGAATACTAAAGGGTTTCAAATGAGAATTTGGTGAATTGGGAAAGGTGAAGTGATTATAGCTTCTGGTTTTAGAAATTAGGAATTTATATGTTATTGATCGCGTTTGATCGTGTCTTAGCCACTATATCCAAATGGTCCATACCTTACCAAAGAGCCAACATTACAACCCATAATAAATACCTCTTTCGATTCTTATTTGGTCATGTACTATGAGCAATATTGAGCGTCCAATTTGTGAAATCCTGACAAAGGTGCATGTATTGACCGACTTGAGCGTAAACACGTCCTATATACACTTGAGCGTATTGAGCGAACACTCTCAAAATTCCATTGGAGAGGAATTCATCGATTTGGTTTGTATTTGAGAAAGAGTAATAAGAGCAATGCTTGACGATAGCGAGTTTATGTTGATATTCACATCATATTAATAAGGATAGACACAAGGATTTTTGTTTTTACATAATGTTCATTGCATGTATATTCTTGATTCTTTTCGTTGTTCGAGGATGAACAAACCGGTAAGTGTGGGGTAGTTGTTTTGCATGTAATTTTTGTGTTTTTCCTAGTGTTTTTAGTTGGAGTTTAGCGTTGGTTTTAGTCGTTTTGAGTCGTTTATTCTAGTTCTTAGGTCATTTTCTTGTTTATTTGTTTTTAGGCTTAAAGTATACAAAGTGTGAGATGTTTGTGCTACTTTTGGGTTTTTAAGTTTGAATTATTGTTTTGTAGGTGGCTAAAAGGTTTATATTCACTCGGCGGACGTTTTGGACCAAAAACCGAGAGATTCAAGCCAAAAGCATCCAAGATCAACTTAAAAGCTCCAAATCGACTGCCAGATCGACTAGCAGTCGATCGACTGGTGACGGGTCGACTGAAAGATCCCCGAATCGACTGTCGGACAGTAGCCAACATCTTAGAAGCAAGTAGTCGATCGACTGCGACACTGAGGGCTGTGGGAATTTTAGTGTTTTGACATTTTTGCCCCTACAAACAACTATATAAATCCCACATCTTGTACCAATAAAAAAACACCTATCCTACCAACCCTAACTTGGGTTTGGGATCAAATTACTCTCAATATCTTGGATAACTTTCTCTCTTAGGTTTGAGATTCGGTTTAAAGCTTTGATGTAATTTCATTTCTAGATTTAGATTTAATTTCAAGCACCTCCTTGGGTTTGTAAGTCTAAGAGGAATCCAAGTACTCCCTTGGATTGTTACTTTTGATTGCAATTACATTGAAGCTTTGTTTCCTTTCTTAATTCAAGTAAGTTTCCTTTTAATTTAATATTTTGTGCTTTAATTCCATTCTTTGTTCTTCATTTTCATTCTTGTTCTTCATTTTATGCTTTTTGTCTTAGCACTTTGAATTCATGTTAGATCTTATGAATTGGCTATGGAATCTAGATGAGTGACACATCTAGATCATAGATCGGCTCTTGGATCGTCTTGATTTCAAGTATTTCATATGCTTTGTTTTGATTTCTATTTTCATGCATAGTTTTAGGTTCAATATTAGATCTACACTTCGTTGCTTGTTATTTCCCGTAAAGATTTAAACTTTGAAGTCAATTTTCATTGCTCTTTCTATTCATGCTTTCAATTCATGTTAATTTGCATTATTCAAGTTTTTATGTCCATGCAAGTTTGGTTGTACCTTGTGCATTCATGCTTGTACTTGGTAAAACATGCTTGTTTTTGCTTGTTATCATTATTTGCTTTGCATTTTCAATTAAGGCACATGACTGAGGCATTCTACCCACTTGCTATTTAAATTTTTAGGATAGTTTAGATAGGTTAATTGCTTTATTTGTATTTTCCTTGTGTTTTTCAAAGCTTAAAACACATAGATTACTCAATTGAATCGATTTTCGATAATACCAAGCCAATAGAACCTTTTATTTCTAAAACCACTAAAAACTATACTTCATTAAACTAGTCTGGAGAAGAGCTTACGCAATATACTCTACTGGAAAGATGGATTCTAACTGGAATTGGGTCATATAAGGTAACTAAAGTATTAAAAGGAGGAGCCTATGATCTTAGCAAAGTAGTGCCAGGAAGCTGGAACATTTGCCACCTTATAAAGTACTATGCCTAGCTAGAGGAAAGTACATGGCAATATCTTATTTATGGCTTTATTTAATTTTTTTAATGTGAATTTACCCTACGCTCATTTAAACCAGAGATGGATTTTATAGTTTTATGGTGTAGGGTTTATGGATATGGCTTTATGGTTCTGGTATGGCTCAACACTTAGTTAGATCAAAGATGGATTTTATAGTTTTATGGTTATGGTATGCCCCAATGCTTACTTAGGTCAGAAATATATTTTATTATTTTATGGTTTTATGGTCTATGGTTTGTCTATGATTTTGATGTCTATGGTATGGCCCGATGCCTATTTTGGTCGGAAATGGATTTTATTATTTTTTGGTTTTATGGTGTAGGGTTTATGGATATGGTTTTTATGGTTTTCTTGATTTGATGCATGGCTATGGTTGGGTTTGATGCTTGTTTAAGTCGGAGGGGATTTTATGGTTTAATTTATACTTCTGGACATGGTTATATAATTTTATGATTTTAAGGAATTTAAGAAATCCCATGGTTCTATACCGATGCTCATTTAGGTTGGGGGATGGTGTGGCTTTATGGGTATGGGTTCTACTCGACCCTTGCTTTGTTTACATTATCATACAGTTGTGGTTTTTATCAACTATACTTATGGTATTCAGAGTCAGTTTATGAAATACAATTTTAGGGTCGACCTACTTATTAGGTAAATTTCACTATGCGGATACCTGGTAAAAATTTAACTCATGATATGGTGGAATGTTCCACCTATTTGGGTCGGTTAGGATTTACGTGGTTTAACCAATTAAGAGGTTATGGTTATACTTAGGGTATCCATCATAATTCAGAGGAATGTATAGTGTTTTGAAAATATTTCTATGTCAAAACACATCATAAAAACATGTTCAAATAATAAGGAGTTACAATATTTAGTTATTACAATTCAGAAGTAGTAGGGGACATGGGGAACAAATTCATTTAAAGGGAAGTCTAGTTCCGATATTAAGTTGGCCGAGACGATTACATGAGTAACACATTTGTCCCACAAGATCACATGGGGCGACTGGTCGAGGTCACTTTTCCAAAAATCAAAGGGAGGAGGATCTTCCTTAGCTTTCTTGAGATCCACTTGGAAATTCAGATCAGCTGCTTGGATTTGACAGTTAGCTCTCTCGATGGCTTTCTTAAAATACATCTTAGCGCCCTTGCTCACTATTTGGAGAAGGTAATAGTGTGAAGGTAGGTCGAAATTTGGATAACTCAATATGCTTCAAGAAATTATCGAGCAACCACACTCTATATAAGGTATGATGATCTTCTTCGACCTCATATGTATGATCTTCTTATTGATTTGTTGTGCTTGCTCGCTAGCAACTTTTTTCCACTGGTCTAAGGACATCTCTTCACTATTGGCACCTAGTAGATGCTCAGATAGAGAAGCAAAGAGAGGCTCCAACTGTACCAAACATGAGATGGTAAAAAAAAGTACACTAATATGTAAAATGTAAATGATAGGATAATAAATATTACCTGAGCGAGGTATTGGGACACAAGATCTAGTTGGACGGGACTACCAAGGGTCACCAAGTATTTCTTTTCCAACACTAGTATTTAGCCTCACGAAAAAGGCTGTAATTGATCAATGTCTTCATAGCGCAAGAGTCAGTTAGACAGGGATAGAAGGGACAACCTCAAAGATCCTTGGGAACGATGACATTTAGGTTAGATAGAGGATGCAGGCCAAAGATCGCTTATCACAAAAACTTTGTCAACAACAACGCATGGAAAGGACGGTTGAGGTCGGGACTTGCCACGAGTTATTTTTCTTTTCTTCTTATTCTGACCCACATCGACTTGTTCGAGCATTTGTTCACATATTGGTGCGGCGACTTTGGCTTCCAACTCAGCATTTTGATTCATATGTACTTCTTCAGCCGAGGAAGGATTTGGTTGAGGGTTAGCTAAGGCACCTTTAGAATTTAAGGGGCAGTTGAATACAAGCTTTTTTGAAAGAAAAAGGAGAAATCAGTTAGAGAAACATAAAATCACATTGCATATAATTAATTTAAAGGCCTATAGAACATTAACATACCAACTCTAACTCAAACATCTTTTTAGCCTATTTTCTAATTTACAAGAATAAAGGTGTACATACGTTCGAATTTAGTAAGCTTCACCACGTCGAAGGGACTTTTGTTCCACTTCGCAACCAGATATTTATACTTCTTATGGGTCATGGATGGAGGTTTTCCTACCATTATTGGATCCTAAGGGGAGTTACTACTTTCTATTGGGTAAGGAATGGCTAGGGTTTACCTCCTCAGAGGAAGAAATATTTGGCTCTCCATTCTGGCACCTTAGAAGAAAGTTTGACGAGGTAATGGGCTTGATTGTGAGATGAGAGGTAAAATGGCCCCTTTAATTTTTTTGATATGGTAGCAGAAAAAGAGGAAATATACATCAGGTTTTACATTATATTGTCAACATAAGATTAGGTAGCCGGTAATAAAGCGGATGGAGTTGGGGATAAGTTGAAGTAAGGAGACCTTACACTTCACTGCTAGGACAATCATAAAAGGATGCATAGGGAATTTAATCCCAAATGAGATATGGTCTTCGAAGATGGTGATATGCCCAGTAGGGGAATTCTTAGCATCATTCTTACTAGGTCTAGGAAGGACTATATCCATATAGTCGGGAAGATTTAGGTTTTTTATGAGGACAGGAAGTAGCTCGCGATCATAAAGATTCTCTATGGTGATTCTAACACTTTGTTATAGAGGGGATAGATGAGTATGCGAGGAGGAACGAACTATGGTAACAGGATTATGATGGTAGAAATCGAGATCGAAGGAAGGATTGTATGATTGTGGCTCGGTTATTACGGGGATAGTTGTTGGAATTTATTGGGTCATCATTAGGGTTTGGTTTTCCAGATTGAATCATCGGAAGGCACATCTATTAGCCTGGATCTAGGTAAAGTTTGCTTTATTCCTGTTTCTAGTATCATGTCGGTTAAGGTTTTTCCTAATGTTCTTCATATTCTGCGAGATTTCTAAAGATTTATTTTTATAAAAGGGATCAAGAATCGGGACGAGATCCATGGGCGGGTTACTATTAGGGCTTTGAGAATTGATATCCTAGGATTATGAGACATTAAAGGTTTTTTTATGGAATGGATGAATATAAGTGTGCACACAGGCAAAAAAATATAATTAAAAAAATGTAAAAATCGCGATAAGGGAAATTGATAAGATTAAGTAGGAATAAGGGAACTTACCCGTGATATGCGGATGTGAGGATTTATCGAGCTGATCTGTTGATGAGTCCAGGACAACGCACATTGCAGGGGAGCTTGAGAGGTTATCAATGGAGGGAGGTAAAATTTACTCTGGAGGTTAAAATGTGCAAAAGGTGAAAGGCAGTAAAAGGGAATTGACGGTGATTTTATATACGTAAAATAAAATGTGGGCCTTTTATTTTTGGGCATACTAAAATTAGTTTTATCCTTAAAAGTGGGTGAGGACATCTGTCCTCCCCGACACAATGGCAAAATAACATTTAATTAAGAAACGTTCGTAATGTCTCTAGCAGCTTTGCTTTTCATAATAATCTCCCATGTTTGGGTGGATTTGAAGGCTTGGGTCTTATATTAAATCTGATTTCTTACCTAAATCGGGTAGAATATGAAGGACTAAGGTCATCATGCACATTGTCTAGAACGAGACCGGGTCGACAAATAAGGGAATCGATGTATAAGTAACGTGGGTATATTTATAAACATGATATATTAGTTGTTCTTCATTCAGGCCAGTTAAAGAAATCAATTCATAAGATAGAAGGTAAATATGATATGCGCTCCCACGAGCTGATATAATTAGTGTATGTGCATCTTTGGTTGATATGGTACAGTATGTGCCCCGTGGGGCTAATATGGTATGGTATGGGCCTCGACGGGCTGTAGGTATGGTAAAGACTTTAACGACCCATGGTTTTTATGGTAACAATATGAAAATACGAGAGTTCTAATTAATATGGTAACTTAGCATAAGGGTGAGATTCTTAAATCCGCCATCAACCGCCACTGTTCCATCGAGCCGCACTTCTTCCTTGACCTTGATTGCTCTAGAAATAAGAGATGAATTAAATGTCGCCTGAGATCTGACAAGCTAATTTTTTTAAGCCTTAAGAGATGAATTCGTTCCTTGAAGCAAACCATATAGTGATTTCCCTTAAAAATATAGCACGACACTAATGCAATGTATTCTAGAGATCTATTTTTTGATATTAGAGGTTCGAAGGAGAAGATGGTGGAGGCACACGGATCGAAGGATTAGGAATTTTAGAAGGAGATTTGTTGTGATATCTCAGAGTAAATTGGAAAAGAAACCACAGATTTTATCATCGGAGATTTTACGAACTAGCTACGTTATGTCACGCGGGTGAAAGATGGTTTAGTTTTGGTCAGAAAATGAAAAGGTGGGAAATGCAAATAAAAGAAAAAAAAATGGGCGAGATCAACCCGATGTAAGGTCATCCCGATGAGTTAATTGTGCCTAGTTCTCTTCTAAAAGACGGGATTCATTGCTTTTTAGTCATGTTTTTATGTCTTATGAATAAGGGACTCAAGTCTTATTCCAAACTACAATATGCTGCATGCTTTATGCACATATTTAGTGATTGATTAATTCCACATTCTAACTTAAATGTCAAAGTGTCTAAACTTAGAGCGCCCTGTCACGGCCCATGTATATTAGATAGCGGCCACGACTGGAGAGGTAAGCAAAATTAGTCAAACTCTGGATAAGGCTGCCAAGGATAGAGAGTCACACCAGAAACTGGTTGCGATGGCTGAGATTGGGTATTTACAATCTATCTCCCATGGTTTGGTAGGTGTGCACTTGGCATTAGGCAGGGACATCAAATGGTTGGTGCAGATGGACAAGAGATTTAATGCCATATGTCTAGAGCTGGCGAGGCTTTTCCTATTTGCCAATTGTTAGGAGGCTATGTCACGAGAGGGTGAGTGGCGGCATCTAGATCGAGAGCAGCATATTGATGATGATCTAGTGTGGGAGCCACCTGAACTAAGCATGCTGATTGCGGGCGAGGCGCACAGGGAGGACGAGATGGGATGTACAGCCCATGAGGATAGGGTTGGCCCTATTTCACTCGATAAGGAAAGTACGTATCTACGCACTCAAGAAACTTGGACACCGAATGAAGATATATATAGGCTGACGAGCTTTAAAGCCCCAGCTTGGGAATCTTCTAAATAGTTCTCTAAGGGAGTAGTTAGGGTTCCTTAGTGGGCGGGTTGCCCAAGCCTATTTATGGGACACTTATTAGGGTTTTTTAGAGTCCTAGTTCAGGTAAGTAGATTAGCTTGGAGAATGGGACAAAGAAACCTTAATCCTAAATAGTAGTAGTATAAATAGGCTCCTCATCTATTGTATTATTATTATGAATGAGTTGATTAATTTAATTCAATCTTTAGAGTTAATTTATGTGTTCTCTTTTGTTTTCTTCTCCTCGTGCATTTTATTTTATTTCATCTTAGCACAACGCCTTGAGTCTTGTTCGTTCGTTCTAAGGTTTGGGACCATTGAACCTTGTAAAAAAAACTGCCCCGTCCCACATGGAAAGGATCCGCTGCGCACACCATCATGATATCCTGGTGCCTTATTTTTCAAGTTAGTATATCCTAGTTTAGCTACCCACCAGATTAGATGATATTCGAGAGTTGTAGGAAAATTCAGATGTCACTCGTTCCATTCTTGAGATGTTTAACGATTTATACACATCAGGATAAAACTATCTAACCAGAAAAGATTTTATTTATAAATGTACTTTATTAACAGAGGCCTGAAAGACTAACAAAATTGTCTAAGATTTTTAACATAAATCACACGCATCTAGGACTCAACCAAGACCTAAGACAAGTTTAGAAAATACGCACATAATGTATGAATCACTTAATTAGAATATAAAAATAAAATTGGACATGAAATAATAAGTTATGTCAAATGAATACGATAACCAAATACTCTAAATAGATCGACTAGTTCAAAGATTAGCCTGCCCATCCATCCTTTCATTCTAGTCGTGTCCCGGATGTACCAAATTCTGGTACATAAATTCGTGACTAATGTTTTTAGGGTTATGGTAGGGTTCCACCTGGCAGCCCAATTCTCAGGGCTTACCCCCACGGCCCAAATGTTTTATTTTTTGTTTCAAGACAAGAGCTCTTCTGGCTTTTTCTATTTATCTGCCCGACCTGATGTCCGCTTTCTGGTCGGGATCCCTTCTTATAACAAGGCCTGGAAGAAGAAATTTCTTTTCGTGCAGTGTTCGGGTGATTGGGGCTTTTCCTCCGCTCCCATTAATGCCCTACCATAACAGGACTATCTACCCAAAGGATACCGACCTCCTCACTTGGCGAAGAAAATAGCTACCCTTAACAAAATGGTTTCCCACCTTTCCCAGCTTCTTCAACCCGACATCCTGAGCTTCTTCAATGCTCAAAATGAGAACGGCCCTCTCCCTCATGAGATCGGTATATCTCAGAGCTGATCAACTCCCCCCTTATTTTCCATGAGTATTCCTTTTGTGCTTTATGTTTACTCGTCCATGGTTAACTCTACTTTTTTTTAGCCACGATGATGGAGGCAAGGATGGATACAAGGAAGAAAAGGGCCACCGTGGGCGGCCAAAAGAGTCTCCTCGATGAGCCCGCCAGGGCCTCCATAGCTCATGTTGCCGAGGCAACTGCGATTCCAGAGGCGCCCGAGGCTTCGGCGAGGTTAGGGGCGGTAGAGGTCTCGGCCAGGTTGGAGGGGCCTGTTAGGCCGGAAGGAGTGGTCCCCACTGAGCAAATAGACCGACCATCCGTCGACTTTACTACCCCCTCTGATCCCGAAGACGAGCTACCACTGGCCCTGCGCACACGTGCTCGGTCTGGTCCTAGGGCATATACACCCAGGACCCCCATAAGTACCCTTAACCATAGTTTCTTTACCGGCTTAGTCCTGAACTGTCCCGGAGAGATAGCAGCTCAGTTTGTTATGGGGCTGCCCCTCATGCTAATTGCCGAACTGTGTACAAGTTGTCCAATTTTGATATAATCGACTCCTATAACTAGGACGAAGCTCGGGTAAGGGTCTTGTCCCCCTATGCTCATCACTTATTTATTTATTTATTATTACTATTTTTATTATTATATATCATTCTTCCTTTGTTAGGCCATTGTGAAAAAGACGTCTCTTCTGGCTCGAGCCTGAGGTTCCATGATGAACGCCGACTTGGCCAAAAAATATGTAACCCTACAGGAGCGGGAGAAAAGGCTAATCTCGAGGTTGAAGGATAAAGGCGCTGAGCTACACGATTTGCAAACAAGGCTGAAGGTAGACGACGAGAAGTTTGAGGCTGTGAGGGCGGGGCTAGGAGCAGCCCAGGCCGATCTGAATGCGACTCGAGCTGATTTGGAGGCAGCCCAGACTGAGCTGCTGAAGGCTAAGGAGTCGGAGGGGAAGAGCCGATCTTTAGCCATGATCCTAGAGGAAGAGTTTAAGGAGAAACTTCGGCATGCGCAGGCTGAAGGAGACACTGATGGCGAAATCCAGGGCCGAACTGAGGGGCGAGCAGAAGGTCAATTTGAATTTCTTAACTCTGAGGAGGGTCAATGGCTCATCCAGTTGACCAGGGAAATAACCCGGCGAGCTTTCATGGGCTCTATCGAGTTGTATGATATCCTAGTTCCCGAGGCCGAGGCGTACTATCATCTTGGTCTGGATGCCCAGGCCAAATGGTCCTTCGAGAATCCCTCAGTCCCCTTTGACCGCTCTGTCCCCTTGGCAACCCCGCCAGAGACGGCCAGCTTTTCTCATGTTACGGAGGATGATCGAATTCACCAACTTGGAGCTCTTGAGTTTGCCGACTATATTCGCCAGGCCTTTTGCTCATCCTCTTCAGCCTCTTCTCCCCCTCCCCGACTAGTTGTTGATGTTGGCTTTAACAACGACAACGACTTTTCCTACCTTTGCCAACCTAGGTGAACTTCAGAGCAGTACCCAATTGTAGAGAGATCTTGGGGAGGTCTCTGGGGCCGTGGAACCAGCTCGTGGAGAGCTGGATGCTACGGATTATGGGGCATAGTCTCTTATCTGCTCGGGATTCGCTATTTTTATCTTTTAGCTTAAGTTTGTGGGCCTGTACTCTTAAACAATATTTTTTTTGTTTTATCTGCTGTTTTGTCTACATATCCTTAAGGTTTCCACGATTTCCAGAAACCCTAGGATCATCTGTGTTTATCCTTTATCTATAAAATCCTCTTTTCCCTGCATATATTTTCAATATGGCTTCTTCTTCTTTGATCGAGGAAATTGATGTTCTGAAAAGAAAAAATCTTTCGCTCTTCTCCGAAAACATCAAAATGTTTGATAAACTCTCCACATTTAGCGCAAAATTTTCTCAAGTACGTCGGCTCTTGAAGAGGCAGAGGCAAAAGAAACTCCACTACAAGCGTGAGTGGGCTGAACTCCGCCAGCTCGACTGGCAACTTCGAGAGGAGAAGGCCGATCTGCTGGAGTCAGTATGTTGCCTGACTGCCACCGCCGGCGAGGTTCAATCTGCTTCCGCCCGAGCAGATGGGTATTGCCAACGTCGACACGAGACAGAGCGCGAGTTATGGCGGGTTTTCCAGATGCTAGCTTCTGCCAAGAGGGCCTCTTCTTCTCACCCGTAATATTCGCCATGATCTGATTTCATGTTTTGTTGTCTATCTGTGCTTTTGTTGTCTTTCCAAGCATTTCCTTTGTAATTTCAATCAAACTATTGTAGAATTCTGTCATGTACTAGGAATAAATATTTTTCATCTATTTTCCCTGTGATTTAAGGTTGGGTTTAAATAGAAATTAAGGGCCAAAAACCCTATTAATAATCAGATCAATCTTTCTTGGCCAATCCCGGCTCAAAGATTTCATTTATTACTCAGGTAAGGAATATCGGGACATCCGCCTTTAGCCAATCCTGGATTAGAGTTTTTACTGACAACCAACTCAAAATTATCGGGGCATCCTCCCTTAGCCAATCCTAGCTTTAAGGTTTCATTGACAATCAGGTCAGGAAGATTAGGACATTCTTCCTTAGCCAATCTTGAATTGAAAATTCCACTAACAATCAGGTCAACAATATCGGGGCATCTGCCCTTAGCCAATCATGGCTTTAAAATATCACTGGCAATCAAGTCAGGAAGATTGGGACATCCGTCCTTAGCCAATCCTGGCTTTAAAATTTCACTGACAATCAGGTCAGGAATATTGGAACATCCGTCCTTAGCCAATCTTGGCTTTAAAATTTTATTGACCATTAGGTCAGTTCACATAAACTCAAATCGTCATTATATAAATAAGTTTCATAAAATAATCTTAAACATAATATTTTGGGAAAAAAACTTTTTACCCCCTAGACTATTTTGATTTTCAAAGTTTACCATACGAACTTTTTTAAGGACAAACCACCATCTGAACTATGCTTTTTTTGCAACTTACCCCCTGAAATCAGAACTTTGGTGGTTTTGGATATCAAATCTGGTTTGTTAAGTGTTTTTTTGGTATATTCACTCCTTATTTCTAATCCTCCCCTATCTCCGCCCTAATCTACCATTTCTACAATGATATTGGCATGATGGACCTCCTCTCCATGGCGAAAAAGATCAGTAATGACATTTCACGGCTTAAAGAGACATTGTGCCGTTATCATTGTAGAAATGGTAGATTAGGGCGGAGAAAGGGGGGAGGATTAGAAATAAGGAGTGAAGTTACCAAAAAAAAAACTTAACAAACCAGATTTAGTATCCAAAACCACTAAAGTTCTGATTTCAGGGGGTAAGTTGCAAAAAATGCATAGTTCAGATGGTGGTTTGTCCCAAAAAAAAGTTCATATAGTAAACTATGAAAATCGAAATAGTTTGGGGGGAAAAAAGTTTTTTTCCCTAATATATTCGTAAATTTGATAAATTCCACGCTCGGGGTACTCCGACTCCATCCATTTGTTCTAACTCATAAGCTCCACCTGTCAGAACTCTTGTGATTTTAAATGGCCCTTGCCAAGTGGCATCAAGTTTTTCCTTGGCTTTTCCTAGGTCAGCTCTGCGCAGCACCAAATCTCCCACTTGAAAACATCTCTTTATTACTGTTTCTCCAGTACTCTCCTTAGGATTAGTGCGATAGGACCAAAGAATTGAACTGAGCTCCTCCACCCATTTGTCGCCTGACCTCGACTTGACCATTTCCTGAGGATGATAGACAAATGTGAAGTGTTGGTCTATCTTCATCTTAGTGCACCAGGCTCTGATCTTAGCTCCCATAAACTTCATGCCATTATCCGAGACCAGGATCCTGGGGATGCCAAATCCACACACTATGTTTTTCCATAAAGATCCCATCACTGCATCCTCCGTAATTTTTGCCAGATCTTCAGCCTCTACCCATTTGCTGAAATAATCAATGGAGACAATCAAGAACTTCTTCTGAGCTGGAGCCGTAGGGTAAGGTCCGACCAGATCTATCCCCCATTTCGCAAAAGGGCAGGGAGAGCTCATTGTCATGAGATCTTCCGCCGGCCGGTGAGCCAAGGGAGAGATCCTCTGGCATTTGTCGCACTTCCTAATGAAGTCTTCCGCTTCTTTTCACAATGATGGCCAAAAATAGCCAGCCCTCATGAATTTTCTTGATAAGGTCCTGGCGCCCATATGATTACCACAACACCCTTCATGAATCTATCTAAGGATATGGGCGCCCTCCTTCATGCTCAGACATCTCAGAAGAGGTTGTCCAAATCCCCTCCTATAAAACTCACCTTTGATTAGGCAGAAGCGTGAGGATCTAACCCTTACCTTCGTTGTTTCTCTTTTATTATCTAGTAAGTCTCCTTTCTCCAGATATAACATGATCGGGTAGTGCCAATCTGTCTCCTCCTCTAACGCATGCACCTCTTCCTCTCCAAACTCCCGATATGGCATTAGGAGAGTGATTACTCTTTCCTGATAGTCCGTTGCCGAGCTGGCTACCTTAGCCAAGTAATCAGCTCAACCATTCTCATCTCTAGGGATTTGATCGATTGTTAAAGAGTTCATGGCATTGGTCAATTCGCGAAATTGAGCCAAATACCTCTGCATGTGCTCCTCTCTTGTTTCAAACTCTCCGTTTATTTGTTTGCATATAAGCTGTGAATCTACACGCACTTGGTTTGCCCATAGCTCCTTTGCCGTCTGGACTCCCCTCAGCAGGGTCACATACTCTGTGTATTGTTGGAGAGGGGGTAGTTCATGCGCACTGCGTATTATGCAGTGACCCCTTCCGGGTCTATCAACACTATCCCAGCACCACAGCCTAGGTTGCTGATAGAACCATCGGTGTAGATCGTCCATTCTTTTGTCCCCTCAAGAGAGATGGTCATTTCCTGCATGAAGTCAAGTAATGTCTGGGCTTTAATCGTTGTTTGTGCCTCGAAGCTAATATCGAATTCACTAAGCTCGATTATCCACTTCACCAAGTGCCCCGAAACCTCATGCTTATCCATAATTTCCCTTAGGGGTAAGTTAGTTCTGACCATTATGTTGTGTTAAAGGAAATAAGGACGGAGCTTATGAGCCATCCCGACCAAGGCTAACATAGCTCGTCTATCTCTACGTACCGAAGCTCGGCATCATGCAAGATCTTGCTCCAGTAGTACACCGGTTTTTATATCTTGCCTTCTTCCCTGATCAGGACCGTGCTGACAGCTTGCTTTCCTACAGACAAATACAAGATTAGGGACTCTCCCTAGATAGGTTTGATGAGCAATGACATTCCTGCCAGGTACTCCTTCAGTCTCTGAAATGCATCCTTGCATTTTTCAACCCACTGGAACGGGGCTCTTTTTCGTAAGGCCTGAAAAAAAGGCAGACTCTTCTCAGCCGAGCATGAAATGAACCTGCTTAGGGCTGCTATCCACCCGGCCAAGCACTGCATCTCCTTAACATTTTTCAGAGGCTGCATATCCATGATATCCTTAACCTTCTCTGGATTTGCTTCTATCCCTTTTTTCGTGACCATGTAACCCCAGGAACTTTCCATCTCTCTTACCCCAAACATGCACTTTTTGGGGTTGAGCTTCATCTTATACTTCCTCAAAGTATCAAAGGTTTCTTTCAGGTCATCCACGTGTGAAGCTGCTTTCACACTCTTGACCAACATATCATCCACATAGACCTCCATGTTGCGCTCGAGCTAATTTTTGAACATCTTGTCCACTAGCCGCTGATATGTGGCACCCGCATTCTTAAGTCCGAATGGCATGACCATGTAGCAATAGGTTCCCTTTGGAGTTATGAAACTTACTCGCTTCTGATCTTCTTTGGCTAGCCTTATCTGGTGATATCCCTTCGAGGCATCCATCATATTTAGCAACTCACAACCCGATGTAGAATCTACGAGTTGGTCTATCCTCGGCAGTGGATAGTGGTCTTTAGGGCAAGCTTTATAAAGATCACAGAAGTCAATACACATCCTCCAGTTTTCCTCCATTTTTGGTACTAAGACTGCATTAGAAAGCCATTACGGGAATTATATTTCCACCTCAGCCTCAATAATGGCCTCCTTTTCTGGTCCAAAGTTGCGCTTCCTCTGCTTTACCGGCTTTGTTCTCGGGCTAATGTTAAGGTGGTGCTCAACTATTGTTGGGTCTATCCTAGCCAAATCCTGGGGAGACCAGGAAAAATGTCCATGCTGGCCCTATGCAGAGCTACCAAATCCACTAATACTTCAGGGCTAAGGGTCGTCCCTACACGTAGAACTCGACTTTCATCTCCTAAGACTACCTCAATTGTCATCAAGTTTTCCTCCCTCTGAGTTGGGTCGGGTCTGGTGTCTTCTATCCTTGCCCTTTTACCTTTTCCCTCTTCCTCATTGCGTCGAATGCTGTCTACGTATGCACGTCTTGCCGTGTATTGGTCACCATGGACCTCTCCCACTCCGTCCTGCGCAAGGAACATCAACTTCATATGGTAGACAGAGATTACAACTTGAAATTGACTCTCGGATGGTCACCCTAACATGACATTATACGATGAAGGTGCGTCCACAATCAGAAAACGCACCGACCTGGTTTGTCTAAACGGGCCATCCCCTAGCGTAACCAGGAGATTCACTACTCCCAACGGTTTCAGGGCTCCCCCTGCAAAGCCAACTAGCGAGGTTGTGACCTCCTCCAGGTCTATATTTAGGTCCAACTGTCGAAAGCATTCGTAAAACATAATATCGGCCGAACTACCCGTGTCCACAAAGATCCGTCTTATGGTGTAATTGGCGATAGTGGCTGTGATAACAAGAGCGTCCATGTGAGAG
Source organism: Phtheirospermum japonicum (assembly GCA_014905375.1). Taxonomy (NCBI): domain Eukaryota; kingdom Viridiplantae; phylum Streptophyta; class Magnoliopsida; order Lamiales; family Orobanchaceae; genus Phtheirospermum; species Phtheirospermum japonicum. Next base: position 746,815 of record BMAC01000343.1, read on the forward strand.
GTCAGGATGCCATTTTTATCTCCTGATCCAAAGCATATGTTTGGGCTTGACATTAACTGCCCGACCTCACTCGCTATCCTTGTTAGGTCTTTCACAGCACGAGCATAATTGTTTTGGGCTCTCCTTGAATGCACATCCAATTCGCCTCCTGTAGTCATTAGGATTTCACCCCATATCTCCTGAGTCTGTTCATTCCTCCTTCCGTTATTTTATCCGCTATCCAGCTCACGCTTTTTTCCCTGAGGTTGATCTCGTCTGCAAGAGTCAGATCTGGACTCCTCTCGTCTTACTTGCACAAATTCCTTAAGGTGCCCTACCTGTACCGACCTCTCTATCTCATATTTCAGGTGGGTGCACTGATCTGTATCATTATTATACTCATTATGGAATCAGCAAAATCGGTCAGATCTTTCTTTCCTTGGTTTTTGGAAATAAGTACTGGGCCATTTGAGATCAGGGTGTCACTCAATTACCTAAAGAATCTCCCCTGAGGTGTGTCTAGAGGTGTGTACCTATCAAAACGGGGTCGTCCTCCAACTAGATCAGTCCTGGGTTTTTTCATCGGGGTCATGTCCTCCCTATCAGGTTGTTCCCTTTTATTCCCTCCATACTCATTGATCTTCAAGGCCTCCCCCTTATTGAGCCCCTGGGACAGGGCATTGACCAAGAGCTCCTCGGGGGGAGAGGGCAACTCAAGTTTTGCGTCTATGAACCTTTTGATATATCCTCGTAGGCTTTCAGTCTCCTTCTACTTCAAACTGAACAGCTCTAGAGGCATTTTTTGATATTTCCTGCAACTGGTGAACTGGTGCAGGAATGTAGAACTGAACTCATCAAAATTACTTATAGAACGGGGGGTAGCTGGCTAAACCAAAGCTGGGCTGAATTTTTAAAGGTCATAGGTAAAACTCGACACATGCGTCGGGAAACTTGTGCAAAGTAGCTGCGATTTTGAATCTGCTCAGGTGATCCCGTGATTCTGTTGTCCCATTGTATTCGAAGCCCATGAAACGGTAAGAAACTGGTAGGTCATCCTCTATGACCGCCTCGGTGTACGGAGTACTCCGCCATGCTTGGCCTGCAGCTGCGCTTGCCATCTTTCGCTTCACTTCCCTGACCTCTTTTTGCAGATTCTGCATTTGCTCGGTGAAGTCTGGGTTGGTTTTGCTTGAAGTCTCGCTTTCTGAAGTAGAGAAGCTCTCCTCGTCTTCCTGGAGCGGGGCTCTGGCTTGTCGCTGGGCTGTGCTCGGTGGCTCCATCTCCGACGGCTGGTTTCTCTTGGAGGGTGGTGTCAAAAGTTCAGCGAATTTCTTTTCCACCGCCACCTCTACCGCTTTTACGATGAAGTCAGATAGTTGCCTCAAAAAAGAATCATTCAGTGGTCCTACGTCTTCCTGCTGAGCTCCCCCAGAGGTGTTTGTATTGTGCTTGGCCTGGCTATTGCTGATGGCCCTGCTGTCTCCGGTATACCCGTTGGCGTGGCAGAATTTGGTGTTCCGCCCATTTCCGCCACTATGTTTCGCTTGATTCCGTCCGATGCTATTTTTCCTTCTCACGTCTTAGCTCCATATCCCACAGATAGTGCCAATTATTTCTCCCTTAAAATTACACCGATAGCACCTGCTCCTTTCCTTGAGAATATCCCGACCTACTCCAACAAAAACACGTTAGAAAGGACCACCGGGGGTTTTCCGTTGGAAACCTCTCCGATGCTTAAGTCAGTTAAGCATTTTAGATCGGAATAGGCAAAATCAAGAAAAGAATGCTTAGAATGTCATAACTCTCTCATCCTTAGGGCTGAGATATTTATAGTTTTTGCCCAGTGGGGACCCTTTCTGGGATCTCAGAAACAGAAAACCTGCGAATCTTGGGCCGTTATGTTAGCCGACCTGACCTGGAAGCTTCCTTGCAGAGAACAGATCAGCTCTGTCCTCGAGTTCTCTCAATTTTTGTCCTGACCTCTTGAATTCCTGCCCAAGGCCTTTAAACAAGGTCAGAACAGCCTTCGTCAGGTCATAGTTCTCAGACTCATCCCTTCAAGGCCATTTATTTCAGCTCATTCCAACCATGCTCGGTCCAGGTTATGCGGGAATCAGCTATCATTTCAGGCCGTATCATGCCTATATATTTATTTGTTATGGATTCATTTTTGTGGCCAAGACTTGTTCTTATAAACACTTGTGTAATACATATTCTTGTTTTGTTTCTATGTTTGTGTGCGCCATTTTCGAGTCGACATGCCAACTTGCTATCGAGCATGTTGCATTGACCTCTCTACTCATGTCTAATGAATTCAGCAGCATAGTTGACTGATCCTAGGAGCAGTTTAATACATAATTTTAAATATTGATGGCACTTATGGTTGGTGTTATGGAATGCATCATGGGGGTTTTGAGGTGCTAATGTCTTTATCCCATAGTGTAAATATAACTCATTTTAATTCCTTTATTAATTATTGAGAAACTTAGTTGGTGTGTTTTTATGCAGGATGATAATTCTGAGGAGATCAAGGAAGTCATGCATATGCCCGATAATGAGTAGTAGATTTCTTTTGGATTAGGATTCAGGTACGTTTTTTACCTAATCTTTTATGATTGGTGACTATAATAGGCTAATCATCTTATTCCTCCTATTCTCAGGGTCTTGCCATGTGGATGGGTCTGAAATCGTCAGAGAAAAGAAAAGGAATCTTCAAGTTTCTCCAAGAACTTTTGTTGCTACTGAGATATGTGAGGAAAAATTGGTAATATCTTTTGCTCCTCTAGTGATATAAGTTTATTTTCTCTCAAACTTCAGTTGAGTTCAGTTATTTAACATGATTTGCTTCAATAATTCCTTTTGTAGGTAAACACAACTGAGGGGATGAAGCTGTACGAAAATTTATTTGATGATTCAAAAATTTCAAAACTTACTACTTTAGTGAAAGAATTAAGAGTTGCAGGGAAGAGAGGACAGTTGAGAGGTTAGTTTAGTAGCAGTTTGTAGCATATACTATTAAATCGGTTTCTTTTTCTTTTCTTTCTTCTTTTTATAATATTTATTTTCAATTTCACATTCCAGCCTGTTCATTGAGATTTAATGGCTCTTCAAGTCCCACGTAGAAATTTATGAAAGTTGTTCATGTAGAAATTTATGAATATTAAAACATTTATTTGCTTTTATTCACTTCCTAATCACAATGATCATACATCATTAAGATTTAATGTCTCTTCAAGTCCCGTCTAAAATTAATGAAAGTTGCTCTTGTAGAAATTTATGAATATTAAAACATTTGCTTGTTTGTATTCACTTCCTAATAACAATGATCATATATCATTTACAACTGAATTGGAAACTATGATTGTTTGTTCTATGCTTTTATATTTACTTTTGTAGCTTTTGTATGTACTTATGTCCTATATCCGATATCACTATTCTTATCTAGTTCATTTCATTTGTTTGTTCTCTCCTTCACTACCTAACTGTGGGTTCCAAGAAAAATTGAACCAAACATAATAAATGGATATGGAGTTTTCTTTCTATGATATCTCAAAGTAATCTTATATGCTTTTGTTGTTGATATTCTTGCAAATTCTTTATTGTTAATTGTTATAGGTTGACTAGATGTGGTAAATTTATGTTTCTGGTTACAATGGTGATGATCTTGATGAGAACTGATAGAATTTAGAACAAAGGAGCAAAAGTTTTTAACTAGTTGTGTTTATTTCAGCGTAATTAATGTAATTATTTACTTTTCGACATCGTCGTATTTGTTCATTGTGCATTCTTGTATGTCTACTTTGTTATGGATATTTCACAAGCATCTTAATATATTTGTTCATTATTAATTTTGAGTTAATTTTATTCATTCAAAAAATATACATGCATAGTTCGTAATTGACAAAGATGATAATTGAAAACAAAAAGGAATAAAACACACACACACACACACACACACACACACACACACATATATATATATATATATATATATATATATATATATATATATATATATATATTGGGGGTTAAAAGTGTTACATAATCATTAATGAAGAAAGTGATATGATTTTATATCATAATTTATAGACTTAAAGTGATACAATTGATAGATAAAATATTACCATAAATTGAAATTTACTAAATAGAAAGTGATATATTTTGTAGAAAAAGTGTTACCCAGAACTTAGATATAACACTTATAAAATGTTATTTGTTAGTGTTACAATTGGAAATTTAAATGTAGCACTTGATAAAAGTGTTACTAAATGCCATAAAAGTGTTAGTTAAGATTAAAAGTAGCACGGGCAACTGTATCATGCATCAAAATGATACATGTAATCTATAGTAAATCTTTTTAGCTATTAAATAACACTTTATTGATGATACATAAAGTCACTTTTTTGTAGTGAATAGATGGGCTAGAAAATAGAAGTTTACATGGGCAAAATGATAGTAAATATCAAGATAGAGGAGTCTCATGTGGAATAACTTAAGGAAAATTTCCATACCTTGAGGAAGTTCAGGATGAAGCTAAACACAAAGAAGTGTTCTTTAGAGGTTAGGTCAGGAAAGTTTACGGGTTATAAGGTGAAGGAGCAAGGGATTGAGGTAAAATTAGAGGATTTATGTGAGGTGATGGAGATTCTTAACCCAAAATGTTAACATGTCACATGGTAGGGTTAAGTAGGTTTATCTATCGCTTAACAAAAGAGGGATTTCTGTTTTTTAAAACATTATTGAAGGGAGGTTATTTTTAATGGTTAAGGGATGGAGCCTAAGAGTTTAAAAAATTGAAAGAGTATTTAACTGAATTGTCTTTATTGATACATCTAGTAGCAACATAAGTCCGGGTGCTTTATACCTCCTAGGGTAAGATAGTAGTTAGCTGGGTTTTGGTTCGTGAGGAGGCTAGGCAGCAGAAGCTAATCTATCATGTTAGCAAGATGATTTGGGAAGCTAAAAACGTTATTTTAAGCTAAATAAGGGAGCACTTGCATTGTTTTATATAGTTTAGAAGCTTAGACATTACCTATTTAAGTATAAGATTAGGTACACACTAATCATGCTTTAAAATAGCTTTCAGAGAAACCCAATGTCTCAAGTCATCTAGTTAAGTGGGTAATCTAGCTCAGTGAGTACAAATTTGAGTATCAGAATTGTGTAGCTATAAATTAGTAGGTTTTAGTATATTTTATTTAGAAGAGGTTAAAAACATTGGAACCTGTATACGAGAAGTGATTGTTGCATGTAGATTGGTCGACCAAGGCAAGTGGATATTGGGAAGGTATAGTTTTAACTAGCATGGGTGGGGAGAACCTAGATTACATGGTAAAATTTAATTTTAAGGCATTAAATAATAAATCAGAATACGAGCCTTGATAGAAGGAATGTAAATGACTAACGAGCTAGGAGTGCGTGGCCTTTTTGTTTATTCAGACTCTCGGTTAATAGATTGTCTGGTGGATGGCTCTTTTGAAGTTAGTGAGAACATGATGAGGGAGTATGTGAAAGAAGTAAAGAATTTAGAAAAATATTTTGAGACTTTTCAGTTGCAACATATACCAAGAACGGAAAATATGTTGAAGATAACATGTCAATTCGGTAATTTCCTTACTCGTATAATAATATTGAAGAAGTTGAATGTAAGTTGCATAACTGGTATGTGATGGGTATTAAGGAATAGAATGATGGAGTCCGCCAAAGTCATTACTTTGGAAAGATAGTTGGTGTAACTATGCAGGTCACATTACCCGATGCACATCAAGGAAAAAGGGTGGTATGTGCTGAGGGAAATACATGAAGGGTATTGTGGGATCATGCAAATATTAGGGCATTGGTAAGAGAAAGGCTTTGCGAGCAAGGTTTTTCTTGGCCACGTATGAAGAAATTAGGGGACTAGCCACTTCAAATCAAATTCTCCATAGATACGTCTATTTAACATGATTGGAAAGTAATTTCTAATATGAATCGGGCTACATATTCAAAACCTATTTTCATCTTAAAAAATATGAAGAAATTTAAATAGATTTAAAACTTCTTTGTTGGTAAATCATTTGGGAAATACTTTTCTAGACTGCCCAATATCTGTTTTAAATCTTCGAGGTGAAAATGTTTAATTTTCATAAGGTCTTCTGGACTATTGAGACCTGGTGCAGACATGTAAAAAATGTTAGATGAACGCCCCGCTCACTCATATAACAACCGAAGACGTGGTTATGATGAGTTAAACATGTCCTTTCGTACAATAAGGGTGATATGGTAAATAATGTTGGCTCGGTTAAACTAACCTAGTTGAACTGAAGTCTTGCTGAGTTAACATCGCCCAACTTAAAGTGCGATGGGTACCAACTTGATTGTTAAGTAACTTGACGTAATGAATGGTTGTCCTGGTGCGTGGGTTATTGGCTTGGGAGGCCCAAATACTGTTATGGTCGAAGTCAGTACTAAAAAAGAATCCTAAAAGAAAGATAACTCCATTTGGTATAAGAAGACCCAGTTTCTTTCTGAAAAGGAGATTTCTCACATGTTTATCAATTCTTTACTTCTTAAAAATAGGGACTCAGGACCTTATTATAAACACAATCTTTTTTACATACTTTCACGTATATCAATTGATTCATACACTTTCTGACTTAAGCATCGGGGTGTCGACACCAATAGCACGCCGGTGATTATTTTGTAGCTCGATCAAGTTGAAGCTAAGCCACACAAAAGGTCGGACACGTATATGACCTGATTTTTGGTGGTCAAAATCTTTGGACACATTAGTGGGTGGATTTTGTGGGACATTTTCCTATAGGACAGAAGAAGATATCAGTAGTAGTGTTTGGCTATTTTAAGTAAGTATGTGGAAGTATATGCCTTAAATACAATATCCGAGCAAAGAATAATGGATTATTTGTTCGATAATATTTTTTGTCATTTTAGGGATCCAAATGTGCTGGTTTCTGATAATGGTACTTAGTTGTTGTGGACTGTATTGTGAACGAAATGGGGGAGGAGCTGATTAGCGCTGCTCATCAAGTCAACGCGCAGGTAACGGGTCAGATTGAAGCGCCTGGGCCGGGCAGTGAGGGAGTTAGGTTGGGAATTGATAATGGGCTCACCAAATAATTAAAACCGCCCACATAGCCCACATATTATGTCTAGATATTTATTTAACCTTTTTGTCATTTAGCATGATTATTAGGATGATTGTAACAAATTGTGGTCCCAACAATTTCCTATTAAAACGGGATACCACTAAATGTAATGGGCAGAATGCAAAATCATAATTCTCTTCCTAACCATTTCATATATATTTCTCTCTCCTCCATCCCTCTATCCTTTTCTTCTTCCTCAAGCTGTTTTGATAATTAAATTACATCAATTCACATACCAAATACATACACAAGCTACAATCATAAATAAAATCAAAATACAACAACTGGTATTCAGAGCCTCCAGTCCTTGGCTATGGCTGAAGGGACCCGCATCGAAGACCTGCAAGAAGCACAAAGAAAAACAGATCAAAATCTACAAACTGAAGCTATGAAGAGGGAAGCCAGTGAGTTAAAATTACATGAACAAATATCAGGAACCAATTCCACTCTACAGGAACTAATGGGTTTGAACACTAAGTATGACCACCTCACTCAAACCCTAGCTGCGATGCAATTGCAACTGCTCAACATGAACAAGGGAAAAGGCTCAGCAGATGAAGAATCCATTCTAGGTGACCCCCACATGGGCTTAGGCAGTGAAAGTACCAATTTCAAAACCAATAACCAACACAGAAGCAGAGTTATCACAGAGTCAAAGAATATGAACATCATCAACCCTGTTCCTAGGCTAGAATTTCCCAGATTTGATCAAACTTCTCCTAGATCCTGGATCTTAAAGTGTAATGGTTATTTCAAGCTAGTGCCTAACATTCCTAAACATCAGAGAGTTATTTTGGCTGCTATGCACTTTGAAGGGAGGGATGCACATTGGTACAAGAATTTAGACACCTCACATGCTCATTTAACTTGGCAACAGTTGGTTGAAGTGGTTTCTGCTAGGTTTGAGGAATTGAAGGAGGCTAAAATAATAGCAGAATTTAACAAACTCAAACAGACTGGCTCTTATGCAGAGTAAGTAGAGAGGTTTGAAGAACTGAGAGCATGCATGATGATCCTAAACAGGTACATAGAAGAATACTTCATAGCTAGATTTGTCAGTGGGTTGAGTGAAGAGCTACAGTCATTTATCAATATGTTTGAACCAACCACCTTATAGCAAACCATAGAGCTGGGCAGGAAACAAATTTTAACTCTGGATGCTATTGCAAAGAAAATGAAACAGTACCCTAAGCCTTCACACATGTTTACCAAAATAAGAAAACAGAGCCTACTTACCCACATACTCCAAAAACCAGTGGCTGGCACCCAACCAAAAACACCTGTTAAAATGTTAACATCTGCTGAAATGGCAGCAAGGAGGCAGAAGGGCCTATGCTATAATTGTGATGAGAAGTTTACCTATGGCCATAGGTGAAAACAGAGGATAAATTATATGATCATAACAGAGGAGGAAGAGTTTGACTGCCTACAAGTTACTGATGCCAAGTTACCTGAATTGAATGCACCCACTGATGCTATGGAGGAGATACAAATGTCACGATTGAAAAATGAGGGCTGTGACCTTATCTTAGGGGAGGATTGGCTAAAATCTTGTACCTCTATAGAATTGGACTACGAACAGATGACATTTATAGTTACACTACAGGGGAAAAGGGTGCAGATACAAGCCTTGCCATCTACTGCAGACTGCCAGTTCATTTCAGCACCCTCCTTTTACAAGATGATACACTATGATTACCAGTCACAAGTTGAGGAGCTTTTTGAGTTATCAGTGCAGAAAGGAGTGATTTGCACGTTTTTGTACATATTTCTCTTACCGTTTTTGTATCACGTTGCGTGTGTTTTGCTTTCTTTTAGGTTTTTTAGGAGTCGAGTTGGCCGTTTTTCGTTGTTTCTAAGATTTGTTAGCTTTTGTACGTTTTTTATTAGTTTTCGTAGTTTTTCACTCTTTCATTTTTCTCTTGGCCGTAGGACGTCCAAGCGGGGCCCACGCTCATTTGGGATCATTTTCACTCGACTCGGGAATTGGGCGGACAAGCAAGGAAGTGCAACGGACGAGGCTCGATAAACCGGCAGACGTAAAAAGAACGAGAAGTCGAGCTGGGTGCAGCATTTCAGTCGACCGACTAGAAGTTCAGTCGATCGACTGCCCTTCTAGTCGATCGACTGAACCCCCAAAATCGATTGCATTCCAGGGACTTTAGGCCATTTTGGACAATGCAGTCGATCGACTGCCGACGTGGCTGATCGACTGGAATCCCCCGAGATCGACTGGATTCCAGGGCTTCTGGCCGTTTTGACAGCTGTTTTGCATGTGATTGTGGCATTTTATCTTGTGTTTCTAGTTAGAGTTTAGYGTTATTTGTAGTAGTTTGAGTCTTATTTTGTTAAGGTTTTAGATTATTCTATTAATTTTAAGGTTTGAGATTGATTGGTGTGTTGTAATGATAAATCATGAGGTTTTTGAGTCCAAATTCTTATGTTGTAGGTGGCCAAGGGAGTTAGAGTTGCTCTGAGTCGCATTGGGAGGTGTCCAAGATCGAGTCGAGACCTTAAAGTCCAAAATCTGTGCCGAAACAAAGAAACTGTGCCGGAAGAAGCTGAGATCGACTGAAAAGCTACCGATCGACTGGAAGTCGATCGACTGCCCTTCCAAGAATCGACTGAAATGCTGAAAATCGACTCAATTCCAGGGGCTTCCTCTCCTTTCCAAGAAGCAGTCGATCGACTGCTTGCTGCCCAATCGACTGGTAGTCGATCGACCGCCCCTCCCGGATCGACTGAACTACTCAAGAATAGACCCAATTCCAGAGATTTCCCAAAAATCGATACTTCTCCAAGAAGCAGTCGATCGACTGCTTACTGTCGATCGACCGCAGTCGATCGACTGACCACTAGCAGTCGATCGACTGGAAGACCGGGAATCAGCACGAATTTATGATYTTGCCCCTACTAATAGCTATTTAAACCCCATTTTTAACCCCAGAAAAACACACACTCTTCCCCAACTCTTGCATGAAGCTTGGGAATTAATTTTCTCTCATTTTTCTTTAGATCTACTTTCTCTCTCTTAGGTTTTGAATTAAATTTTCAAGCAAATTCCTTGGGTTTGTAAGCTCAAGATGAATCCAAATACTCCTTTGGACTAGTACTTTCATTTGSAATTCAACCTTGGGATTCCCCATTWAATTTAGTAAGCTTTCCTTTTAATTTCAAGCTTTGTTCTTCATTTCCATGCATGTTCTTCAATTTATGCTTTTTYTCTTAGCTACTTGATTCCATGATGAAACTTGTGAATTGACTATGGATTCTAGTTGAGTGRCACACCTAGACTATAGAYCGGGTCCTTGATTGTCATGATTTGGAGTTTTTCCATTGCTTTATTTTGAATTAAATGTCCATGCATAGTTTTAAATTGAATCTTAGATCTACTCTTCGTTTCTTGTTATTTTTCCGAAAGATTTGAACTTTTACRTCAACTTCTATTGCTCTTTACCTTGGTGCTTTCAATTTTTGTCAATTCKYATTATTTGAATTTTCATGCATGGTTGTACTTTATGCATGCATGGTAGTACTTGATGAAACAATGCTTGTTTTTGCTTGTTTTTGTTAATTGCTTGCATTTTCAATTAAGGCATACGACCGAGGCATCCGACCAACTTGTCATTTCAATTTCTAGTATAGTTTCCTATTTTTAATTGCATTATTTTCGGTTTTCTTTCATCTCTTGAGCTTGAAACACGTTGAAACTTACAAATGGATTGAAGTCCGATAATACCAAGCCAAATAAACCTTTCAAATATTTTAAACCACAAAAAACTACACTTCAAAATGGCACCGTTGCAACACGGATCGGTTAAGGCCTTCGTTTTAATTGTTATTTCATTGTATTTTTAGCTTCCTTTGTATTTGACGATTTCTTTGAGTGCATGTAAGGTCGTCGTTCACTTGGCCACGACTTAGCTCCTTACATTTCAACTCCTGAGCGACTACGACATTTGAAGCACTCTTTGCATTCTATTCCCGAGATGACGACTAATATTTCTAATCCCGGCATGATTTCTCCTCTCCGGGCCAATCCTCAAAGTTCGAACTCTCCCGAGCCCGGATGGGAGCACATTACGAACATTAATGATAGGCCATCAAAACCCGCACCCCCGTTGCCTCGGGCCGACCCCAAGGTATGGCTTCATATCCCAACTCTTTCGGCGGAGGTTTAGTTCCCAACATGGGAGGGCATGGTGCAAACCATGTTGGGAATGGTGGTGGTTCGGATGGATTGGGTAACGCGGGAGGGCATGGTGCAAACCGCGTTATCCCGGGTTCTCAAGGCTTTGAACGACCTGACATGGGAGGGCATGGTGCAAACCATGTCGGGTATAATGGATCATTCGACAATTTTAGAGCCCCGAATCCCGGTCCGCATGGTTATAAAGCCTCTCCCCACATTTCGAATATGCCGAGCACGAACCGAGGCCCGTTTGGTATTCCCCCCGTGTGTAACCCGACTCCACCTCCGAGAGCGAATCCATATGGGCATGATTATGGTCTAGGTTTTGGTGATACCGGTCTTGAGCTTGAAGATGACATAGATGAGGAATATGCGTTGTTTGGGGGTTATGATCCGAGTACTCCGCCTCTCCCACCCGTTCGTACGATGAAGGAGGTGAGCCAAGCCTTCGTGGGGGCTAATATCTCATCATGTATCTATCTTCCCCCCGAGGTTATGGCCATTGATATCCGCTCCCTTGATTTCGCCCGCCTACCGATTTTTCACGGGTTTGCTAAGGAGGACCCTCTCCAATTCATACGGCAATTCCAATGGCATGTCTCTAGCTTTCCTCGTCATAACATGATGAGTTTGGACAATCTCAAACTACGTTGTTTTTCATATGAACTCCAAGACAAAGCTCTATCATGGTTCATGGGTCTTCCCGCTAACTCCATTCGTACATGGGAGACGCTTTCAAAAGTCTTCCACGACAATTACTATTACATGGAGCGAATGAACGATGTCCGAGTTAAGATCATGTCTTTCAAACAAATGAAGAACGAGCCGTTTCACTCCGCTTGGTTTTGTTTCAAGGATCTTGTCGAGAGTTGTCCTCATTGTCATTTTCTGAAGAATCTTTTAATTCAAACTTTCTATGAAGCGTTGGACCCGTAATATCAATATATGGTCGACACAAGAGCAGGTGGCAACATGACGATTCATTCCCCTCAACCACTCCACCGAGTTATTTGCAATTTGGCTGAGAATTCCAAACAAAAACCTTCTCGTGCTTTATATTCAAGTGCTAACGAGGTGATGGAGTCGTATTCTTCCGAGAAAATTGAAACGGATAAGAAAATTGCGGCATTGTCTTGTGGAATGGTTGGGCATGAGGCACTTACTTGTCCATCAAATCCCTCGTTTTACATGCCGGTGCCCCCGTCGGAGGAAGTTTGTGGAGTGCAAGGGTACCAATCGGGTAACGGTATTTCTAAGTCTTTCTATGCTCGGCCGCCTACGCATAATCCTCTATATCATCCGAGAAACCGAATGAATCCGAACTTTAGCTATGTGAATGCCCAATCGGGAGTCCCTCCTCCAATGGGCTCTTCTCGGCCGTCTCCCCCGACACATGCTCCACCACCGGCCACCGATCCGGCTCTTAATGTGCTAATCCAACAAATGCAAACCCTAAACTCCACGATGTCTACCTTGAGTGCCACTGTGTCCTCCATGGATACTCGCATGAATGCCAAGGACACCAAAATTGGGCAATTATCTTCCGAGATAAATATGTTCAAACAAGACAATGAAAAGGGAAAACTACCGAGCCAACCGTCCCATGCCCACGCGATCACTTCACTTCGAAGTGGATGGGTCATTGATAATAATGTCGATCTCCCGGTCGAGGTTAAGAATGGTACTAGTCCACCGAGCGTTCCTTCTTCCGATTCCACCCCCGTGGATCCCTCACTATCTAAGGATGTTCTCGAAGGCTTGCATAAATCTTCTAA